>JABAKD010000025.1:28867260-28894760 GCA_012845835.1 Undaria pinnatifida
AAGATAGCAGCCCTTGGGGACTCCGAGGTCCAGGCTTAACAGCCGAACGCACCCCGGGTTGTGTTTTTTTTTGTTCAAGAAACGCCACGGCGTATCACTGAGTAGGCTATGTATGACGGTCGTCGTCCCCTGGTTAGTGCGGTGCCTTTGCCAGAAACCGATACCGGCACTAAATTGGGACCCCGCACTATTCCGGAATGGTGCAGTGTTACAGTAATGATACTATATAGAATGGGCAGGTCGTGACAACCGAGGCACCGCACTAAACTGGGCGTGGTACCGCACTAACGCGGGAAGAAGAGTGTATGTATTTTCGTTTGGGACTAACTACACAGAGGCAGAGCACATTTCTAAAGAAAGTGACGATTGTTACAAAATAAGTCACAGGAAGAGCGGCCCTCGACTGCTGAGGCAGGGGTATATATATACCGATATTCCACTCGTAAGGTAATCCCCGACGCGTCCGAAGCATGATACTATAGAGTTGCCGAGTTCCAGCCATCTACCCACAGCCCTAATAGCCGTGATACCTAGCCAACTAAGAACTAGTCGGGGACTTGGTACTATTCAGTATACTCAGCCAACCCAAAGCTCTGCTAGTGGATGAAATACCTACCCCAGTGTAATGGAGCGCGCTCCTCGTGTTTTCGTAGGCCGATTGCTACTGGGATACCGTAGGTACATACCCTTTCTCGAGCTCTCACGGTTGTGAGCTCCATCATAGGGTTGTATATTTTGCAATGAGGCATTTAAACCTCAAAATCACGAGGTGTGGGGGAACCTATAGCCTCATTGTGTTTGTTTCGAATAGCGGCATCTTCGATCCCCTTTCCAATTCTGGATGTTTTGTTGACATCCTTTGATTACCAGGTGATCTGCATCTACGACTATTCAGGGTGGCCTAATGTAATGGAGTGCCTTCAGTAGAAGGATAGTTTATAAATTCGACGTGAAATCATGTCATGGTTGAGGTGAAACCACGTGATATTAGATGTCACACTCACGTCAAGGCCATCATAGACGGGCGATAATGTAGGTGACGATGACGGGACAAGCAGGACGCCCCTCGTCTCACTACCTGCTCTATCCTGCACACTACCCTGCCCTACTCTGTCTTGTCTTGTTTTGTCTGTCTTTAGAATTCAATGTAGAGGAAATAATGCATAAGCCTTGAGCCTATCCAGCGAGCCATGAAGAGAGACCAACCAAAGACACCGGAAACCATGAGGAGCACGCCTCCAAACACCGACCAACCACGCATCCCCTAGTCGGAGTACCGCTACACCAGGTAACGAACTACCAGGTAGTAACCCGTCGACGACTCACTACTACAATCAGCCTCAGTAATTGAAATACCTAGCCAACTAGTCAGCAAGTTACTTTTAGTGCAATCAGCCCTAGCCAACCAATAACTACTGGGCGTATTAGTATTAGTACTATAAATATAGTCAGCCAACCCACATCCCCAGTAGCTGCAACACCTAACCAACTAGTATTAACTAGTCGATGACTTAGTACTAGTTACTACTATTAGTATAGCCGGCCAATAGCCTACATCCCTTGCAACTGTAAATACCTAGTCAGCTAATAATACTAGTCTGCCAATTACTATTAGTATCGTCAGCCAACTCAAAGCATCCCGAGCCTCGACACAAGGAGTTGCGAGGCGCGCGCGCCGCACGCTACTATATTAGTCTATATAAAAAAATATTTCAAGGACGTCAGCCGTGAGTTCGACGAATTTCAGGTCAATACTCATCTTTGCAAGCTGCGTTGTTGGTACTTGTAATATACTATATGGGTGAACTTTTATTGGGAGGGGTCCTATTTTTTGTCCACTATAATGGTAAGTGTTGGTAATTATACTTTAGGTGGGGCATTTTGAGCTAGGTCAAACATCACATCTATTTTATAATTTTATTACTGTAGTTTCCACTATACTGCTCTATCATATGTATGGTAGGCGGTTATGTTAATACGTGTTACATACAGTCGTACGACGCGCTTACATAATGAAATATAAATAACCACACACACAACATTAATTATACTACTTGTAGTAGTGTGGTTTATTTCGTCTGTTAAGAAACGGCCTCGAAAGGCCTGTAATTCTCTGAATTGCGATATTTTGGCCGGTTTTCGTATGATAAGGTTGGCGCTTTCTATTGAGCAAGGGTTCGGGTACAACGCCGCCATCTGAGGTGCAGGACTGTCGCTTTTTCGTCGTTGTTCAATTTCGCCCTGCCGACGCCCTCCTCAGCCGAGAACCGGGGGGCGACCAGGGTACCCTGTTCGCGCGTAACGTGGTACAGGGCTATGTACGGTCCTGTGTGTCATCTTTTTTTTTGTGTTGTGTTTGTTCTCCTTTTTTTTTCGGCTAAACACTTCCCCCCCTCGCGGGGCTGTAGGTGATGCCACCTTCCATGCCGGGTATTTGTCGTTTCCTCGTCTAACCCCCCGCCATGCCGATGGCCCACGGAAGGTTTTGGTATGACTTCTCCCTTGCATTAGCGCCTGTGTTCCCCTCCATATCGACGAGGGCTCGCCTCGCCATAGTACCTTTTCTGTGGTTGGTTTGCCGCAGAGCCTTTCCTGCCCCCCCCCGCCACACCGGCGGTAAGCGGCAGGCTCTAGAGCCTTTTCTGCCCCCCCCCCCGCCACACCGGCGGTACGCGGCAGGTTTTTGATAGGCGGTTTGCTTTGTTGTAGGGTCTGCGTTTCCTTCAACTGCTTTTCTTCGCGTGTTCCTGGCTCCATAGCCAGGACGTTAGAGGTGTGGGAGTGGGTTTTGAGGAGCCGAATCTTCGACTCATGGTCTAGTTCGTAGAATTGGATTTCCCCCGAATCTCCCATATTTCCGCATATGTATGGGATCATCAGGGTGGGCTAGTGTAAAGATACGGCCTCGAAAGGCCTGTAACTATCTGAATTGAGATAATTTGGCCGTTTTTCGTATGATGAGGTTGGCGTTTTCTATTCGGGGTAGTCAAAAAATAGAACGGAGGCGCGTACCTCCGTTTTCAGAAGTCATCCGGGGCTCTGGTGGAATCTGACAATAAAGCTACGTCTCTCGTAAGTAAGGCTAAGAAAGTGAGTACTCTCCGAGGACCTGCTCATTTGGCAGACCTGCAGGAGGCACTTTGTGTCCCCGCCCAATAACCTTACACGTCGCTATAAAATAGTCGCTGTGCTATATAGTAGTGTTTTGTTTTGTCGCCATGTATCTTGAGTTCCAAAGAGGTTAACTTAATAGCAGCCAGTTTTGCTGGCTGCTTATTAATCAGTGGTCCAGGGCGATAATAGGCCGAAAGTAGGTACAGGGGGGCGGTCCAGAGTTTGTGGACAGGTTTTCCCTGTTTTGTTCTGGGTTTCCCTTGCTTGGCTTTTTTCTCCTAGTGTACTTTCTGGCAGATCATGAGCTCGTCACGCCGAACATTGATACACAAACGTAAAATACATTCCATCCACCTGTGAGATTAACCAATAGTGTTTCTTATCAAAACTCAGCTTTGCAAGCTGCGTGTGATATTTCAATCGCGCGTGTTACATTATTATTATGTTGCAGGATGGCAGCCAGTATTAATGGTAGTAGTATAATAGGTAATCAGCAGCTCACAGTAGTGGTTAGTATCAGGGCTGGCTGTCTTCGGCATAAAATGCGGATACGGTAGATCATTGGTTACTCGTGATCACGGCATTTGCACGGCAGGCTTCCGCGGCAAGCGAAAACCACGGCAGTCGCGGTACATTGATCAGAAATCACGGCATTTGCATGGCACGCCTCCGCAGTATGCGGAAACCACGGCGTTGTCACGGTACAGCAATCAGAAATCCCGGCATTTGCGCGGCGCGCTTCCGCGGTAAGCGATCACCACGGCAATTCACGGAATCGCGTCCTTCACCACCAACCGAAATTACCGAGAACAGCTCTTCTTCTGTGTCTGGTTGTTGTGGTTTGTATCTACTTCTACTTCTACTACTACTACTGCTACTACTACTACTACTACTACTACTACTACTACTACTACTACTACTACTACTACTACTACTACTACTACTACTACTACTACTACTGCTACTACTACTGCTACTACTACTACTGCTACTACTACTACAATATTAGCTCCCGGTGGTTGGTTATTACGGTACGGTGTGTCTGTAACATGGGGGTCCCCAACCAAATAAGTATCTCTCAGAACGCTTCGTGGCATGTGAGGGTCCCAATCGATGATATCTATGATAAAACGGCCTTGCATGGGTGCTGGCATTCGCCGGCACCCATGCTTCGGGTAAGGCAGGGCAGCACTTCGAACTGTTGGATTCAATACTTGGTAGAGTAAAAAAAGTCACCACACACATAGTCTGCGCGTACAGTATGTAAGGTAATGCCAAGAGTTCGATATAGACTAACAATCATAAAAATGTACTACTATTAATAGCTACCGTTTATTATGTGAATCCGATTCCGAGCTTCATTCATCATGTTTCGATCGGATAAATCCGAGCACACGCCGACTGACCCTTTAGTCTGGCGACGAAACGTGTCGAGTGCGTTTATTATTATATTTTAACTCAATCAAGCATCCGGGGCCAGTAAGGTGACTGACCATGTCCGCCGCGTGTTCTCTTCGTAGCCACTGAGAGGCGCGCACTGAGCCAGCGTCTTAAATATACAACGCATGATATAATAGTATCGTTTTGATCCGAGCCTCCCAGATCGACTGTCTGTGTGTTGTTTGACCGTGGAGAGACGTGCTGACGTTGTTCCAAGCGCGAAACACGGTGGTATGGCTGCCTTCGCCATTGAACTCCTCGAACGCTATTGCAATGCTGCTGCTTGTTGCTAGCTGTGTAGATCGCTCACTTCTTGTAGATACAGTACGCGACTACAGCGCTTACGATTTTGACAGCTAAAAATTTCAGACTCGAGCTTTTAAAGACGAAAAAAAACATGTCATTTTTGTCTGATCGCTCATTGGCTAGGATTCATACACAAAGTAGGCGTCACCCGGGCATGATAGGGTCACATGCCGGGATCGGAATCCATCCACACATCTACAACTCCGACAACCCGGGGGCGAACCCGGATATCATCCGGGTTGATAGCTCCCCGCACGGTGTGGAAATTCCAACCCCACCGGCCGATTGTCTGATCGGCCATGGTTCGTGTGTTGAGCCAGCTCCACCTCGGGAGGATATAGGGTCCCATCCCCGGTCCAGAGGTCGTTCCACACCTCTAAAACTTCCATCAACCGGGGAAGCAAACCGAGCTTTGTCGGGTCGACACCACCCTGCACGGCGAGAAAACCCCAATCCCGTTGGCTAATCGCTGATTGGTTCGAGCTCCACAGCCCCGTCCTAGGCGGATAGAGGCCCATCAACGGGGGGCATTTCCGTCTTGCACGGGGAAGATAGGGTCCCATCCCCGATTCATGAATCCCCCCAATCTCTACAGCTCCAAAAACGCGGGAACAATAACGATGACCTCCCGCGTCGACATCACTCCGCACGACGTGGAGCCCCAACCATATTCGCTTACCGCTGATTGGCTGGGGCTCGGACATAAGGGCAACGCCACCATGGGAGGATATAGAGTCCTGTGCCCGTTTCAGAAATCCTGACAAACCGGGGACTATAACCGATTTCTCCCGCGGGTCGACACAGCCCCGCACGATGGTGCGACAATCTTCTATTACTCACATTGGCTTATCGTTGAGTGCCTGTGCAGCTCGTAGAGCCACGGACACCCGGGGAGGAGATAAACCACAGCAAACGGGCGGGGGGCGTTCCGACGCACCCGATGAGGATAGGACTCCACCGCCGTTCCAGAAATCCTTCCATACCCCATCAAACTCCAACAAACCGGGGACGAAAACCGACTTCTCCCGGGTCGACACCACACCGCACGGTGTGGAGGCCTTAGCTAGCTGAGGTTCGTATACAACGCCAGCACCACAGAACAGGGTCCAACCCCGGTTCAGAAATCCTTTAAGGTGTTTACAGCTAGAAAAAAACGGAGCAACTCGCGCTACTGCTGAATTTTTATTTGTATACCCCAACCCCGCGGTACGCGGACATTTCATTTGACCCCCTGCCTCGATACCACCCCGCACAGTGAAGCCCAACCTTCGATTGATCGGCTCGGCCCGGGTAGAGGAAACCACCATTTACTAAGAAGTTCAGCAAGCTCAATGACTATAATCTCATACTGGCCTGTGATCAGAGAAGTTGTACATGGACCAATTGCATAATATACAGCAGTCGGTCCATATCGAGTCGATCGGTGCAACTTGCTTGGGTATCGTATTATTACAGCAGAAGTAATACACTTCACTTCTTTTCTTTTTCCCATCCCATTTAGTGCGATACTCGCACTACTCTCGCCCTCCCAAGTAGTTTAACTCAGATCCGGGGTAATATAGCGGGCTCCCCTCCCCCATCCCCACTACTACGGTACATTCCCTAATTTTTATCGCGAGAAGAATTCAGCATTTTCTTCCCTCGACGATCCGCGTCGAATTGCAGCTACCCACGCTGCTGGGCGATTTAAGCAGTTAGTTGATCCTTTTTTTCTCATTTATTTCTGCAAATAAATAAAGTCAACAAAGATCACAATGCGGTGGTTATTTAACTCAAGCACCAACGCTATTCATAGTATTTTTAATAATAGTGTAACCCCACTAGACCACCGCCCCGGTGACCGGCTCTATATCACTTACTGCCCCGGTGGCGTATCAGGTTATCCTCGAGCCTGGTGTAGGTCAATTTCGTGAGTTCGAATCCCCCCGAGTGCGTATCGTATAATTTTCGTGGTACTTTGTCTTGTGCACTAATTCACTTGCGGAAAGCTGCGTAAGTAAGCAACACTCGATGGAAAAATCGACGATCAGTGGGTCCTGAACCCTATGCGCAAAATAAATGAAAGGCAACAACCAGGGGGGGGGGGAGGGACGACACCTGTGATCACGGCGTGTATGTCCAGAAGCTGGAAAGTAGAAGTGTGCCAAAAGAAAAAACTCACTAGAAGAGATCATCAATCAGCAATCAGCAGCAAGGAGGACGTCAAGTACGAAGCAACACAAACCTATTTGTCAGTTACGTACCAACACGACCGCTAGCACTCGACCAGCAAACGACCACAGCAATGGAGTCAGGGACCACAGCAACAGCAAAGCACACCGCCGATATTTCTCCAAAGAGTCTTCTCGGGGAAAAAAAACAAACGATGCGATACCGGGACGAATGCATGCCACTTACTGGTTTCTTCCGTGGGTACTGTCTACTTACTACGACCTTCGCGTGGCGCAGCTTAACAGGAGGAACGATTATTTTCCCCCTTATTTTTTGTTTCAAAAATGTATTCCCTGTTTTTTGGTACACCCTCCCTCCATGGGATAAAATATGTCACAGACAAAAAGCATGTTGTGTGTAGTACAGCATCGCTGTGTGTGGTCTTACTCGTACGTACCTATATTACTTGCACGAGAGTACAAACCATGTCGATTTGCCCGAACTTGTAGTATAATACCACCCTCGAGGCCCCGGGGACGCAGCCACTCGCAATGCTGCCGTGTGGCTTTTTCTGGGGCAGTAATCGTAATCACTACTACCTCCTCCTCATTTTATCCATGCGTCCGCTTGCCACATCTATATTCATGTATGTACGTGTACCTACCGAAATTCAATAAATAAATGCGCTACTATGATACCTACTGCAGTACCATGGGGATTTTTTTCTCAGTAAATACTACCCTGGTATTTGTTTTGGGACAGAATATGACGCCATTTCTGGAAATGATGTCCTCCCAAGTTTTATTTTATTAACCTCTCCATACATCAAGATCCGGAGAATATCTCGAGAGTACCGTTCAAAATACAGTTTCTTGCGCACTTCTCGCTTTTCTCGCTCAGCATCCATCCGCGTTCACGTCGAGGTGCTGAACAGATTGACCAGCAACAACAACAGGCAGTAGCCAGCGCAACTCTTGCAACCACACAACAACGCGTTCGAAACTCTACTACCTTGATAACCACGCCTACCTTTAGGAGTGCATCCACGTTTCGTTTTTGGGGATAAATAAACATGGAATTAGTGTGTGATATTTAGCATGCGGTCCTGAAAGATGGATCGTTGATCGTGGACCAATCGTATATACGGAACGACTCCTTGGAGCGGCGACGAAAAAAACTTGCAAAACATTGTTTCTCGTACTGCGATTATTAAAGCGACCACTTCGTTCGTTGTGTTTATTTATTTATTTTATTTCATTGGTCTGGCCTGTTTTCTTGTGTTCTCGTACCCGGTACGCTGCTATCATCTCACTTGCGTTATACCTTGATTAATTGCGATTGTTTGGTTTACTCTGTCTCACAGTCTGTGACCACATAATGATAATAAGTTGTTCCTCTCTAGGATGAAGAATCAGCACGGACTCTGGGTGTAATGATGTCGTTGGATAGAGAACGGCCTCCCTCGAAGACAACGAACGCTCGAACGAAGGTATTTAACCGTGAAATCCGGTATCGAAAAGCAACGACGCAGCAGTCGTACGACAAAAGGCCAAACGCTTCGAGGTGTGACCATGGAAAAAGTGTGGTTGGGACGAAATAAGAAGCCAATTTGGAAATTGTGCCAACTTGGAAATAAATGTTTTCCCGTATGTTTTTTTCGTTCAAGCTCTGCATAATATGCCAAGATCTAAGAATAGCTCGGGCGTATACCGCCCAAAAATACAAAAAATTACGCATTTCTCGCTTGTCAAGCTCAGCCCACGTACCCGATCTCGGCCAGGTGCGGAAGGGATACGGCAGGGCGAGGGGCGTTTGGGCCGCCCCCCGAAGACGGCGCTCGAACGAAGCGATTTGACCGAGAATCCCAGTTCCGAGAATCGCATACTACTGAGGCCGAGACGGAAAAAAACTCCTGACCGAATGCCCCCAAAAAAGAATGATCATATGCCAGACCGTTAGAGGTGTGGGCTTTGAGGAGCCGCATCTTCGACTCATGGTCTAGTTCGTAGAACTGGAGTTTCCCCAAATCTGCCATATTTATGCATAAGCGACTCATCAAGGTGGGCTAGTGTTAAGATACGGCCTCGAAAGGCCTGTGATCATCCGAATTTGAGATAATTTGGATGGGTTTCGTATGATGATAAGGTTGGCGTTTTTTTCTTCGGGAAAGTTAAGAAATAGATCGGAGGCACGTGCCTCCGATCTCAGAAGCTATCCGCGGCTCTGGTGGAATCGAATACAGCAACGTCTCTACGAAGGAAAATAAAGTGAGTACTCTCCGAGGACCTGCTCAATTGGCAGACCTGCAGGGGGCACTCTGTGTCCCCACCTATAACCTTACACACACATGTATATATATATGCATATATTTATATATCATCTCCGAATCGTTTCCTTCTCCGGGAAACCCCTACAAGTTATTTTGCTTGTTGTTGATAATATTTTAAGAATATGCTACTACCAGGTATTATATGCAGTTGAGTGTATGGGGTCCGATATGTCGTCGAAACTCATCTTTGCGAACTGCGCGTGTGTGATATGTTCAGGTTATTAGTGGGGTATTAGTCCGTTTGACCACTTGCAAAAGGTTAACCAATAGCTTACCCAAACCAAGCCTCACAACACTCTCCCCCCCTGAAACGGCGGGATAGCAGGTCGGCCGGATATAGGGCGGACCTCTGTCAATATCCAAGCCGTTTCATCTCCTGGGGATACCAGGGAGAGTGTTTTTCAAGTTCGACATGGGGAAAATCTGAAAAGTTTATTATTGTGGATGATGGGGATCGAACCCACGACCCGAAAACCCATGGTCTGTCGACGACGCCATTTGTTAAGGTATTAGTGGGGTATTAGTCCGTTTGACCACTTGAAAAGGTTAACCGATAGCTTACTACCCAAACCAAGCCTTATAACAGATACATACAAGTACATATATTTGTACCTTGATCCCGTGTGCGAATTTTCTTGCGGGGCTTGTTTGGGTGATATTGCGAAGAAGGAGATAGCTTAATCCAATAACTCTCCTGCGCTACAGCAGTAAGTAGTAGTAGTCGTACTAGTGCCAGGGGTCAACAGGGCGACTTTGTGTTGTGTTGTGTTGTGTCTACTACACAAAATGTTTGGTTTCCCGCTTGGCTCTCTCTCCGTCCGGAGATCGTCGGGGAAGTATATACCAGCAGAATGGTTGCTGCCCTCGACGCTGGTTGGATGTTGTTGTCGTCGGCTTTGTGTTGTTGGTTGTCTGTTTCGGTTTTGGTTTTGGTTTTTATCTTTCCCGTCCCCGTGTCGTCTCGCTCAATGTTTGGTCTCCCTGGGTACCTCCCGCCCCCCCGCTTGCGTGCCTTTTTCCTTTCGTTCCGATTCTTTCCACTTTTTTCTCTTTTTTTTTTTTTTGTCTTTTGTTTTGTCTTTTTTTTTGTCTTTTTTTTGTCTAATTTTTTTGTATTTTTTTTTTGTCTTTTTTTTGTCTTTTTTTTTTGTCTTTTTTTTTTTTTGTCTTTTTTGTTGTCTTTTTTGTTGTCTTTTTTTTGTTGTCTTTTTTTTGTTGTCTTTTTTTTTTTCCTTGCGCACGTAGTCTGGTGCGCTGCCTTTGCTCAGTACACACGAAGTACTACAGTAGTTCGTGTCTTTTAGAGGAAACCGCTCGAGATAATTGTATGGGTGGTTGGGTGGAGCGTCTTTCCAAAGCGCAACACATCATGCACGCCCCTGCCGAACCAACCCAGAAGAGCCTTCAGATCAAAAGACTACATACAGGACGGTAGGTAGTGGGATACCACAATTTTCGCTATCATATCATACTCGCGCGAGTGACTATGTAGACCTCGCCGACAAAAACGCGTTCGGCGATGTCTTTTTGTTCCAGACGGTAGCTAAGCATCGCTTTTCTTCGTATTGATATCGAGAATGTTAAACAGCACGGAAGCCTGTCACCCGCAAGGAACAGGGGGGAGGTCACTCGCGCGAGCGACACCGACCCACTGACCAAAAAAAGCAGTGCCCAAAACAACGTAACCCCTTTACCGTACCATCGGCCTTCACGAGTCATAGCACATCCAAGCACAGCTCACCCCGCTACCTTCCGGTCAGGGTTAGGGTTAGGGTTGTAGGGTAAGCGTACGGGTCGGGCACAGCGGGCCTCAGGCCAGTTCACCAGACCACCGTGCTGCGTGTTTTAGCCTATCTATTTAATAGTAGTAGTGCGGTACGATCACAACTCGAGCCCACCACCAAGCGATTTTCCTGGTCATCAATCAGGTTGCTCTAAAAAACGTTCATGTCATACTATACGTACAGATTTCGGCTCGCTTGCGTGTTCCGCCCTCCTCGCATTCGTTTACGTTCGGTATTGCATGGCCGAATCATCTGTGTTTATTTGCAATGTGCATACCTTTATCTCCTTTGTAGTTCGTGAGCACAGAGCTCGCCTCTCTATCATACCGGCTACGAAGGAGGAGGCATCGGCACGGCGGTGCCACTCGCTGCGCTGGATGCTTACTTCGACTTGTGGAAACATCTCAGTTTCATGTGAAGAACACACACACACCAGGGTGTGGGCACGTTTTTATACCGGTATGTACATATATATGTGCAATAATATAGTGGTTCCTCTTTAGTGCCGGTTGAATAGTGCCGGTTGCTATTATAGTGCCTGTGAAATCGCTTGGCATAGATGGGATTCGTTTTATGGGAATGGCAGCATGCGGGGGTAGTGCCGGTTGCCGATATAGTGCGAGTGTTTCCGGCTGGCACTTGTCGGCGCTATAGAGAGACCACCACTAGTACCATGGTTGTACTGTCTGATATGATGGAGACGCGCGGACCATACGGAGGATCCGTCAGCCGATTGATGCGTCCCCAAAACCAACCAAAACCAACAATATTGCCGCCGCCCCTGGAGGAGGGACGGGGCCTGAACGAGAGGGGGGCTCGTCTTGGAATCGCTAGTTCACAGTAGCAGTAGTAGTAGCACTAGTAGTAGTTGTTGTTGTGGTAGTAGCAGCAGCAGCAGTAGTAGTAGTAGTTGTAGTAGTAGTAGTAGTAGTAGTTGTTGTTGTAGTAGTAGCAGTAAGTAGTAGTAGTAGTAGTAGTAGTAGTAGTGTATGTAGTTGTAGCAGTAGTAGCCGAGTTGCAGCACAGCACAGCACAGCGCAGCACAGCAGCAACAACAGCCAATCAATAATAATAGCGAAAAGTCAAATGCACGGCACCCCCCCCCTCCCCAAAGCCCATAATAGAACATTTTCCCTCAGCATTCCCCCATTCAAATTCATATTCGTTCTCAATCTCCGTAGCCTCCGAGATGCCGCGATTTTCAGTTTTTTTTTGCCCGGCATTTATTCAGAGGCAAACCATCAGAAACGGCGAAAACAAGTTACATACTACATAGAGTAGTTTATAAGCATGTTTATTGTGGGTGATCGGCGTCGAAAACTCATCGTGCTGCACATTGATGATTGATTGTCGGACGACAAATATCATATCTTCAATTATCTCAGTAATAACTAGCGACTTATTCTTATTATTTTTTTTTGTAGTTTTTTTGGCTCTCTTACGTTACACTTTCTGTCTGGGAGTGTCTTAAGAGTGAGTGGCAGAACGTTGAACTCATCATGCCGCACGTTGTCAGATGGCAAATGTTAAGGTACGACCTTGAAAGGCCTGCAATTATCTGATTTGATAGGTAATTGGCCGTTTTCGTATGATTGGTTGGCGTTTTCAATTCGGTCGGGATAGTCAGGAAATGAAACCGAGGCATGCGCTCGGTTCTCAGTCACTTGCTGACCGGGGTTCTGGTGGAAAATAATAAAGCTGCTTCTCTACAGCGTACGTTTAAGAAAGTGAGTACTCGTCGAGGACCCACTCAATCAATAGGCAGACCTGCAGAGGGGACACTCACTTTCCTAACCCAATAACTTGAGATAAACATAGTAGTCTAATTGTAAATGTTAAATTGCGCTTTTATACAGCGTCCTTTAATAAGAAAGGCTTGATTAGAGTCTCCCCACGCTACGCAAGGTGAGGCGGAATGTTTTAAGATTTTTTTTGAGCTCCTAACATGAGGAGGAGCTCAATATCTCACCATCACCATCACCATCACCATCACCATCACCATCACCATCACCATCTGATGATCACCATCACCATCACCGTTACCATCACCATCTGATGATCACCATCACCATCACCATCACCATCACCATCACCTTCACCATCACCATCACCATCACCATCGCCATCGCCATCGCCATCATCATCACCATCACCATCACCATCACCATCACCATCAACATCACCATCACCATCACCATCACCATCACCATCGCCATCACCATCACCATCACCATCACCACCACCCGAAACATGACTTCGAAGGCGTTTGCGTGCGTAACCCGACCAACTTGTATGCGCTAGTCCTAAAACTAATATACTCGTGTAAGATTATCAGAGACTACTTGATAACCGATAGCTCCTTACTTGAAGAGCTCAGCCGTAGCCAACCCTAACCTAACATATTACCAGAAACGAATGATTGCCCCCAAAAAACACAACCCATACCGTGGGATAATGACCACTACAACTAAGTACCGACGCGTGCTACAAAAGAGGTGCACCACTTTTTTTTCTAATACTACCCCTCGATTTGGGAGCTTAAGACATGTCCTTCTTAACCCCCAAAAATGTTTTTTTTTGTAGAAAAATAAAACCTGCTACCGGATGGAACATCCCATATAATGACCTAGGTACTCAACGAAAATCATGCAGAAAAAAAAAATGGCCCCTTTTTTTTTCTTGTCCGACGTTTTTGGGTTGAAGAGCTCCGTCATTCAGAAAGTGGTTTCGCCAAAAAAAGGTACACCTCTATCGTAGTACGTGCCTGCCGACACGGCCGGGCAGCTATCTCCTTGCAGGCCTCCCTACTAATCCAAAAGGCTCCACGATGTCCACGCACTTACGTCTTGTGTATCTTTGGGAGAAGAAGCTCTATGTTGTTACTCCTTCTTTCGTTTTTGCGGCGAGTCACGGTGGGAAGAACGGAGCGTTCGTTATGTGCGCGAGCAGAGAGAGAGGCGTTTTCATCGCACCCAGGGCCCTCATTCCTGTTGTAAGCACACGCCTCTTCAAATACACGTGAAACCCCTTGATCCCGTATCCATATATCCCACGTCCTGAATCCTACGCCTTTGCTCTTAATAGCCCCCAGGGTGCAATATATCATTACAGCCACGTGGCCATGCGAAAAGAGTGTTTGCGATGACCTTTGAAATCAATCTGTGGGATTGCCCAGGCAAAAATGCCAAAATGCAGTCGACAAGGAAAGGCTACACGGTGGTATTATTGTTGTGTACACCCCGTTTTTCTCTGTCGGGCTTGAGCTATCATACCGTCATCATACCGTCATCATACAGTACTCGCACGACCGACTATGTACCTCTCACGGACAAACACACGTGGAAAATTACTTGCTGTATGGGCAATCAGTGTCTATTATTGGCGCAACGTACGTACCAGGTAGCTTATGTTAAGATACGGCCTCGAAAGGCCTGCAGTTATCCGAATTTGAGATCATTTGGATGGGTTTCGTATGATAAGGTTGGCGTTCCATCACGGATCCAAGTCGCTATATTATATTAGTATAATGGCAGCACAAAAGCTTGAGACCGCGAAGGGAACAGCGCGAGAGGCCCCGAGGCACTCACAGCAAAATATGGCTGCAAAAGTGAGCCCCGCTACCGTACGTAGCCTTGGTCAATATTGAAAAAGGCTTACCCCCCCTACCCTTTTTCACTGCTGGTGTTGAGCAACTCGCACGATTGGCTCTGGACCTCCTTGCCGAAAACCAACCCGGGGGGGGTTTGCTTGGCGCATGAGCGTAGCTGGCCTTTTCTTTGGGCATTCACATCGCAGAGAGCGAGGTAAACCACCACGAGAGCTTAACACCACAATAAAACAACAGCGGGGTTCACTCGCGCGAGTGACACCCGAATCACTGTAAAACGTGAACCTAAAAGTGACCCCCGCTACCGTACGTATATACTCAGTATATAGTTATATGTAAAGCCAAAAACGCCAACCAAGAGCCAAGAAAAATTTGGGTTAGAATAGATAAAAAATGATGGTAGAAGAAGAGCAATAAAAACACACATATAGTCTATATATATTTTTAATTTTTTCGCTTGAGTTTTTCGTGCAGATGGGGTTGTTGGCCTTGAAGATGTAACACGTCCGACGGTTTCAACTCTACTTTTCAAGTGTTTTCCCACCAAACCCAAAGTTGGCATTTCGCGAACACGTTAATTGCGCAGGCTAATGGACTGGGGGGGGGCGAGCCGACACATTCTTACTCATTATCCAGACTGGGTTATACCAGTACCAAACACGCGTGGCAAATGATAGCACAACGTTATGTTATTGCCTTGGAAGATCGGTAATTACCTATGTATTGGTATCGGTAACTGCCTGGGGATACGTAGGCCACAAGGTTTCCATAGGAGGAGGAGTAGGAAGGCGTTTATTATGAGGGGAATAACAGGTGGGCATTTGGTAGCCCCCGCTTGAGTGTTGGGCGTGGAGTGAGTTTTTCATGGGGGCGTGGGTGACATGGTTGAAGCAATCTTCAAGCTCTAAGCAACGAACGAACACACACGCGTGAGCAACCACAAAAATTACAAAACGGTACGAGGCTGACCTGGTTAAAGAAGGTTGTCTATCTCCCCTACTCAACAGTCCCATTGGAACAGCAATAGAAGTGGCTCGTCGGCTATGACAACACTCCCTGCCTATGGGAATGAATGTCGGAGAGAGAGAAGCTATTATATTAACGATTTTTTTACCATACTGATTTCCAGGAAATGTCTTTGGCTCCGAATCGTGACGGCATTGTTAAGGGATTAGTGGGGTATTAGTCCGTTTGACCACTTGCAAAAAGGTTAACCAATAGCTTACCCAAACTACGCCTTATAACACTCTCCCCCTCATGAAACGGCGGGATAGCAGGTCGGCCGGATATACGGGCGGACCTGTCACTTTCCTAGCGGATTCATTTCCTGGGTATACCGGGGGAGAGAGAGCATTTTTCAAGTTCGACATGGGGAAAGTCTGACAAAGTTTATTATTGTGGATGGTGGGGTTTGAACCCACGACCCAAAAAACCCATGGTCTGTCGACGACGCCATTTTTTACGAACTTACATAGTAGGGTATTAGTCCGTTTGGCCACTTGCAAAAGGTTAACCAATAGCTTACCCTTACTAAGCCCCATAACAGTATAGTACTGCCTGTATACTATCACAGATCAGATGGGCTAAAATACGCAGGGTGGTGGGGGGTGGTTGGAAGGGCGGCAACGCTAACCCTACCCATGTGTAACTCTATCCCTGAACCCTACCGCGCTGTGGGGTGACCCGTGCTTGGATGCTGTGTGAGTGGCTTTTTCTGTTAAATGCGGCCGTCGGGGATGCTGTGCTTTTGGAAAAGGCGCATGCATTGGAGCGCCCTCCGTAGAAGGATAGTTTATAAATTCGACGTGAAACCACGTGATATTAGATGTCACACTCACGTCAAGGCCATCATAGAGGGGCGATCATGTAGGTGACGACATCATGGAACGAGCAGGGCGCCCCTCATCTCACTACCCTGCGCTACCCTCATCTCACTACCCTGCGCTACCCTCATCTCACTACCCTGCGCTACCCTGCGAACTACCCTGCGCTGCCCTGCGCACTACCCTGCGCTACTCTGCAGCCCTGTTATGTCTGTCTTTTAGTATTCTACATAGGGAAATAATGCATAAAGCTTTGAGTCTAGCCAGCGAGCCATGAGGAGAGAGCAACCAAAGACACCGGTACCCAAGAGGGGCACGCTTCACAACACCGACCAACTACGCAAACCCCACTCCTCGGAGTACCCCAACACGCACCACCCACATAATTGTTTCTGCCTAAAACCCATTATAGCTTGGGCTGATTTTCAGAGCCACAGCAGTTTTCTTCCAAACCAGGGCGGTACACCACAACGAAAACAACAACCAAACCGTCGTTTTGGAAGGGTCTCGGGGTCGAGATGACGTAACTGTGTAGACATACAATCGTGTCCATAGACATATCGCTCGGCGTTTGTATGGTTTGCGTTTGCATTCTTCCTCGGCGTTTGTATGGTTTGCGTTTGCATTCTTCCTGCTGTATCGGGAGACAAAAAAAAGCTCGCTATGGAAAATTGTTCGCGGGGTGGGGGGTGTTCTGTATACCAATCTATCCTTAAATATAAACAACGTATGCATCTTAATAGTATGATAAAGTCTTGCTTATATTTACGGACATATTGGCATCTAATAATGCCATTAGAATATCACATTGTGCGGTATACGATGGGTGGTTTATCTTGCGTGCGCGTGTTCTGCATATCGAATAATAACATTATTGACATCACATTGTACGGTATATGACGCCATACACTTGCGCTGCATCGCACCAACTATGCTCCAACGGCTACGCAATCACACTCAAAACACTAGACGCGCTTGGTTTGGTTTGGTTTTGATGATGTGTTTTACTTGTCACGGTTTTCTCCTGGTGTCTGTAACATACACATACGCGTATTGGGCCTCGGAAGGGTGACGTAAAACCTGAGGTGGCATTATTATATAATATAGTCTATCCCCTCCCCCCCCCCCCACCCCCGCTCCCTTTTGATCAAAACCAGGCCCCCACGTCCTTCAACACTCCGCCCTCCCCTCACCGGTTATTCGACTTGCAGGAGTCACTTGATAAACGGATGCATTTCCTTCCACAGCTAGCTGTCAGGTTTTATCCCCCTCAGAAACGGGTTTTATAGTTTCCGCGCACAGACTGACTAACATCACCCTGTTGACCCTGATAGCTACACTGGAGTTGCAAGTGGAGTCGCCGACCTATATCCTTAATGAGGACACACAACCCGTAATACACGCGATCGGAGTATCACACACAGCTTGCAAAGATTAGTTTCGACGAAATCTTCGATCTCACAGCTGGTGGAGTGTATTTTCATTTTTTATCATCTAGTCTACTATTAATACTAGTAGTAGAAGCAATGATGTCAGGAGACGGCACTCTGACCCCTTGACCGACGGCAATTTTCGAGCAATCTACCTTGACTGACGCCAAATTACTAGGTTTTAGTGTGTGTGGAACGATCGATTTGACATCCTTGACCGCTAGACGTCTTCCCTTGACTGACCGCCTCCTGACACCTTTGACTCGTAGAAGCGCACGAATTAGTTTCCGAGGCTCGCTCACTTGACGTTGTTAAATTAATGGTGGGGGACACAGAGTGCCCCCTGCAGGTCTGCCTTTTGAGCAGGTCCTCGGAGAGTACTCACTTTCGTTCCTTCGTAGAGATGTGGCTTTATTCGTTTCCACCAGAGCCCTGGATAGCTTCTGAGATCGGAGGCACGTGCCTCCGATCTATTCCCTGACTATCCCGAATATAAAGCGCCAACCTTATCGTACGAAACCCATCCAAATGATCTCAAATTCGGATACTTACCAGGCCCTTCGAGACCGTATCTTAACACTAGCCCACCCTGATGAGTCGCGTATGCAGAAATATGGGAGATTCGGGGAAACTACGGTGTTACGAGCTAGACCATGAGTCGAAGATGCGGCTCCTCAAAACCCACTCCCACGCCTCTAACCGTCTGGCTATGAAACGTTACTAAGGAGGAGCTCTAGTTTACGCTCCGCCACCCAACGGATTTCTCCGAGAAAGAGTGGATATAGAGTGCTAATACCCGAAGGACAATCCCACGTTTACTATTGACTATTAACAGGCGCACAACAAAACATTCACCTTGCCAAAGGGCAATAATCAATGGCGTTCCGACGATTTTGGGTTAACGCCTTTACCACTGGAAAACCTTTTCGGGGACAAACTTACTTGAATTTAGTATGGGGAGGGATTTTTGGGTTAACGCCTTTACCGCTGGAAAACCTTTTCGGGGACAAATTTACTTGAGTTTAGTATGGGGAGGGATTTTTGGGCTCTACAGGGGGTAAGGAGCCCCGTCACCTTCATAAAAAACGTTTCAGCCAAGAAGTGGTATACCTTAATACCTATATTGTAGCATACGTCACACTTGGACGTGTGTGCATACTTTCGCAATATCTCCAGGGCTTTTCACGGATCATGACCCGACCCGCGGATCGCGTCAGGAGGGTATCAAAATCTCGCGGGTCGGGTCGGGTCGGGTCAGGAGGTGTTTGAGATATCACGGGATGGGTCGGGTCTGGTCGGGAGGTTTCCAAATCTCGCGGGTCGGGACGGGTTACCCTGACTCGACCTGACCCGTGAAAAGCCCTGGATATTTCCCGTCAAGCAGGAAACGTGGCAGAGAAGAACGTCGGGGGGATTCGAACCCCGGATTGTGCTCATACATCATCTCTTGACACCTAGCAGCCCCGCGTTGTGCTGACGCAAGCTACCATACAGGTGCATGTTTTCTTTTTCTGAGACACCTTCCTCACTTGAGGAGATCTATGCCAAAAAAAAGTACCTTTCTCAGACACCTTCCTCACTTGAGGAGATCTACGCCAACAAAAGATACCTTTCTGAGACACATTCCTCACTTGGGGAGTTCTTATGCCAAAAAAAGGTACATATCAGAGACACCTTCCTCACTTGAGGAGCTCTATGCCAAAAAAAGGTACCTTTCTCAGACACCTGCTCACTTGAGGAGCTCTATTCCAAAAAAAGGTACCTTTTTGACCCAAACACCGATTTGGGGCAAAATAGAAGTGCTATATATACCCAGATGATCAGTCCCACGGCCTACGAGGTATTCTGACTTAAAACTATTACAAAACCAAAACCCCTCCCCCCCCCAAAAAAAAAATCCTACCCAGATGAACAGTCCCACGGCCTAGGTATTTTAACGCAAATTATTGCAAAACCACCCCCCCCCCACAAAAAAAAAAGAAGAAAAAACACGACGATTTTGGGGTTAAGGAGCCCTGTCATTCTGGAAACATTTTTTTAGCAAAAAAAAACGGCATGCCTCTATCCCGGCACGCGTCGTGTTTTGCCACCCTACATACAGCTGTGTGCGGTGTTATAAGACTCACACCCTGCTCTGTGAGTTGGCTGACTATAGCACTAATAGCAACCCTAGGTGTACCGTTTTTTTTTATGAGGCCTGTGTTCCTCATTTGAGGAGGTCTATGCCACAAAAAAGGTACCAGGAGGAGGTCTATGCCACCAAAAAGGTACCAGGTACCTCTTGACCCATAACGTGATTTGAACTAAAAAATGTGAGTGCCTTTTTTTTCGTGAGATGAACGAATCCCATGGCCTCCTACTCTAGGTAGGTATATTATGCTAGGAAAAAAAAATCGCTGAAAAACAAGAAATGAAATCCCGACGATTTTTTTGTTTGGGTCATCAAGGAAGCCCCATCGTGTCAAAAAAAAAAGAAGAAAAAGTCCAAAAAGTGCTTCGTACCTCTATCGTAGCACGCGTAAAAAAAAAAAGGGAAAAAAAGAAAATACCCTTTCCAGAGCGATGTTGAATTAAAAAAAAAAGGCAAAAAAGAAAAAATACCTTTCCCAGAGCGATGTTGGGTTGTAGGGGAGCCTTCGGTCGATCTTTTTTTCTTTTTTATTTCTTCTCTCTTTTTTTTCAGTTTTTCCTACTACACGTGCTACCTCCATCGCATCAAGGGCAGGCGTCAGGAGGGTGACACACCTTCGCATTTGGCGTCGTCGAGGACATGGGTCAACCGCCGGAGACAATGAATGTTGTACGTGGTCTATGAATGTGCTGTTGTAATGGGGACAAGCTTTAGTTTGACCCCTTGACTGGCCGCCCCCCCCGCCGATGCTAAAACCAGATTGTTAAAGACCAAAATAGGCAATCGACTCACCCGATGCAGGAGGGTGACACACCTTCGCATTTGGCGTCGTCGAGGACATGGGTCAGCCGCCAGAGATAACGAATGTTGTACGTGGTCTATGAATGTGCTGTTGTGATGGGGACAAGCGTTAGTTTGACCCCTTGACTGGCCGCCCCTCCCCCCCCCGCCGACGCTAAAACCAGATTGTTAAAGATCAAAAAGAGGCAATCGACTCACCCAATGCAAACGGAGGTTACCACGGTTAGTCCGTCGCCCCCCTACGCGACGCATTAGTGAAGTAAGAGGCCAAAATACGATACCCCTAGGTTTATTCCCTTGACTGATCACCACACGCTGGACAACAGACAATGGTCACTGCAACGGCGATTGGGAAATAGTTCAGTGGAGGGCGTCTCGTATTGCCGTCTGCAATGTCTGTCGAATTGTTCCCCTTCCCCAATCTTTTGGTG
Source organism: Undaria pinnatifida (assembly GCA_012845835.1). NCBI lineage: Eukaryota > Phaeophyceae > Laminariales > Alariaceae > Undaria > Undaria pinnatifida. The sequence continues at coordinate 28,888,608 of JABAKD010000025.1, forward strand.
GCCTGCAGAGACCGCCCGATGGGTATGATAGCTTGCGTAATCTATTTCTTGGGTGGGCGGTGTCTGTCGATGGGCACGCTCTTGCGCGATCTCTTGCGGTGGACCACGGCGGCTATCGATGGGTGGATTGCACAAGCTACGGCATACGTGCATCAAGTTTTTCTGGGGGTGAGCCGTTGTAGGTTAGCCCCCCCAAACTTTTCGTTGACGAAATCGCCGGTTTGGAACCCAGCTGCCGGCCGTATCTCCCGAAGTAAGGTGCCCCTTGCCACCCCGACGTCATCGCTCGATAGCCCTCTTGCGAACAAGAAAACGCACGGAGAAAGACTTGTGATAGCATCCTTTTCTCGTGTCGAGCAGCCATGACGCGTTCATCAAAGAAGATCGCTGCTTTTTTTGGTAGGAGGGCTATCGTAGAATCAGTCGGGTCTTCACTTGGGCGAGCTCTATACCTCACTGAGCACGTGGCTTAGAGAACGTTGGGACGCGCGGTACGATAGAGGCGGCACCACTTTTTTTCTAATACTACCCCTCAATTCGGGAGCACAAGACCTCTCTCTCCAAGGCAACAAAAAGCTGATTTGGAGAAAAATAAAACGTGCTCTCTACCGGATGGAACATCCCGTGACGACCTAGGTATATTTCAACGAAAATCATGCCCAAAAAACGAAAAAATGTCGCATTTCCGACGACTTTGGGTTAATTTAAGGAGCTCCCGTCATCCAGAAAACATTTCCACACGAAAAAAAAATTGCTACCTCTACCGTGGCACGGCGTCGTTCCTCAAGCCCCCACCCTCAGAGGGAAAACGTGTGCACCTCTATTTTTATCTTTTAGGTCACGCGCGGTACGATGAGGAGGGTGCACATTTTTTTTTTTCATAATACTTGCTACTCCTCAATTTGGGAGCTTAAAAAAGGGACGTCTCCCAAAAAAACCCGAAAACCTGATTTTTTGGAGAAAAATGAAACTGCTACACACCGGATGGAAACCCCCCAAGATCTGGCCCTGAGGGTAGAGCACACAACGACAAAACTTATGAAAAAAAAATGGCCTATTATTTTTTTTTTTTCCGACGATTTTGGGTCAAGGAGCTCCCGTCATTCAGAAACCGTTTCACACGACAAAAAAATTGCCTCTTATTATCTGTCGTAGCACGTGTCGTTACACGTGTTCCCCGATGCTCGCTCCTATAGCGCGGGTGCACCACGAAATAAGTTACCAAAAAAAGAGCGAAATCCCGACGGTTCTGGGTTAAGAAGCGCCCCGTCGCGTTCAAAAATCCATTTCAGACAAAAAATTGCTACCTGTCTATCGCAGCACGCGTCCTGTTGCGCGGTCGACAACAATGGCTCAGCGATAGGATGATGGATATTGCACAATCTGTTTGTTATTTATTGTGGTCGAAAACAATGGCTGTCGATAGACACCACGCACAGTCTGTTGTGGCTGGCAATAATGGTCATCGATGGACACCTTCACCTCAGTCTACTGTCGCTGACAATATCTATCGAGATAGACATCTTCTCCACAGTATATTGCCGACGACGATTTGTATACATACATCGATAGAAACCTTCCACAATCTATTGCCACCAGCCTATTATGCTTCCATAGTTTTCCCCCTCTCGTCTATTGCCGCTGACGCTGTATGTCGATAGTTCCCCCCCCTCATTCATTGTTGAGAAGCTATAGACAATTGTTGTGCTTCGAAGTATCTATTGTTCAGCGTGTGCTGACCGCTCGCTACACTAAAAGTAGCACATTTCTACCGAAGGGAGTGTTGATCCCGTGCGTGACAGTCCGGTCTTTGTCTGAAAGTAGCATACTAAGGCCAATCAAAACGAACAAATGAGGCCCTGAACGCTAGTCTCCTAACACCCACGCAGCTACTGTTCGCCGTTTTTGTCCCCGATTGGTTGGCGTTGTAGAGATTTGGAGGAAATGCCTCAACCGGGGTTGGGACCCTATCTCCCTCGCCCCCTGTCGTGTCCGGCGGAACCTCCATCCTTCTACTATGGCTGGAATTTTCCTGTTCAGCACCAACCTTCTAAAATAGAGCCAGCGGTCTTGGGCACGGAATTTGATACGCCAATCAGCGGCCCGAATCGCAGGACACATGACGCATGCTACGATAGGGTTAGGGTTAGGTTTTTGAATGACGGGGCCCCTTAACTGCAAATCGTCGGAAACAGGCTGAAAACAAAAATCGCAAGATTTCTCGTTGTGTACCTAGGCCATGGGAATTTTCATCCGGGGTGTAGCAGCAGTTTTTATTTTTCTCTAAATCAGTTCTTCGGGAGAGGTGTGGAGCTCCCAAATTCAGGAGCAGAATTCGAAAAAAAGTGGGGCACCTCTACCGTGTTAGGACACATGCTTATCATACATGGACGCGCGTGTTACGATAGAGGTATACCTTTTTATGGCTATTTTGATTTCTGAATGACGGGGGCTCCTTAACCCAAAAGCTTCGGAAAAAAAAAAAAATAATGGGCCATTTTTTTTGCATGATTTCTCGTTTTATGCCTAGGCCATTTTTTTTCTTCATCCGATATGCAGCAGCATTTTTATTTTTCTTGCCAGATTTTTCTTTTGGGAGAGGTCCCATTTCCAACTCATACAATCATCCTAGTCTAGTTCCAAGTCTTTTTGTCCCCATATCGGGAGAGCGGTTGCTAAACGAGTTATTCTCCCAAATTGAGGGGTAGTACTAGAAAAATAATGGAGGGCGCCTCTATCGTAGAACGGCGTCAGAGGGTGCACCGTTTTTCTTCCGAGGCTCTTAACCTACTAACGAGCTCTCCATGCCCTTCTGCGGCAAAAATAGGAGATTTCGAGCAGTAAACTGAAAGCGCATTCCGACGAACGAATCCCATGGTGTCGCGTGTGCTACACGATGATGGAGGTACGAGCAGTTCTCGTCTGAAACGGTCTCTGAGTGGCGGGGACTCCTTAATACAGTATTATCAAAGAAAACCGTCGAAAGTAGGACTGCTTATACGATAGCCCCCCCCCCCAAAAAAAAACGGCGATATTCTTTAACGAACGTTTCATGGCTGGTCGACCGACACGAGGAAAGATGCTGTGAAAAAAAACATCCTCACAAAATTTCATGTTTTTGCAAAGGTCTATCGAACGCGATGACGTCGGGGCGGCAAGGGTCACCGTATTTCAGGAGACATGGCCGAGAGCTGGTTTCAAAACCGGCGATTTCGGTAAAGAAAAGCTGGGTGGGCTACCGTAGAACGACTCGTAGGCCTTTTTTTTGTGCGTGGTGTTCTCGCCGTGTGCCCTACTGTACCTTTGTAGGCCAAGGGATTTTTCATCCGGTACGAGCAGTTTTACTTTTTTCTCTGATGGACAGATCGGTTTTTTGGGACATGTCTTGAGCTCTGAAAGCGAGAAGTAGTATTAATTAGAAAGAAACATGGTGCAACCTCTATCGTAGCACGCGTCTGGGGCCTAGACACATGCAACCGAAAAAAAAAATGTACCGCAACAAGAAAAAAAAAATCCGACGAATTTTGGGTTATTATTCTAAACTCGTTTCCAACCCTCTCCTGGTAATTTTTTTTTTATGTCTTCCTAGTCTAACTCGAAGTGTTTTGTCCCCAAGTCGGGACTGCGGTGCTAAAAGGGTTAAAAGACGGCCCCGTTATTCAGGAAATGGTCTATTAACAAAAAAGTGTTGCCTCCGTCAATCGCCGAGCGCGTCATAAGAGCCAAGCTACGGTGGGGAGGTCACTTTGGGCGTCTTTTTTTTTTTTGCGCGGCTCGGTGTCACTCGCGCGAGTGACCCCCCCCCCTTCTCCAGTGCCGTCTTGAGCCGTCGTCCAACTAAAAATCGCGATGTAATAATCCGCGATGGAATGGTAAAAGCTATGATACGCTACGCCACAAAAAAAAGCTAACCTGAAAACGGCCTTCTTCTTCTGTCCGCGAGGGTGCAGACTCACTCACGCGAGTGACTCAAAAAGGCACGTGCCACGGTAGGAGGTAGCGATTTTTTTGGCTAAATTGTTTCTGAAAATGACGGCCCCGGGCTCCTTGACCCAAAATCGTCGGGAAAAAATACGACATTATTTTTGTTATTTTGGGCATGATTCTCGACGAAATATACCATGGTACCTATTAATAGCTAGGTCATCACGGGGATGTTTTAATCCGGTAGAGCACGCGTTTTTGTTTTTCTCCAAATCAGTTTTTTTTGCCTTGGAGAGGGAGGTCTTAAATGCTCCCAAATTGAGGAGTAGTATTAGAAAAAACGTGGTGCGCGCCTCTATCGTAGCACGCGTCGGCTGAAATCAAAATCCCTTTCGGGGTTAACGATAGATAGAGGCGAAAAAAATATTTTCTGGAGGACAGGGAGCTCCTTAAAAGTAACCCTTTTTTAGCACCGCACTCGCGACATGAGGACCAACCACGTGGAGTTAGACTAAGGATAACTTTTAGGAGTTGGAAATGGGGGGGGGGGGAAACGTCGGAATATACCTGTCAGTCTTGTTTTCGTAATATTTTTCGCTGTATACCTCGGCCCATGAGATTGTTGATCCACTTTTTTTTTTTTTGCGCGTACCAATATTTTTTCTGTCAAAAGTTATTTGTTTGGGTGGGAGGTAGACTATAGAGTAGGCATTTATCACGCATGTGAATAATCATAGGAAAAAAAAAAAAAGGTGCACATCTGCGGTACTATTATTAGTAGCATGTGTCGGAAACATCGCTAAAAAAAAAAAAACACGCGAATCCTGACAAAAATGTCACCCCATTATTCCACTGATGATGATGTTTTGAAATTATGAAATGCCACGTTTCCCAAAAAACAAAAACAAACACACACACGTTTTTTTTCTTGTCAGGAAAAATCCTTACATCAATTCGTATGGAAAGGTGTCAAAGAGATTCAACGTTCGCCGGGTTTTCTTGGCAAAAGTGTCACGATTCGTGAAAATGTCCCGTTTTTTTTTTGTCACGATTCCTTGCCTTTTTTTTGTGTGTTCGTAAGGAACGGCTCTTAATAGCTAATGGTCAGCGCTGACTGCTGGCTTAGTGGTTACGTCGTAGACTACTGTAAAGTCCGCCATAAATTCGTCCGCGCTGGTCGGTGTTGCTTGCCGAGTTGCACTTGCCGGGTAGCTATTCCTTAACATAATTGTGTGTTTTCTTCAGCTTTTGCAAGAAGAAGAGTTTTGTCCCCCTACGTATTCCCAAGTTGCGACCCCCCCCCCCCCCCCCCCCCGGGGTGATTTCGAAACCAGTCTTACTCCAACGGGGAAGCTTACGCCTTACAATCTCTTAGGAAACCGAACAAAAAAAATGTTGTTCGAGTACATGAACTCCGTCAAGGTTATTATTATAATGTTGTGTCTCTAACGTGCTGGATACTGTTAAGATACGGCCTCGAAAGGCCTGTAAATTGCCCGAACTGAGATAATTTTGATGGGTTTCGTATAGTGAGGTTGGCGTTTTATATTCGGGATAGTCAGGAAATAGGTCGGAGGCACGAGCCTCCGATCTCAGAAGCCGTTCGGGGCTCTGGTGGAATCGAATAAGGCTACGTGTCTACGAAGGCTAAGAAAGTAAGTACTCCCCGAGGACCTGCTCAATTTACAGACCTGCAGGGGACACTCTGTGTTTCCGCCCGATACCCTTACATTATGGCGTCGTCGGTCTCCGCCCAATACCCTTACAATACGCCATAACCACTGAACTAGTTATTGAGGATAGTTACCTTGCCACTCATACAACTAACTGGTACCCATGACGATGGATAGATGACTAGCAGTAGTCAGCGCTGGCTGTTATATATATATATATATATATATCTCTCAGTAACGCAGTGAACACCGTGTATCTCTCTAGGAGCTATCCCACGGTAGGGTTGCAGCATGATCGATCAGTCCTTGAGCTCCTCACATGAGGAACTCAATATCTCGCCCCGAAAAATGGCTTTGAAGGCATTTGTTCGCACAACCCGACCAAGCTTCTATGCTTTAGTGCTAAAAAACAATGTAATCGTGAAAATACTTCATCGATCGGCAGTTCCTCACATGAGGAACTCAATCGCCCAGGGACCTTTTGGCGCAATCATACAACTGCAACCCCTACCGTGGGATGACTTGTAGACGAAAAAAAAAGACTCTAGCTCGCGCT
>JABAKD010000025.1:30099760-30474760 GCA_012845835.1 Undaria pinnatifida
GACTCAGTGTGCTCCCGTTTTTAGCTGTGGCCGTCCAGGTGGAAACCACGACTTTGGTTGATACAGTTCCGCGGAATGAGGGCGTGTTGGTGGGCCCGGCTGGCGGGAGATGATATACCCACGGTCAGTTTGGAGGACTCAGGTCCGGGTGGGATGAGGGTGCCGAGTGTGGGCAGGGTTGGCAAAGGTGACTGCCTGTGAAACTCTCTGACAGGCTTGTCGTGTTTGCAAATAGCCACCCTGTCGACCCTGAATGAGGGCGTGTTGGTGGGCCCGGCTGGCGGGAGATGATATACCCACGGTCAGTTTGGAGGACTCAGGTCCGGGTGGGATGAGGGTGCCGAGTGTGGGCAGGGTTGGCAAAGGTGACTGCCTGTGAAACTCTCTGACAGGCTTGTCGTGTTTGCAAATAGCCACCCTGTCGACCCTGGTACTTGCTAGCACTAAGGGGAGACGCCGGCCTATATCCTCCAAGAGGACATACACACCCCACCCCGTAACACGTGCGATCGGAGTATCACACACACCTTGCACAGATGAATTTCGACCAAATCCTCGAGCTCACAGCCTTGCGCAGTGCGTATAAGATAAGTTTTCATAAAAGTAGTACCATGCTCTCTCGTCGTACACACAATACGATAGGATGCGTGTACTGTAAACTGTAGTGCAGAGCCAACGGCATGCGTTACAGCGCCGTTCCCCAGTGTACCGCCTGACGAATTTCGTGTAGATACGACGTAATATACTACGCTATAGACCCGTTTGGGCTGGTCGGTGTTACCTATCCAGTTACTTGCCCGGTGGCTAACGCTAACGCCTTCTTTCTCAAGTTTTCAGGAGCTTTTACATGTTGTCGTACCTGGTATCGCCGTCATATCATAGGAAAGTCCACGTTACCCCTTTTCACTTGCGACACCCCCGGGGTTTCAATCCAACCACATTCCGAAAAGGAAACCCCATAAGGTGTCTCCAGTACCTTCTCGACTCATGTTCCATCTTACGGACAGCGAAAACGATTAACCCTTTCAGAGTATAAGGCTTGATTTTATGTTCATTACATTATAAAGAAACGTCGACGAAAAAACTGACCATTCATTGCAGCATCCTTCACACGAAGCAACCCGGGCTATTATTAGATAGATTAGCTGACGATAAATGTACAGTCAAAGAACACCAACGCAAGTGCATGTAAGACACGCGAATAGCATGCACCGCCGTGTGCTGCATGCTCGCACCATAAAAAAAAATCGCGTTTATACCTTGTTTCGTCGCTGTATTGTCTGCAATGTCTGTATTATATACACATGGGACCCGAAAAGGGCTAACGAGTCCTTCTGCGCCTCTGAGGTCTTCAGGGAACGTCGCATGCTAGTAACAAGCAACCTACGGCAAATCTAACAAATCTGTCCTCGACAACGCGGAAGAAGTTCGGACGAGGTGAACCTCAGAGCTGCAACCATTGTTGGGGCACAAACTGCTCATAATTGTAACGAGGGTTTTATTGGTAGTTGGGTATGCTGTGCAGTGATGTGTGACCAGTATCTGGCAAAGGGTTAGGCTTGCGGTGAGGTGAGGTGAGGTGGTCTAGTCTATGCGAGCATGCCAGAATGCCAGCAACAGCAACTTTTCTCAATTCAAGTCTTAACCAGGAGTTTTAGGGTTTGCAGTCATTGGAACAATGCGCGAGCAAATTGAAGATGTGTTTCTGTTCAGTGTGCCGTGATCTCATACTTTGAGGTACTGCTGTGTACTCCGAATGCATGCATTCGTACGTAAATTTAAACTGAAAAAAAAACAAAAAAATAACTAGGCACCGCAAGGCACCGGTAGAAAGAGATTCCCAACGTGATTCCCCGCGTTTTCGAGCCCAAAATAAGGGGGATAGGGGGGGGGGGGCGTAGTAGTCGAAAGAACAAACAACACCTGCGATAAACACAGCAGCAGAATACTGCTGCGTGGTCCACATACCAAACTGCAGTAATCTGGCCACGACCTGATCCAAGTAACGGACTGAGGTGGAATAGTTGAGGGGAACATACAGCGGATACACCGACTTAAACGCCTTTACAACTGGAAACCCTTTGGGTAAAATTTACTTGAAGTTAGTATAGGGAGGGATTTTGGGGCTCTACAGGGGTTAAGAGCACCCTGTGACAAGCCGAAACAGGGGAAACAGGCGCTCTTAACCACATCTCACGGCTTTCATTATTCAAGAGAAGTGAAAAAAAGTATGGCGGGACATGCCGATTTAACGCGTTTACGACTGGAAACCCGTTCTTGGGGAAAATTACTTGGAACTAGTATAGGGAGGGGTTTGGGGGCTCTGGCGGGGCAGTCCTGAATACTTCTATCACGGGTGCTCTTAAATCGGGGTACCCACTGCTGCAGAAAGTATGGCGGGACATGCCGATTACAACTAGAACCCGTTCTTGAGTAAAATTGCTTGGAATTAGTATAGGGAGGGGTTTGGGGGCTCTGGCGGGGCAGTCCCGAATACTCTTATCTCGGATGCTCTTGAATCGGGGTAACCACTGCTGTAGAAAGTATGGCGGGACATGCCGATTACAACTAGAAACCCGTTCTTGAGGAAAATTACTCGGAATCAATATAGGGTGGGGTTTGGGGGCTCTGGCGGGGCAGTCCCGAATACTCCTATCTCGGGTGCTCTTAAATCGGGGTACCCACTGCTGTGGAAATAGACGACTGGGTCGGATAGGCCACGTGCCACGCGCGCGCCCACCGTGGTCTCGCGGTTTGGTCAAGTTTGGCGTGTGGTGTGTGGTGTCTGGTGGTGTGTAGTGTCTCGTTGTGTGTGAAACTGCTATGTAATTGCGGGGCCAAGTTGAACGAAGAACGGCAGCACTGCTGCCGTAGGGGAGGGTTGAGAGGGCGCTCGGGTTCGCGTGCCTGGAGTCAAGTGCGCATCGTTTGTGCGTTTCGTGAGAGAACAATGAACGCTAACATATCGGCAAATGCTCCATTTACGATTTACCGTATACCACGTACCAGGAAGCAGGTACTCCACGGCAGATCCCAGGTACTGGTTGTAACTATACTCCAGTATCACACCGTAGCACACTTCGAAGTATATATTAAATACTCCGTATATACTACAGCTATTATTAATAATAGCAGTACGTACCTGGTAAAAATATGCTGAAAGCACTTTCCATCATGTCTCTATATAGTAGCCGGTCGCCCCTGGTGGCGTATCAGGGCATCCTCGAGCCAGGTATAGGCAAGTTTCATGAGTTCGTGTGCATACTCGTACAAATTCGTGGGGACTTTTTCTTGTGCACCAATTGACTTGCGGAAGGCGCGAGAGCGCAAGTTAGCAACGCTCGATGAAAAATCGACGAGCAGTGGGATTGCTGAACCCTATGCGCGATAAAAAATTGGAGGCAAGAACCGGGGGGGGAAAGGGACGACACCTGTGACCACGGCTTGTCCAGAAGCTGGAAAATAGATGTGCGAAAAAAAAAAAAAAAAAAATCCTTACTGAGGAACACACCCAGTAATACGCGCGATCGAAGTACCACACACAGCTTGCAAGAATGAGTTTCGGCGAAATACAGCAGTTGGAGTGTAGCTTTATTTTAATAACGAACACAGCAGCAGCAGCAGCATCAGCTAGAAGATGCTAAGATGTTTCCGGCATGCCAACCATTATACAGGTACTAACTCTGTTGTACCTGATACCTGGTACTTTTTATTACATCATTACGATGTAATAACCCCTATTGGGAGTTCACAGGGGACAGGGGACACTTGTCGAAAAAAGCGAATACTGCTGCCTGTTACTGTCTGTTACAGCTTCGGCTACACGAACCAACCCCAGGCGATAACGCGCCAAAGGGTACTTGCAACCATCGATGGAGTACCCGACCTTTAACGCAGGGTAACCCAAAATGCACAACACAACCTTGTACATAAATCCGTGCAACACCTTTCGGCGGCCCAAACCCAACCCGACCCGACCCCGACCCTTTAGGGGACTCGAGGGCGCAGGGCCGGTCGCACGACCCCACTACGTTTTTCGGTGGCGTTTTCCCCAAAAAACGGCGGGCCGAGAGAAGCCAGCCTCGGCCAATCAGACAATGTTGCACGCGTGTACCGGCGAGATGGTGGTGTACAGAAGTGGCCTCTCTTCAGCGCAAGGAGTTGCAACACACGATCGCCGCATTATACTACCAACGTACATCGCGCTAACACCCATCACGGAAGATTGACATGTCCTTAATTTACAGGGTATGCCGCTATGTCTAGGTTCCCGAAGACGATGAGCGTCTGGTCATCTGGTCAACGCTTGAGGCGTGATCGCTCGAGAAGTCCGTCTTCCAATACTTGAAGCGAGGTGCACTCGGAGCATCCGAATACTTAAATCTGTCATGCACTCGCAGACTCGTAAGACATGTTGGATGCTGAGTTGCTTTTTCCTCACGTTGAACATGTATTTCATGAGTATAAATAGCCTAATCCTTCAACATGGTAGAGAGAGCAAGAGCTGCATTGTGTTCGTTGACTCGTGCTCGTACGACTACGTACGTACAGGCAACGAGGATATGCTGAGTTGCTTTCCCCCCGAAGAATAAAAGGTCACATCATGCTGGTACGACATATTGGTAGGTATCGGTGATCACTTCTGCACAAAACTTCGTATGCCGAATTGCCGACACCATAATTGCCACGTTCATTGCCACATCCAACTACGCACACATATACCCGGCAAGTACCTGGAGTGTACGAGCGGAACGCAAACACAGGCAGCTGAATGCTAAATTCCGCATTTTCGATCGAATGTCAATGTTGCTTGGAATGTGGAATGTTGAATGTTCATCGTTCAGCGTGAAAACTAAAGACACCACCTATGATTGCAGACGGTTTGCGTTGATTTTCCAGTTCCTATGCCGGGTGCGATATACGAAAACACGCTGCAGCTGCTGCTTGCTGTTGCTGCTGCCCACAAGCAGTTGTTCTGGTACAAACAACAAACTCGCGGCAGGAAAAAAAATGCACAAATGTTCATACTAATTGTGGTACAAAAAAAGTAGTACCAGCGTGCCAGTACTACTATTTGCAGTATATTTTAGGCGCCGTACATTTCCGCCGGGCAGGTCGAAGGAACACCGATGCGGGCACACAAACACCCCGGAGGGGTCGCACCCAGCAACAAACCACAGCTTCCCAGGAGAACCAACGGGTCACCTAGAGCAAGCCACCGCTAGCTTCAAGCCCGAGAGCATCATAGGGACAGCTCGGGATGAGACAAGCCGGGACCAAAGTAACCAGGAACAAAGCGAAAAAAAGCTCACCTGACATTTCGCCGGCTCCTCCGCTGCAGCGCTCTCTCCTTCAGCCCCGTAATTTGCTGGTTCAATGCGGCCACCCAGCGTTCTCGCTCGTCCTCCGTGTCCGCGTAGACCATCAAGGCCTTTGCGTTCGTGATGACCTGGAACGCATGGACTCTCGTGGGGAGATTGGTAACCCTGGACTCCGCGATGAGCACCATGCGTCCCCTAGGCCGCAGGTCGCCCTGCTTGCTGAAGTACGTGATAACATGGTCCTCCAGAATGAACCAACGTCGCTTCCATTGCACCCCTCCCTTTTTTGTCAAGTATCCGTCGAGACGCGTACTCCCCTGCATGTGTGCCGTGCGGTCTAAAGCCTCGCCGGGGGAAGGTTGAGGCTTGGAGGGCGGGCCTCCAGATCGGTTAGCGCAAACAGAGGGCATACACTTGATAGCGCCTGTTGGACCCCTGAGTAGGGTACGCACAGCTTTCCAAGCAAGACTGTCGCCTCTCTCTATCTTGATGATCGACCTGGTGCTGATCAATGTCGGAGTAATTTCCCTCTCTCTGACGTCGAACGAGGAGGTCCCTCGCAGTGATACACCTACTGTGTCGCTGGAGAAACAGAAATGTCTGTCGCAAGCTGTGGCTTTCCTGCTGTGCGCTATCGTTGACGTTCAGTTTTCGAGGAAGCAGCGGACTCCTCCCGGCGGGTTGAAAAGCGAGAAAAAATATATACTGGTTTTTTATATTGGAGGAAGAGCTCGTCAAAGGGTTTTCCATGAGGCGTTTTATGAGTTTTTTACTTGAAACGAAACAGCCGTTTCCCGAAAAAAAGTCGGCATGACAAACGTTCCACTCACTCAAATCAATCAAATTAAATGAAAGTACGAGTCGAAGTCTAAAAATGACATGTTTGCGCAAATTATCGGGGCAAGTGATCTTCGACGAACAGAGTTTTTCGCGGATGCAACGATGCAACAGGTGGTTGCAAAGTTCGAACGAAATGAGTGCAGTACTCGTAGGATATGTGAGTGGCGTGTCGTGTGCTGTCGCGTTTCATGTACGCCGTGCAATGTGGTCCTGTCGGGTTTGTCGCGGCATACGTATATATATGTACTTAAAGTCTTGTATGCGGTGTGTGTATTATGTATTATTATGCCTGTGCCTCTTTTGTCGAGAAAACGAGAAAACGTCGACGGTGCAACGGCCATCGATACAGCAGTGACGAACTGGAACGTACGACATAACCTACCTGGTAATATGTGCCATGTCACACAACAGAACACACATTGTGCGCACAGACGGTGGTAGGTCACCATCATCGTCATCAGCGAGTAGTTTATGTTGTGGAAGTCAGCGCGGTAAAGTATACGATTGATTATTATTGTTCTCTTCTTGCTCGCTCCTCCTTCCTTATTATATAGTATGCGCAGTATGCGTTTTCGGTGTTGGCGGCGCCGTGTTTTCGATCAATGCGTACCCGCAGTACCTACCGCGTGCCAGGTATGATATAATTTTGACTGCATTTGACACGCGTGTGCAACGAATTTGTTTGCCAAGATGGACGCGCACGTACGTGTTTTCGATAATTATGTATTAATATACCCGATGTATCTACCGCGTACCAGACATCGTTGTTCTATATGTATGTATAGACTAGACTATTATAGATTAAATGTAATAATAGCTGCTGTATTAGACGCACGTGTGCGGCGAATTTGTTTGCCAAGATGGACGCGCATTCAGCATTCTTGTGTATACGTAGTTACGTTACACCCCACTTTTGTATTACGGTGGACGGGCGTTGCCATGCGCGGCCCACAGCCCACAGGGTATCATAGCATACGTATACCACACTAATGTCTCTGGCATGGGAGGGCGTCGATGTAGCAAGCGAGACCTCCATACCAGGTACCATGTTTATTTATATATATATGCTGTGTGGCATACGACGCACTATCGGATCGATGCTCTGCAACACATCTGAACTTGAAGAAAGGGATCAGTTGATGATGAGAACGGGTCATCAGTGGGACGCGAGACGACGCTAATCGCCCGTCCATTGCGGCACCCCCCCCCCCAGGACACAGCCACCCCGAAAAACGGGGGGCTGAAACGTCCATCACAACAAGGAGGGCCCACAGATCCAAAAAAAAATCACAGGTAACGACAACGAAAAACTCATAGCCCCGCCGCCGCGCCCCCATACGACATAATTCCTGATTGCACATACGGAGATAGATGCTACTCATACATCCGTTCATTACTGCTCCTATTGTTTATTTCCACACCAGTCTGGTTACTTGTCGGCCGTGAAGTCGGGGGGGTGCTGCCCCTGAGGTGTTGAACCTGGAGAAATACAGAAGGGGCCGATGGGTGTGGATCTGAACCGGGGGCGGGCACTGTCCGCCGTCTCATAACAAAGGGCGCCACAAAAATTTAGCCCACTACTGAATTTTACGGGGAAGAAACAAGAAATTCGGCCGATTCGGCAGCTGCTGTTACTGTACTGAAGTTACTGTAACTAGGGCACGCCCCTCTTTCTCAAACAAGAATGCTGGCGTAATACCAACTTATCGGTTTCTTATCAGGGGGGGGGGTGGTATTGTGTGATACAAGGGGCACACATATACATATCATACGCGCGTGCGCAATCGAGCGGGGGGGGCTGCACCCAGCAACTCACCAGGTAGGTGGGAAGATAAGTTTAGATCAAGCAGATAGAGAGTGCCCAGGGTGAGGGCAGGCCTATACAATAAAACGGTAGCAAGAGGTGCAGCCACTCCGGGCAAGGATGTCCCTTGGTGTGAGGCGGAGTAGAGCCAGTGGAATATGTCGGAAAGCCATCGAGTGCGTTGATATCACGAGGAAGCCAAACAAGTAATACGGTAACCCTGGGAGAAAAAAGGAAAAGGTGCAAACCAACAGTCGCCACCACCTGTGGCGGGTCGAAGGCGGGTGAATGCGGAGTTTACGCCGGAATGCGGGGTTTGCGCCGAAAAATGTTCAGTAAGAAATGCGCTTAATCTGCACCTTATTGCACGAAAAATGAATCACCGACCAGGCATTTTCATGGGTGGGAGACGAAAACTAAATTCAGCGAAGAAGTAGAATAATACTTATATCGTCGAATTTCGTCGAAAACTGAATTCAACTTTCCCACGGTAGGGGCGCAGCAGATTCTTCGAATTTGCTGAGCTCTCCTAACATCGATGAGGAGCTCAATATCTGACCATCATCCATCATCCACCACCACCCCGAAAATGACTTCGACGCACAGCCGGAATTAGCATCTATATGCCTCGGCCCTAAAATGCATGTATACTCGTGAAGTTGGTTGATCAATGACTGACCGGTAGTTCCTCACTTGAGGAGCTCGATCGGACATGTACATTATTATTTAATCCAACGACGGCAACCCCTACCGTGGGATTACTGTGGAGTGTTTACAACAAGACGTGGCATCTTTCATATAACCGAAAAGCCGGCCATGTGAAATGTTGCCGTGTCGTCGGCTGATTCGGAGTCGAGAAGCCACCATTGCGCGAGGTAGGATCACCGGAGCAGCCGCAGGGCGACCTGCGAAGGCCAATGGCACAGTCTAGACCTCCTGTGACACGGCTCGAAAAAAAATCGAGGCTGCGGCAAGCCCATTTTGTTTTTTGTCGCCCTGCACCTCCAAAGTTACACGTCCAACCACCGCATCACGACTTCGCTCAGAAGCTTGATCGCGATGCCCCCGTCGCGGTTGCCCGCGTGGGGCGATGGGGCTGTGCCAGCCCACCCAAGAGACGTCCAAAGCCATAGCCTCCTTGCCGATGCCGGCTAAAGAAGTGTATCACTAGCCGCGGCACTCCGGGGAGGACGCAAGCTTTCGCTCGCCTCTGTCGTCGCCCACGGGTGTTCATTGACCTTTTGGCGTTTTTCGAATTATTGAACACACTGCGCCGTTCCTCCACAAGAAGCAGAGTAATATTTTTCTGGCGTTTTTCACGAAATTGGAAACAAGTCTCCAAACCAAAAATTGAAAATGCATTGCGATTTTTCTTCATCTTCGATAAGACGGGGCCCTATAGACCGGGGGTTGGGAGGGGATCTATCCACCCGAGAAAACAACAGGGTAGATATCCAGCTAATTCGTCTTTCGTGTATTTTATGGTCGTCCAACCCAGCTTGCAGGGGCGTTTTTAACGCTCGGTGGCAGGATGGCAAACATGTTTGAGAAAAATGTATGACGATGGCTCTCAGAAAAGGTGATACAATTTTATTACCACTATATGTGAGTGTGGCATTCAACGGATACAGGCAATTCTATCCATCACGATAATATGTGGATACCACATTCCTTCGCAATCACGTATACCATCGCCCCTTCAGCTCAGAAGGTATTTAGAACATCGAACACGTGACTGTTGAACAACACGAGGTTTTTTCTAAGCAGGTGTGGATCATATGAGATGATCGGAACAAGGGAAGCAGGCAGATAGGAGTTAGATGCGTCATGCTGGAGGCCGGTAACGAAAAGCCCAACGCATAGTCTAAGAGCACGAGGTAGACCATAGATGGATGTTAGGTCGAAATTCTGGAAGTAGGTACAAAAGGCGCGACTAAGAGATTGGCTCAATATGCTTTCTAAATAGATATCTCTGAGTTTTCTTGCTCTCACTTGCTGTAGTGGCTGCTTACGAGCGATCAACACCAAAAAAATCCCAACCGCATACATCGCCAGATGGAACATATGATAACGATAATAGCACGTGTCGGTAATAAGCAAACGGTTTGTCATTGACCTCACAGACGGTGATAGGGAGGCAACTCGGCGGCGTCAAAGGGATTAAGCAGAATATACAATGCAGGCGACTCTCAATCTCAGACCGGTTGTTCGTAGCAAAAGCAAACACTCTCGCATATCTCCTCGGATCTCGAGAACATATACCAACAATCGGGTGAAGGCCTGTACGGACGCTGACTGGCGTAGTAAATACTTCAGCTGAGATCCAGAAACCTCGTCGATCTAAGGTATGAAATCTGTCATGTCCTGCGCTGGGCGGGACCTGGAGAGCATGTACCCCATCCACAGTGGCGAAGCAGCATTCATTCTCACAGCTCCATTCCCTCTTCCATTTTTCACGTATCGGTTGCGTCGTCGACAGGACCGCGTAAAGCCGGTGGCACAATTGCCAACAGGATCTCGTACAGACGGCGCACGGCCTTATATACACACATATGGTGTCGTAGACAATACCTTGTCAAGACAGTGCTTCCTCCCATTTATAGATAGATAACCCCATGAAGATAGCGTCACCTCCCTTTCACGTATAGTTGGCGTCGTCGACATGACCTCGTAAGGACGGTGTTACCTACCTTTCACGTGTAGACGACTTCGCGAAGATAGTTGCACCTCCCGAGCTCGTATAGATGGCGTCACCGACAATACATCGTGCATATGGTCCCCCCCCCCTTCATATGTAGACGACTTGTTGAAAATGGTGGCACATCCTGTTCACATATGTGTCTGGCGTCGCAGACAGGACCTCGTGAAGAGGGGACACTCATTTCTTACGTATCTATGGCGTCGTCGGCAGGGCCTCGTGAAGATGACGGCACCTCCCGTTTCCGTATAGATGGCGTCGTCAACAGGACCTCGGGAAGACGGCGGCACCTCTCGTTTTCACATAAATATCGTCAACAGGAATTTGGGAAGACGGTGGCACCTCCTATTTTCACATAAATGGCGTCGTCGACAGGACCTCGGGTCGACAGCGGTGAGTACCTTACAGTTATTTCACTTCATGAAGATGGGGACACCATCCCCTTTTATAAACAGATGTCGTCGTCGACAGACCTCGTACAGGCAGCGGTGCCTCAAATATATCCT
Organism: Undaria pinnatifida; assembly: GCA_012845835.1. Taxonomy (NCBI): domain Eukaryota; class Phaeophyceae; order Laminariales; family Alariaceae; genus Undaria; species Undaria pinnatifida. The sequence continues at coordinate 30,110,930 of JABAKD010000025.1, forward strand.
AAGAGTTTATAGTTTGGTTCTGCTTCTCGGATAAAAAAGTCGTATAAAACTGTAAGGGCATTTTTTAGAGCACTTTCTGAGGGCCCTTTTGTAGCAAATTCCAGTCTATTTGCTTGTGTTTATCACTTTTTTACATTCCCAGTCTCGAATCAAACGCATCTTTAACATAGCAATGCTGCATCACGCCTCGTACGAGTACACCTCAGAACAACACCTCAGAACCACAGCTATCTACATACATCCCTTCGCCCCCCCGCCCTCATTCGCGATGGCCTTGTCGTCCGTCAAGCACTCGACTCTCTGAGCGTCACCTCTGCATGGGACAGTAGTGTGTACCACTTGACCCGGGTTCGAGTACCACTGTTGATGATCCGTACTAACTCCATTCCGTAGTCATGTCGAGATTTTCCCCAACCCGCCATCGGCCTCAACTGAGCTGAACCCGACCGCCTCACCAGCCCCCACACTATATCTATCTGCCTTATCCGATCTTGCAGTTTCACTCTACCCAAGCCTTCGACGCCGCGTATCGACTTGGGTAAACACGTTTCCCCTCCGTCCAACCCCGTCATTCCACCCCCCCCGCTTATTTTCAACGACCAAGGCTTCGACGACTTCCGTCGCCGAGAGCCACTCATGGATGCCACCGGTCTCCTCTTCCAAGCCCCTTTGTCGCCACGACTTCTGCTCAAGACGCCGCCGTCGAAAAGGCCTTTAATGTTTTCCGTCGGCACCCATTTCGTATATGACTCCGCTGCCGAGGTTCGCTTTTCAGTTTTCCGTCGGCTCATATCCCGCTCGAGATTCCGCGACCGAATGGTCTTGCAGTGTACCCGTCGCCTAATTTCCTGTCCTAGATCCCCCCGCTGACTCGTATTTCTGCATTCCGACGCCACCGTCTCTGCGCCGGACTACGCCGCCGACTCGCCTTGCAGAGTTTCCTTGGGTTCAGTATCTGCTCAAGCTCTCGTCTCCGAACCGCCTTCCAGCCCCTAGAAGGCCACCGTGGCCGCTGACGTTCCTCCCGGTTTGGCATTCAGGCTGCCCGTTGGCTCCCCATTGCCAACTCCGGGCGCCTCAAATCCGATCGTCCTCCTTCTGTCGTCGCGCCTGATTCCTTCGGAGCCACCATCCCCCCGCCGCCGCCGCTGAAACTCTCAGACGCCAGTGGATTAAAGGTTTGGCGGTCGCACCTGCGTAACAACCACGACATCACAACGATCCGCGCATTGCTGATTCACGCCTACCCTTGCCTTGGCGCCAACGACCGAGTAACATCTGTAAACGCGCTTCACCAGACCAATGTCGACAACATGTTCTACATGGGCTTCATTGACATCCGCGCTCCGCCGTCCGCCACCCGCCGTCGAGCCTGAGGACGATCTCCACCTACCTCCGCTCCTGCGCTGGGCACTACACCCATACAAACCTGGCCACGTGAACAACGCGTCGTTCCCCGTTGCTCCACAACCAGCCCGGTTCCTTGCATAGGGCTCCCTTCTCTGCCACTGCACAACTTCTCGAGTTTCCTATGCAGTACCTCGACCTTCCTTGCAACATCGCAGGCCGCGAATCCAATATCGCCGGCTTCGTCGTTGGATGCAGGACCTGCCGAAACCCCGACGACACCCACGACCTACCCGAGCATATTCCGGCCGATTTAATCACGCGCGTCCTCTAATCATTCGCAACCCTGCCCCCCCTCGAGTCTCGTCAAACCCGACGACATTTCGTCGCCCTCCGGAACGCCTCGAAAATTCAAACAGACCTCAAGTCACCAACTCATTTACGGTCGTGGTGGTGTCTCCGTTGTAAAGTACGACACACAGTGGACCAGACTCCTCTTTAATCAGCTCTTCTCGAGAGCACAAACTGGGCATATCTAGGATACAGCCCACCTCGCTTCACTTTCTTCGACATTGGTCGGGCACAACAGCGCAGCACCGCCAGACCAACCGCCTAAAGCTCAGCCGTCCCTCGGTCAGGAACGTTAATTTGGCGTCGAGAGGCTCAATTTCTGTTTTGTCGCCACCATTGATTGGGAGGACAGGCTACGATTTACTGTTGTATGGGTTTTAGTGTTAAGACCCGACCCTGAGCACCGTTTTTTTTCTGGCAAAATTTGCGCTTACAGCGAGAAAACGAGCCTCAATCTCTTGTAAGGGTATCGCCGAGCTTTGTGCCCTCTCTCTGTATCTGGTGGTCTATGCTGACAGATGCGCATCGGCGCACTGCCCAGCGCGAATCGCTTGTTTTCTCGCGCCGGGTTACAGTCTCGTCCTGCGCATTCTTTGGCTTCGCGGATCGGTTCTGCACCGCGCTTGATTGGTTTCACTGATATCATAGAGAGTTTCGTCGTTCGGCCATTTCTGGCAACGGCTTAGATCCGCAGATCCGCAGATTCTGATCCTGCCGGGTCAAACTCGCGTCGAGTGGGCAGCGTTTCCTACTCTCATCTACGAAGTATACGCCGACTCAACAACAACAGTTGGCGTGCACGCCCACTCTGTCATAACTCGGACGTGCGTGCCGAGCGGCAACGAGTTATGGACCGTTGGCCCGTTGTCGCAGGCCGCGTATTTTATCCCTTTCGAGATCGTTACCATTTTTATGTCGGTTGAGATCCAGAGATATAAAGATCTGAAATCTTCCGAGAGTCACACTTCATGTTGTTCCCCCGTGCCCTCGTTCACATGTGCAACTCAACACTCAACAATCGAGGAGGTGTACTTCTATGACGGCGAAAACCCTTACACGCTTGCCGAGTGGCGTTGAGTCATCAACAAGTGTTGGTCCATGATCGGAGGCCGCCGGAAGACAAGACGCCACTTGTGCAGCAACATTTGAGCGTAAACAGCAACGACCGACATGCACGCGCGACGCGCGGCGCTAAGAACAACAATGCTGGAGTTTCGTACCCGGGTCCCCTATAGAAGAACGAAAAACATTCAACTTGGAACTCCCCGCATGCTCGAGGAGATTCGAATGGGGCAGTACCGACGCTGCAAAAAACTCTCACCTACCGTCGCTTGCAGATGCGTCTGCGGTTCGGCGCTTGGAGGACGATTAGCAGGATATAGATCGGGCGATATCTGAAGGAATTGGGAGCAATCAAGATCGTGTGTGTGTCAATTGTCATTTGAAAGTAATGATATTTCCCAAGTTCTGCGAGATTTTGCCCTTTCTGGTGCTGGCCGTCGCTGGTGCGAGCGGAATGATCTATAACTTGGGAGACTCTACTTTCGACGACGTTGTGGACAACCTGCCGGGAGATGCTCTGCTCTTGGTCGACTTCTATACGGTGGGCTTATTGGTTTGCGACGGGGGTGCCCTCTGCTTAACACCGCCAGAGAGCTCGCCTATAGCCTTGTACCTGGTTCTGTTTTTCGTGTATTCTGCTGCATCGATGCTGCGTGCTGCTTACCACCCAGAGGTCATCAGGTTTGACATCGCACGCAACGGAGTATCTGTATGTACGAGCTCATCTATACACCGGGTACAATGCTTTTCTTCGGGGTATTTTTCAGGTCGTAGTGGGTTTAGGATGGATTCATTTCTTCGACATGGCATAACCGACGACGGGAGTCTTTGAGCTGTGATACTATATATTGCCGGTCCATAGGCCTGGCGCGCACCGGCGTTATGCAAGGAAGCAAGGCACGGGTTTCATTCGCGGTATCGTAGTCATATTAATAGTGTCAGTATATCATCGGGTGACCCAAGAATCCGGGGTCTAGTCAACCACCAGGCAGTAAGTTAGTCCGGGGCAAAGGTGGAGTAGTGCATGGCATGTGGATGCCATTTGTTGCCTTGGAAGTGAAGCTCAGGATCGTGACACCCAGACCTGGATATAGCGCGGAAAAGCAGGCATGGACATCGATTAACAATCGATAAAATGAACATATCCATGGGTTCACAGCAGCAATAGCTGATACAGCAAAACGCTAAAAAGGTCAAAAACACGTACAAGGTACCCTGGTACACGGTAACGTATACTTTAATACTAGGACTCTTGAGTTTACCGAAGTTGTGTTGGTGGCCTGTTCTTAGGCTATTTATTACACGGTCGAATTTGTCTCGACGAAAACGGCCTTTTCGACTGGAACCGGGCTGTCTTACACAGTCGAAAAAGCTCAACTTTTTTCGACTGGGTTGTCCGGCTGGCGGATCCAGTCGAAAAACTTGACATATTCGACTGGATCTGCCAGTCGAAAAGCTCAGTCGAAAAAGTTTACACGTGTTTTTTAACCCATCACATCGCTCGTCCCACCACCAAACACACACCCACGCGCCCGCACACATACCAGGTACCACACAGCAGTATCATACAACAGCGCCGAAGCCGACTTGGCTGTCACTGCTGTTGCTTCTCGCCGCAAGTCGGCGTGGCGCATTCCTAGCTCCGCTCTCGCCAGCAGCGTGTATCACACGACGGCAGCAGCCCGCGGTATCGAAGCCATTTTGCCAACAACGGTTACGCCTGCTGTAGCATTGGCGGCTCTCGGCTCAATCCAACGCCACGAACGTAGCTTTGGCGGCTTTTGGCTAAGCCCAACGCCATCAACCCGCTTGGACGAGAGTTCATCGCGCGCGAAGCACGCGTTGCTCGAGGAGAACGCTCGAAGCACAGAGCTGCCAACCGATTTCAGACTGCCATACAGCCTTCTCCCTCATACCAACTGCCAACCGATTTCAGACTGCCATACAGCCTTCTCCCTCATACCAACCGCCTCTAGGAAGAGCACAAAAACTATAAAATCGACTCTACTGATGATTAGAAGAAGGACCAGAAGAATCCCGTCGGAAAAAAGTCCAGTCGAAAAGGGCCGTTCTCGACTGACGGAATCCGAATCTGTAAGAAATGGCCATAGAGCCAAGCGCATCAGGCATCTTTGTCTCTCGGGTGGGACTCGTGTTCATTATGTACGTACGGAGTTATTGCGTGTCGAAAAAGAGATAATACAGTCCGTTATATTACTCTTTGATAGCTAAATTGGGTCCGAGTAGGACCGCGCCTCGCATTCATGCAGATCTACATGCCGAGCGCTGCATTCCGGGGAGATTTTTCAAGTTTGTGAACCGAGGTGTACCCCGGACGTCAGCAGTGGCGGGCACGTCGTTCGGCCGGGAGAATGCTCACACCGCTTCCCAACCCGCCTTCTGCACTATCCGCCGCTCCTCTCAGTAAGGAAAAAGGTACCCACATTGTGAGCATCACGCGTTCCACCCACAGCGTATTTGTCGCGAGTCCCGTAACTAGAAGTTGCTCTGGGACTCATCAGCTGCCAGGTACAGGAAAATATATCCACCCTCCTCGCACTGGGCGACCAGCGCACAAACAAAGAACATCCCCTGGGCTCCCAGCGGGCTACCTGGCCGAAGCCGGGCCAGGGAGCCTAAAGTCGCACACAGATACCACGAGGCACGATTTCTCGACGCACTGAGACTGGAATCAAGCCCCAAAACTCCAGTGACGAGCACATTTGAGTCATGCAGCCGTGTAGATCCCTTGAGGGGCTGCAATGGTGCGGTGGTCGCAGAGATCTGGTTGTTCCTCCAACCAGGTCGCTGTGAAGATGCTGCCGATCATTTTCTGTGGCAAACACTCTTCCTTTCTTTGGTCGCGTCAAGAGGAAGCTGCTCATTGGTTCTTCCGGTAAGTAATCAGTGTCATTTTTTTTTTAATATAAAAGTTTGTTTTACATATTCAGAATGTCTGATTTACCCCCTCAATGCCGGCCAGAATCACGCGTTCGCACGCACTGGGGCTTCTGCTGTACGTACACCAGCTGTCCCTGCACAATACCGGTGCGCAACAGGCCCACGTACGGACATTCAAGCATCCCAGCTCTAAGCCTCTCATGGTCGGTTGTGCCAGGTTGGATCGACCTTAGTTTGCGTGGGATCATTCCGACCGGCATTTTGATGAATTGCTGATTGGTTGTGCCCAGGTTTAGGTGGGGTCATGCGGAAAAAATATCCTATAGGTACAGGTAGCACCACCCTCACAGCCAAAGCCCCGAAGTGCGGCATGTGCCCCTCACGGCCTGCTCGCCAAACCTAACCAGTTCGCGGGTGTCCCAGGTTGTGCCGAACTTTTGGTGGGATCATACAGATAACGACGATTAGGACCCTATCGGAGAATCACTGGGTAATAGACTGCGCGTTCGACAGGAAGAGCTGAGTAATTCAGCTGTACGTTAGCCTTGCGTCGGCTTAGATGCTGGGCTGTTTCCGAAGAGCTGGGCTGTTCGAACGACCGCAGGGCCTGAAATCCTAATGAGGTTTATACCAGTACCAAGATTTCCCTTCGGAGTCGCGTTACAGCAGTTCGTAAAAAATAGGGGTGCCGCAAGAACTAGGAAAAAGGCCCAAGTCTATTCTCGGTACTTGGTGCCTAGAAGACCAGGTTTATGTTTTAGCGCTGGGGACTGCTTCAGAGCCGCGAACCCCCTCCCTATACCAATTCCAAGTTATTTGTCCCCAAAAATGGACTTCCAGTTGAAGAGGTTGGAGTAATTAGACCCCTCAAGAAAATATTATCCTTTTACTCTCTCTTTTCTATGTGCTGCGTTTCGCGTAATTCGCAATAAACAAAATGTGGACCCAAGGCCGACCATTATGGGAGTCGAAAACCGTAAAACACAAGAGGATTCGTTTCATTGTGCAGAACCCCCAGAGTAGTGCCGTCGGTAGACGTGAGCCATTTCCGATCACTGTCCAAACTTTGCTTTACCGTCACAGCACGTACCGCCGCCGATGATCCCTCGCCTCACAGTGCACGACATGACGTCACACCTTATAGGCTTTATGGTCATCTGCTCTGGGAGTGCTCGACGCCAAGTTTGAGTGGCGTTGATGCTGTGCGGCTGGAATTCTCGCTCGAGACGTGAGAGCCTGACCCACTTCTGCTCCAGTTGTTTTCAGGCTAACTCTTGTCGGAGACGAAACCGGAAAACATAACTAATTTCCCCTTTATGGTGTTGAAACCCGCACAGTCGCTTCAAGTATTATTTTGTGTACCGCAGCAGCAAAAAGCTGTGCTTTCCGCACACATGACCTGCCGCCGCCGGCGATTACTCGCCTCACAGGGCACGATATTACGTCGAACCTTCTAGGCTGAATGCTCCACTGCTTTGAGAGTGCTCGTGCCAAGTTTGTGGGCCGGTGATGCTACGTGGCTGGAGTTATCGCTCGAGACGTGGAAGCCTGACCGTTTTTCTGGACTTTTTTTTTTCCAGACGGAGCTGTGACTCTTCATAAAATTTATTCCGCAGCAAACAGCCTCAATCCTGGCAGCAGCAGTAGTTGCTGACGGTCGGCCACCAGTTTATGTCCTCTGGCGCATGCTTCGATTATTTGCATGTAGTTCCTGTCGTGTCCTTGTTTTCCCCTGAACGTGAAATCTACCTGGACTAAACTCGTTCTATCCAATGCGTATCCCCTAACCAAACACGCCTCCTCTATTTACGCCCAATACCGCTCCTCAAACCCCAGATTTCCTACATTCAATGCTCCACTTGTCGACACTCCTTCGACGCCGCCGGCGGTATCGTGGCGCCCTCAGACCTAGCTGCAGGCGATGCCAGAGGCTCAATCCGATGCCAGACTGCGTCGAGGGCCAGTCGTTTCCTCTACGCTGAATCAAGGAACTAACCTCAAAAAGGTCAACACAAAGATATAACGCATTTCCCCTCTTGTCGGCATTCCTTGCAACGCACCCGGCGGACTCGACACATTCTCAGCCCAGCTGCAGGCAATGCCAGAGGCTGAGTCCGGTGCTGGACTACCTCGAGGACCAGTGGAGCAGGGAAGCGACCGACCCTGACCGGCGGACGTTCAGTCTGGCCAAGGTTGATATTGAAACCAACCCCCGCCTCGCGTCGGTGAGTTAACCCACCCCTTCCTTGCTCCTCCTTCAATGTTGTTGTCGTTGTTGTTGTTGTTGTTGTTGTTGTTGTTGTTGTTGTTGTTGTTGTTGTTGTTGTTGTTGTTGTTGTTGTTGTTGTTGTTGTTGTTGTTGTTGTTGTGGTTGTGGTTGTGGTTGTGGTTGTTGCTGTTGCTGTTGCTGTTGTTGTTGTTGTTGCTGTTGCTGTTGCTGTTGCTGTTGCTGTTGCTGTTGCTGTTGTTGTTGCCGTTGTCGTCGTCGTCGTCGTCGTCGGTGTCGTAGCTGTGGTTTGAGGCGAGCTCAATTTATGTGTAGATGGTCGACGCGAACACCTCGCGCTACTGCTGTTGTGCTCCTGGTCTTACCCTCATTACGTTACCCTTCTTTCTCCCTTTCCAGGTATTCAGGATAAATAAATTGCCAGACCTTCGCTTCGTGCGAGAGGGGCTTTGGCGCACGTACGAGGGAGGCCGGTCGATCGAGGTGGGTGTTTGGACGGGTTATCAGAGCAGAAAAACAGTGCAGGGTAGAGTCGTTGGCCACCCTTAGACCACTCCCTTGGAGAGAGAAAGGGCGACAGATATGTAGGTACATTTTACTAGTCCCAGGTATATACTACTGCTAGATGAGAAGCTTGGCGTGAGTCGTTGCCTTTTGCGAGGCAGCATAAAGTAACGTCAGGAGCGCGATGCGATCAGCGACGGCAACTGGACTATAAGAAAAGGTGGCCATCGATGACGGGCCTCCCTCCCCGCCTCTTCGGTCGCCTGTTTCCCGTGCAGGACCTGCAAGAGTTCAAGGAACGCATGGCGTTGGCTCCATTGCCCTCCGTCGACGCCGAGGAGCTGCTTGAGCTGGTTTCGACGCGGGAGACAGTGTTTGTCCTCTCCACTGAGGTACGTGGCTGGCCCGGAGAAACTTTCCGCGATAGGGGACGGCGGTGACATTTTTCTTCTGTTTTTAGTACAGCGCTGATGTAAGGCACTACTGTATTGTAGACTCATCCAACGCTAAGGGTGCAGCAGAAGTTTCTGAGCGCTTGGCATGGAGGGGCTCATTGTCTCACCCGAAGTATGGCTTCGAAGACCATTCGTTAGCCCGACCCCTCCAACAATTCTATGCGCTAATCCTGAAACCAATAATGTACTCGTAAAAATGATCGCACTGCAGTAGTAAAGAACCGTAGTAACTGGTAGATTCCAACTTGAGCAGCTCGAGCGATAAGAAGGCGAGAATGGCAGAAAACCGTTGGACTGGACTAAAATAGAAGTGCAACCCCAGCTTTTATTTTAACGAAATCGCCGGTGTTGACGCCAGCTCCCGGTCGTATTTCCTGAAACACGGTGCCGTTTGCCACTCCGACGACATCGTCCGATGGGTAGCACTTTGCACACAAGAAAAAATGTGAAGACAAGTTGTTTTATGGCGTCCTTACCTCGTATCGAGCAGCCCATGCAACGTGCGTTGAAGAAAATTTCTGCTTTTTTTGGAGGGAGGCTATCGTAGAATCAATCTTCTACGGTGGGATGACTCACTATTAATAGCAAGGGCTGCGGTAATGGCTATTAATAGCAAGGGCTGCGGTAATGGTAGCATTTTTTTGGCCAAAACGTTTCTTGTGGGGAGTTCTCAATGGGCTACCCAATATGCCGTTAGAGCACCGTTGCGGTTTGCGGTAGTTGTCGATGTTGATCGGCGAGTTCTGCGATCGAGGTGCGCCACTTTTTTTTTGGAAGCCACTGACTTCAGGAGGTTTTTGCCCTCTGAGGCGACAAGAAATGGTGTGGAGAAAAACAAAATTGCTACCGGAGGAAAAATCCCGAGGCCTAAGTATACAACGAAAAATTTCCAAGAAAAATAGCCCATTTCCCACGATTTGGGGTCAAGGAGGCCCGCCCCTTCAGAAACCGTTTCCGGCCTAGGCCATGACAGTTTTCAGTGGTTTGCACTTGTGTTCTGCCCAAGGTCAGCTTGTTGCATGAGAAGCCTGAAGACTGGCCGATCGGCGCACCGCTATGCATACCGCCGTGACGTGCTGTACCGGTTCGAAGAACATGCCGCTGTGCCAGTCGCCTTATGCCATAGAATCCTTCCGTACAAATAAAGGGCGTATGTTGCTGTCGCTGCTGCCGTGGAGCTTCTCTCCTGATGGGCCGTGTTTTCGTGATGGCCCCACAGCAGCGCAGGACAAGTGCCGAGCAAGAGCGCGCCATCCTCTTGCGCATGATGATGTTGTGGGGTAGGCAGAGACAACGCCGTTTTCTGTCAGTGGCGCAACCGAATCCACCGCCGCCGTACACTTTCGTTCCTTGCTCCGCATTCGAGTCTGGCAAAATGAACTGCCACAACCACATCACTCCCACCCCACCCCGCCTCATCCCCCCCCGTACCGCCCCCCCGCGTCCCGCCCCACCCTGCCCTCAACTGCCCAATACGAACTCCCGGCACCCACGGGTTCTGTTTGTGGCAGGACGGTGCCCCCCCCGCTTCCGTTGCTCCTGGAGTTTTGCTAGCGGCGACTATGATGCAACACGTGTCTACCTTCCGCATCGCGTCGAAGGAGGTGCTGTCTTCCCTTGGGATCGATGGGAGTGGGTGAGACGCGTTTTTTGTCGGCGTTGTGGTTGCGTTGTTGTTGTTGTTGTTGTTGTTGTTGGTGTTGGTGCTGGTGTTGGTGTTGGTGTTGGTGTTGGTGTTGTTGGTGTTGGTGTTGGTGTTGGTGTTGGTGTTGGTGTTGGTGTTGGTGTTGGTGTTGGTGTTGGTGTTGGTGTTGGTGTTGGTGTTGTTGTTGTTGTCGTTGTCGTTGTCGTTGTCGTTGTTGTCGCTGTCGGTGTCGTTATCGTTGTCGTTGTCGTCGTCGTTGTCGTTATCATTGTCATTAGTGGTGGTCGTTGTCGTAGTCGTAGTCGTTGCGTCGCGTTGCGTCGTGTGGTGTTGCGTTGCGCTGCGGGACTGTCCTAGGCATTGCGTTGGAACTTCGCCGATGCGGCGAAGTAGTCTATCTGTTGCAGGAGCCGAGTGCGCTCGCAAGCACCGAAAAGCCGACGCTCCGTGCATGTTTCCAACCGAAGTGTTACACGTGCAGCAGCTGTGTCTGTTACACGTTCTGCAGCTATGTGTTACACATTCTGCAGCTGTGTCAACCGATTCAGTGATCGATTCTCAACTCTGCATGCCGTGTGCTACGTCAGCTGCGCGCGTTCTATGTTGCTTGTGAATGTTAATATACCGATACTCAGTTTTCAAGATGTGTGGTATGGCGTTCGCACGTGTTCTACCTTTGTTCCTCGTGAAGGGTATCGGTCGATGACTGCTGCGGGCGTTTACCACAGTGCGAGTACCTTTTGTTGCATCGTGAGTGGTATCAGGGTAACTTTGTACTATCATCTGCTGAGTGTGGCTGGGCCCGTTAGCTTGCCGTTTCCGACCGATCGATCTCCCGCTGCTCTGCTTCGGTGTCAGAACATTACCGGCGCTACTTAAGGTGGTCGCGGGACAGACAGAACGGGGGGGGGTGGTTCAACCGTCGTTTTTCGAGGGGGATCTCGCAAGCGTTTCTTCGTCGGCAGTGTCTCGCTGGGTGGAAAACGAGAGCTTCGGTCTGGTGTCGGACTTCACGGCGGTCACATTTTCCAGGTGCCTCAGCAGAACGCGTCACTTTGCTGATCCCAAACTTGTTTTAGGCGTGGTCCGTGGCGTTTCGGCAGAACGGCGCGTGCTGCGAGAAGGGAAGCGCTTTGGTCTAGAGTCATCCCTCTATAGTGCGGTAGGGGTTACACGTCTTGGGTTAACTGATATTTCCTGACCTCTATAGTGCAGTTGAGCTCCTCCTCAAGTGTGGAACGATCGGTTAGCATGACAAAAAAAATTATGAGTATACCTGGTGTTTGTTTTAGGACTGTTAGTGTTTGTATTAGTATTAATGGTATTTATAGGACTAGCGCATATAAATGGTGGGGTAGCGCGAACGAATGTCTTCGAAGTGTCGGGTTTCTGGCGAGGCGCTGAGATCCTCGCCCTTCACCCCTACGTCGCGTGGATGACTCTCTGTGGACGCAATGGTTGTGTGACTGACTGGACTGTCCGACTGAAGAACTGCAGTGGTCAATGGCGTTCGCATAGTATTTTTGTGTTTTGCAGTGTTGCGCATTAGAGGTACACGAAGCGGGCTTATTCGTAGGCCATGGGATTGTTCGTTAATCGGGCTGCACTTTCATCAATGTTTCGTAACGCCTCTACAACTGGAAACCCATTTGGGGGACATATATACTTGGAACTATCATGGAGAGGGGTTTGGGGGGCGCTAAAGGGGTTAAGTTTCTTTTTTTGGAGATAGGCATAGAGCTTCAATGAGGAGCCTCATGAAATGAGGGGCTTAAATTCCAATTGGTGCAGCCCGTCACCATAACCATAACATTCGTCCCCAACTCCGTGTTTTTGTTTTACCCCAAAAGCGTTGTTGGGGTCGCCCGTGGCATTCAGCGGAACGCGACCCCAAAGTTTTTTTAGGGTTGCGGGTGGCACTCGGCGGCGTTGGCCCAAAAATATTTTGCGGTTCGCCGGTCGCATTCGGGCGGTGGGCCACCAACATTGTTTTGGGAATCACCGGTGGCATTCGGGGGAACGCTTGTCCCTGTGTAGACGCCGAAATCGTGTAAGGGGTCGATCAAGGGTACGGTATTAGTAGGGAGGATGTTGTGACCATGTTATGTTATGATGATGTTATGGTGATGTTATGATAATGATGTTGTGATGATGTTATGATGATGTTACGATGATGTTATGATGATGTTATGATGATGTTATGATGTTCTGATGGTGTTATGTTATGATGATGTTATGATGATGTTATGATGATGTTATGATGATGTTATGATGATGATGTTATGGTGATGTTCTGATGATGTTACGATGATGTTTTCATGATATTGTCATGATGCTATGACGATGTTTTGGTGATGTTGTGATGATGTTATGATGATGTTATGATGTTATGATGATGTTATGACAATGCTATGATGATGTTATGGTGATGTTGTGATGATGTTATGATGATGTTATGATGATGTTATGATGTTATGATGTTATCATGATGTTATCATGATGTTATCATGATGTTATCATGATGTTGTCATGATGTTATGACGATGTTATGGTGATGTTGTGATGATGTTATGATGATGTGATGATGGTATGATGATGTTATGATGATGTTATGATGATGTTGTGATGATGTTATGATGATGTTATGATGATGTTATGATGATGATGTTATGCTGATGTTATGACGACGTTATGACGACGTTATGATGATTTTATGATATACCCCCATTCTCACTGCTGTATTTGAGCTATCATACTATCGTACTATCATACCACACTATCATACCATCATACTCGCGCCGGGAGCCTCAGCACCTCACGGACAAAACTACTTGGAAGTTTTTCTGTTGCAGCGTAGCTTACCATTCCGTTGAGGATTCATGTCGCAACATTAAGACAGCACGAAAGCTTAAAGCCGCGAAGGAAGAGGGGATCACTCGCGCGAGTGACCCCGAGCCACTGCACAAAAAAAGGACCCCAAAAGGGACAAAAGGGACCCCCCCCCCCCCCTACCTCATCCTTGGCCGACCCGTGCTACGATAGAGGTACTAGCACTTTTAGTGTGGATTTTTTTCTGAATGACGGGGCTCCTTAACCCAAAATCGTCGGACAAAAAAAAAATAATAGGCCCTTTTCTTTTGCGTGATTCTCGTCGTGTATCTCGGCAATGGGATTTTTCATCCGGTGTGGGCAGTTTTGTTTTTCTCCAAATCGTTTCTTTGGGAGAGGTCTTGAGCTCCCAAATTGAGGAACCTCAGAAAAAAAAAGTGGTGCATCTCTACCGTAGCACCTGTCGGCCGGTGACCTCACCCGTAGCGTTTCAGCGGAACACACGTCACGTTTTTTGGACACCCAACATTGTTGACCTGTAGTAGTGGTCGCCCGTGGCATTTGGCGGGAGAATTTCACGTTGTCTTTCCCAAATGTTTTCGTGTTTTGCATGCCGATGATGGTGGAACAGTGGAAGAAACACTCAAGGCGTTGAACCCTGACTTTAGCCCTAAGCTCCAACTCCGAACCTGAAGAACGCGGTCACTTTTCCTTTTTTTTGGCCCCGGGTGTGTGTTTTGGGGTCGCCCGTGGCGTTCGGCGATGGGACCCCAAAAGTTTTCTAGGGAGCATTCGTGGCGTTTGGCGGTGGGGGTTCAAATGTGTTCTTGGGGGCGCCCTTGGCATTGAGCGAAACGCGTCGAACTGTTGACTCCAAAAGTGCTTTGGGGATCACCCTTGCTTTTCAGCGGAACGCGTCACCTTTTTTTTTTGTTCTGCCTCAAGCGTGTTGTGCGGGCTGCCGTCGACTTTCGGCGATGGGACCCCATATGTATTGTAGCCAATAAACTTTTTAGGGATCGCCTATGGCATTCAGTGGAACGCGTCACGTTTTTTTTTTGTCGAACCCAAGAAAGTGTTGTAGGGGTTTCTCTTGGCATTCGGCGGTGGGGCTCGGGGTTTGGAAGTCGACCTGGAGGCTGCTGTATGTTATGGGCATGAACATACATTGAGCAGATTTGGCACGAAATGGGCTTGACACGTTTTGGTTTTGATTATAGTATAGAGTAGAGACACGACAGAACAAGTTGACGGTTGACATGATGATAGCATACAGGAATAACTCGACGAAAACAAACGATGGTTGACATTTATTGTAGTATATAGTGAAAACCTGACGAAGAAGCAAGATGGCGGTTGACTTGATGATGGTATAGAGGGATAACACCGCGAAACGAAACGGCGGTTGAGACTTGATTGTAGCATGATGAGAAAACGAGACGAAATGTGCTACGGTTACATCATCGGTCGGCCACAGGCCATGAAGAGAGCCACGCGGTGTGGGCTGGTGGGCACGGTATTCGGGTACGGGCAGGTTGGCCTTACGTAGTTGGAATACTGCGCCCGTACACTGTTTCACAGCTCGGATCGTTACATGGTAGGGGTTGCCGTTGTTGGATTAACTATTAATGTTTGTGACCGATTGAGCTCCTCAAGGGTGGCACTATCGGTCGGCACGATCATTTTACGGGTATGTTTGGCTTTGGACTGGCGCATGGAGTTTCTTGGTCGGGCTGAGCGAACGCATGTCTTCGAGGTAATGTTTCGGGTGAAAAATTGAGCTAGCCCCTCATGGTAGGAGCCCAGAAACTTCTCAGAAACTTCTGCTGCAGGCGCGTGCTACGATAGAGGTACTAGCAGTTTTCGTCTGGAATGTTTTTTTCTGAACGACGGGGCTCCTTGACCCAAAATCGTCGGAAAAAAAATAAATAATCGGCCATTTTGTTTTGCATGATGATTTTCGTTGTGTACGTACCTCTAGGCCATGGGATTTACTCATCCGGTACGAGTAGTTTTGTTTTTCTCCAAATAAGTTTTTGGGTCAAGACATGTCTTAAGCGCCCAAATCGAGGGGTAGTATTCGAAAAAAAGTGGTGCACACCTCTATCGTGGCACGCGTCTTTTTCGATACAGCAGTAGCGCGTGGGAGGACTCACCGCACGCCGTACACACGAATTTCCATGTTTCCCATACTGTATCCTATATGTTTCTGTGCGTGGCCTGCATAGGCGGCTCTCACTTTTTGCCCTGGAGGTCCCAAAAGAGTTCATGTTCCTGCATGGCATCGCGCCAAACTCCCCAGTTTTTTTTTTTTTTATTGTTGTTTTGCGTGGCATAGGGTCGTGTGTTTTTGTGTTTCGTATGATGACATGGAATCGAGCTGGCCTGGTTTTTTTTTCTTGCATGGCATGGCATGGCATGGCATGACATGGCATCAAACACGCCTGTTTTTTTTTTTTTACGTGGCATGGCATGGCGTGGCATCAACACGCCTGTTTTCGTTTTTACATGGCATGGCATGGCATGGCGTGAAACGCAAAATCGTCGCCCTGGCTCGACTTTGCGGTCTGCCTCCCTACTCATTTTGCTGACAATGTCGCGGTGATCCGGCGAAGTCGCTCTCCTCAACCTCTCACCCACCCCCTCGTCCTCCGCGTCCACTGTCGGCATTGCCCCGCTGCATTCTAGGCTGAGCAAGTTGGGAAGGCTGATGGTGATGGGGATTGTCGATCCTAGGGATGACGCAACACCAGCCTTCGAGAAAGTGAGTTTGGTTCGAGTCACCGCCTTTTTTACATTCCTTGTTGTTGCTGTTGTTGTTGTTGTTGTTGTTGTTGTTGTTGTTGTTGTTGTTGTTGTTGTTGTTGTTGTTGTTGTTGTTGTTGTTGTTGTTGTTGTTGTTGTTGTTGTTGTTGTTGTTGTTGTTGTTGTTGTTGTTGTTGTTGTTGTTGTTGTTGTGGTTGTTCTTGCTCTTGTTCTTGTTCTTGTTCCTGTTCTTGTTCTTGTTCTTGTTCCTCTTGTGGTTGTTCTTGTTCTCGTTCTCGTTCTTGTTCTTGTTCTTGTTCCTGTTCTTGTTCTTGTTCTTGTTCTTATTCTTATTCTCGTTGTTGCTGGTGTTCTTACATTAACCTATCTCCATAATTTAGTCCGTGCTTTTACGACAGCTTCTAGCAACACTGGAGTCAAAACACACCTCTCATTAAAATAACACCATCTCAATGACTCCATCGCTCTTAGCGTGCGCCGGCACAAGTCGTGCCTTGCCTTGGCTTGGCTCCCATACTACAGGAAGCGACGAGTTATCGATTGTAGGATGCACCATTTACTTTTTCGACGTCGTCTTGTTTGCTGTGCAATACCAGGAAAATGCGACGTTGTGATGCATTGCTGTTTCCGATGCGAAACAAATTGGCATCAGTGTAACATTTCGAGGTTACCCCCTGGTATAACATAGGGGTGTTGCGGCCGCGACAGCCTTTTAGGACTGCTGTACAGCGACCATAAACGATGAGTGCGATATTGTCCATCGACTAATAACAGGAAGAACGTGGTGCAGCACAAATACCACTATGCCGCGCGTGTGTGGCACATCTCGTTGCGCTGGACTTCGGATGCTCGGACTGGGGCCTGTGGCAGATGCCGTTGTCGTCACTTCTTTTCGACACTGTCCCTCTACACTGTAATCAAGTCACAAACGGGGTTAAATCTGAGTGCTGACCCGAAGAGGTTGGGCTTGTGGTTGCTCTTACGACAGAGAGAGTGGTCCGAGGCGGTCTTTTGTGCTCATGTCATGTCATGTCATGTCACGTTGTGTCATGTCATGTCATGTCACGTTATGTCATGTCATGTCATGTCATGTCATGTCATGTCATATCACGTCATGCCAATTCATGTAGTATCAAGTCATGTCACGTCATGTCATGTTATGTCATGTCATGTGATGTTATGTCCTGTCATGTCATGTTATGTCGTATCATGTCATGTCATGTCATGTCATGCCTTTTTTTGTGGTTGCTCTTACGACAGAGAAAGTGGTCCGATATGGTCTTTTGTTGTGAAAAGTGTAACCGACAGCTGCCGACGTATAGGCAACCGACCGAAGATTGCGATCTTATGTCACGTCATGTCATGTCATGTCATGTCATGTCATGCGTGTCATGTCATGTCATGTCGCACGTCATGTCATTTATTGCCGGTTTATGTCATGTCATGTCATGTCTTGTCAAGTCATGTCATGTCATGTCGTGTCTTGTCCTGTCTGTCATTCCGTGTCACATCATGTCGTGTCAAGTAATGTCATGTCTTGTCGTGCCGTGTCGTGTCATGTCATGTCGTGTCATGTCATGTCGTGTCGTGTCGCGTCACTTGTTATAATTTCATGTTCACGGCCTTTAACATCACGTCGCATCTCGCGCTATGTTATGTCCCATGTTATCTCACACCATATCACACGCTACTGTAACGCGATGGCTGTGTTATATAGACCTTCGCCCGGCTACGAAAACATGGTGGAAATACACATGAATTTATTACTCAATCCTAACCCCGAATGCATGACAATGTTCTCGGAATGGACAATATTGAGAAGGGCAGCTCCATGCATCTTAAAACTGCAGCACTGGTTGCAAGCCACACGATCACGGTTCGCGCTTACGCACTCACGACCTCCGGGTGAGATCAGGCCCCCACACAACCGGAAGCCCAAGCCCTAACGTAGCCCCAAAATAGTATATAGGGGGCGGGATCAGGGTGTGGGGAGGGATTTTGGTTGGCCAATCAATGTAGGTGTGGTTGTTGGGGTTGGTCCGACGACGCCTTTCACCCCCAAACACTAACTCCCTGAGTGTAGAGCGTGTGGTTTTCAATTTAGAGTCTTTCCTAATCAGCGCAAAAGATCACGAATCTTGACAAAATGCCACGATTCCTGGCATTTTGAAATTCCGAAATGTCGCTTTTTTCAAGAAATAAAATCAGGTTTTTCGTCAGGAATCCTGACATCAATGTCGATGTGGAGGATGTCAAAACGAATCAAAAGTCCGGAGTCCTTACGAATCTCACGATTCGTGAAAACGTCCCGTTTTTCTTGTCAGGATTCCTGACACATATTGTGTTCGTTAGGAACGCGGCCCTTACTGTGCTGCAGTTCTAGGAATGCAGAGAGGCCTCGTCCATACTGAGGAGCTGCAGCAGGGTGGACCAGCAATAATTTATCGAACCTTGGCCGGGTCGGTCCTTACCCTGCCCATACCCTTATTACCCCGGTCTCCTAGAAATTTCTCGGAATGATCTTGTACACATTGGGGAGATGCTGCGGTAGTAGAAAGGTAAAGCACCGTTCATCGAGGCTGAACCGAGCCGCACACCAGGACTGGAATTTTTGGCTGACCATATACTCGTAGCACACCAATAGCGTGCCGATTGTATGGTGTTAGTCGGATAGGCGTTGCGACCCATGCTTGCTGCGGTAGAGGTCGACCACTTTTTCTGTCTTCTGAAGCTCCTCCCTTGGGGCGCTCTGTACCCCTCACCCCCCAAAAATAATCCGACCGAAAACGAAGGCGAAACCCGATGGATATATCCTATGGCCTAGGTATACAGTAACAAATATCGCAAGACCAAGAAATGAAAATTCGGTCGACTGTTTGGGTGAAGAGCTCCGTGATTAAGAAAAGCGCTCTTGGCCGAACCAAAAAGGGCTATGATATATACGTGCTTCTATTATCGCAGCACGCGTGTTGCAGTTGCTGTAGTCGCGTGTGGCAATTTGCGGAGTTCCGAGTTTTTTTTTGTTTTTGTTTCATTTAACTGGTGCGTTCGTGTCTCGGCGCGTGTTGTTTATTACTAAACCCTCAGCCAGATAGGTAGCTGGCGTAAAAACTCCGCCGCCCAAGACATGCTACTATTACTATAGCAATACTAATAATAGTATGGTAGTGCGGTAGGGGTGCTTCATTATTTCTATTTCTTCTCATGCCCAATCCTCACTCGAGGAGAGCTCTCTACCTACTTAACCCAATACATCATTACACTAACGAAGGCGAAACCCGATTCATAGACCCCATGGGCTAGGTAAACACCTGACAGAGCAAAACAGAACGTGGAGTTTGGGCGGTTTTGGGTGTAGGCGGCCCGTGATTTCAGAAAAGCAAATAGATAAGCCAACAAAGCGTAGAGTTCGGGCGATATTAGGTGTAGGAGGCCCGTGATTCAGAAAACCGAATAGATGAGCCTAATAAGTGCCGCCTCCATCTTCGTAGCAAGCGTCTTGCAGTTGCGGTAAGGGGTTGTTGCAGTTGCAGTGGCAATTTGCCTACGTAAGTTCTGAGATCTTTTTTTCCATCTGACTGATGTGTTTTTTTCATATATCCTTAGCCAGATAGATAGTTGGCTCTAATTCCGCCGCCCAAGACATGCTACTGCTAGTATAGTAATTCTACTAGTAGTACGGCAAAGTTGCGCCGTTTTGATTTTTTTTTTTTTCTTGAGGGTTTAGTTTAAGCTAAAAATAGGGGTGCAGCAGCAGAAGTGTCTGATGAGCTAACGCGAAAAGCTCAAAAAACTTGACCGGAAACGTGGCTTCGAACACGTTCGCTCGCGCAGCCCGACCACCTTTTTGTTTTCGCTATTACGGAGATCCATTGTTGACAGGGGGTAAATGCTTTATCATGCTGCCAAAAAATTGGCCGGAAATTTCTCATAATGTACGCAATATCTCGGCCAGAACATCATGTACTTTATATTTTTATTTTTGCGCCGTGACCGCAAGGCCTATGCGAACCATCCAAGCTATCGTTTACCGTTATTTATCGACGAAGAATTGACAGATTTATGACCTCACAGGCATTAAATGACCCCTGTTAAGAATGAATCTCCGTAAATAGTGCAATGTATATACTCGTATAATGATGATATTACACCATTTTTTTTATTTTTTATTTTTTATCCTTCGGCGGATGGAGTCGGAAAAAAAAAGCTCAAGCTCACCACACTTGACTGATTCTACGATAGCCCCCCTTAAAACCAGAGATTTTCTCTAACGAACGTTTCAAATGAATCGTGGCTGCTCGACACAGGGAAGGTTACAATTGAAACCAAAGTATCCATATATATATATATATATACTTTCTTGTGTGCAGAGGCCTATCGATCGATGACGTCGGGGTGTCGAGGGACACCGTATTTCAGGAAATATGACCGGCAGCTGGTTTTTAAACCGGCGACTTTGTTAAAGGAAAGTTGAGGGGGCTACCGTAGGACGACTCACTTCCACGTGTTTTCATGTTCACCAATGCTTCCACATTTGGAGAAGGCCGTGTCCTGATGAGAAAACGGTTGCCCCAAAAGGGCAGCCATTATCTGGAAGTCATTGGCGCTGTCGTCCATAAGCAAGGAAGCAGGCACAAGGTGCCTAAGTCCGTCTTACGAGCGTTTTTTTTGGAAGGATGCAGTCCACCCTTCATGCGACTCGCCGAACACCTCACGGCGCTTTGCGCGTGGTGCAAGCAAGCAATGTCTGCCTCTGGTTGGTGAAAACCCGACGTGCTCCGTCCCGGCATAGTAGGGATGCGAGGGTCTATGGTCATACGACTACGGCCATGCGCAAACTGAGCCCCCCCCCCCCCCCTCCCTGCTCTGGGATGGCTCTGGGATGGCTCTGGGAGCGTCCCTCACTTGGAGAGGCCTGTACCCAAACACTGTACCCAAACACTGATTCTAAGAAAAATTGCAAGCGAAAGCCGGTGGACACATTCCATGGCCTTAGGTGTACAAACCTGGTATCCCAAGACGAAGCATGAGGTTCGGGCGATTTTGAGTGTAGGAGCCCCGAGGTTCAGACGATTGTTTTGAGCTTAAATGTGCTATGCCCGTGTCGCACCACGCGCCCCAACTAATAGCTAGCCGTGAAGCCCAGCCAGCTAGCTCACAGGCCTAGGAATCACTGTTTTTTGTGCCATGCCACATCGCCCCCGACCCCCTATTCCCATGCCCTGCTGTCCCCGACGCTGCTGTCTCGCGTCAGGCTCTCCGAGCCGTCGCGTCGGGATTCGGGTTCAAGCACGCCGACAAAACCATATTCGGAATCATGGACGGCACCAAGCTGGCGGGCTTCGTGGAAACGTTCAACATCTACGACAACCTTCCGCGGTTGGTGGTCCTGGTAGGTGCTTTCTTGAAGGCTTTTTTCCAAAGGGGCTGTGTGTGTGCTTTTTTTTTCGTTTTGGCTTAGGGGCAGGCAGGTGGTTTTTGATGCAGCGATTTCGATGCGTCGTCGTTGTTGCTGCTGCTGTTGTTGTGTGCTCTTTTTGTCCGTTGTACGCGTTTTCGCTCACTTGTGAATTGTTTTGTCATTGCGCGCGTTTTTGTTTATTGTGCGCGTGTTTTTGCTCATTTTGTGCGTTTTTATTCACTGCTGTGTGCGGATTTTATTAAAAATAGATAAATAAAGGCGTCAGCCGGGCGTTCGACGAATTTCGGGTCAATACTCATCTTTGCAAGCTGCGTTGTTGGTACTTGTAACATACTATGTGGGTGAGTTTTTCCATGATGGGAGGGGTCATATTGTTCTGTTCAAATATATATTTATGTATGTTTTGTTTTTTCTCCACTAGAATGGTTAGTGTTGGTATTTCTATTCAAGATTTGTTCATGGTGTCCTTTTTCTTTGGGCGGAGGCGGAGGCCCGGCTAACGGTATCACTACAGCCCTTTGGCTGCACGTTGGTACGAAGATGTATGTGCTTCCAGGCCTTATTTAGTCGCAAGGCTTACCGATAAGCCGGCGTCCTCGAACGCAATCGTGTTTGTGCTGCCAGCATGTGGCCGACGACACCTTCTACACTGTCGACAACATGCGGCTGGAGGCGGGGGAAATGGAAGCTTTCCTCGTCGACGTCTTGTTAGGTGCGCCGCGTGTATGCGTTCACCATTTTTTGCACGTAGATCTATGTTTAGGTGCTATTGTTGTCCCTGATCGCCTTTTTTTTTTCTATTTTGATTGGCGATTGTAGTTTTGGCGTTATGAGCTGATCGAAGTGTTTGTGCTGTTGTCTTTTCATACCTCCAATTTCGTCCCCCCTGCCGTGGGCTGATATTGTTTCTTCACGTCTCAACTCATCCGTCTCATCTTAGTTACATATAATATTGTCCCATCACATCCCATCCCATCTAACTCCGCACAAGGGGAATGATCGCGTCACGTAGTGTAAAAATGGTACGGCACCCACGAGGCAGTTGCATAGTAATACCCATTGTTGTCTCTGGAGTGGTCACCCCAAAAAGCATAGTATAACTCATTGGCGCTGTCATCAAATTACAAGAAAGTAGGCACAAGGTGCCGAAGTCCGTCTTACGAGCGGTGCTTGCAAGGATGCAGTTCACCCTGCATGCGACTCGCCGAACACCTCACGGCGCTTCGCGCTTGGTGCAAGCAAGCAATGTTTGTCTGGTTGGTAAAAACCCGACGTTCTCCGTCCCGGCATAGTAGGGATGCGAGGGTCTATGGTCATGCGACTACGGCCATGCACAAACTGAGTACACCCCCCCCCCCCCCCTATCCCACCCCGTATCATCTCATCCCGTCCCATCTCGTCCCATCCCACCCCATTCAGCCCCATCTCATTCCATCCCATACCGTCCCATCCCATACCGTCCCGTTTCGTCCCGTCCCACCCCACCCAATCCAATCCCATCCAATCCCATCCCATTTCATCCCATCCCATCCCACTTCTCCTGTCCCGTCCCCCGATCTCCAGGGGAAATTCCGGGTCAGTCTTCCTCTCTAGATTCTAGTCGGTACTTGATGAAGATTTGGTGGGTCATTGAGCAGGGTGGTGCTTGGAGTCTGTTGCTCCTTCTGCCCGTAGTGGCCTTCTTTTGGGTGTTCTGCGACACCCCAGATAGGGAAGAAGCAAGGGAGGCTGCGAGAAAGGCTAGACGGGAAGAGAAGGAAGCACAGCGCCTCAAGAGAGAGTGAACTCGTTAGTCGGTAGGGGGTGAAATCTTTGTTGATAGTAAATGGATGCGTTAGTCGACGGTGAATTAATGCGGTGGGAGTGAATGGATGCATCAGTCGACGGTGAATGAACTCGTGGATCAACGGCAAATGAATGCATTAGTCGACGGAGAATTCATTCGTTAGCAGCGGATGAAACGCGTTAGCCGACGGCGAATCAGTGTGTTGGTCGGGAGGGGATGGGAGATTCGAGATTGAGCAGACACTTTAGGAAGGAATGAATCGCTGAAAGAGTGAGCTCGTTGTTGATAGCGAGTGGACCACTCAAGATTGCGTACGCGATTGAGAGTGAATAATGGATTTCTTTAGAGTGAATTAATCACTCATAAGTAAATACACACACGACTTGAGTGGATGTGGATGAAATCAGTCGAAAACGAGTAAAGGCCTTGAGATTGAATGGTTGGGTAAGCGCACCACTCAAGAATGGCGGACTATCCGAGCATGAGAGACTGCGCTACTCAAGAGCGATATCAGCAACCACTCACAAGCGTGAATTTGTTCCTCAAAAGTTTAGAATGACTGACGAACGAAGTTTTGCTCAAGACCATTTTTTGACGTTTCTTTCTACCGTCTAAAGTTCGTGTCTTGTTTTTTTTTTAGGGATTTCCTGGTGTTTTATTCCCCCGCGGTATTTTTGTATGTTTTCCCCTTTGTTTTTGGCGTGGTACCAATTTTTCGTTTTTTCCCTGGTACCGGGTATCACTTTTCTGTAGGGCTGCGAGTTGGCTGACTATATAGAAGTTGCCGGCTAGTTATTTGTTGTTGGCTAGATATTTTATAAATGCTTCCTTGAGGAAAATGGCGGATTCCTTCGTTTTTTTTGTTCGAACGCCCAGTTTCTTCGTTTACTGCTTGCAATGTGTTTATTCCGAGAAGTAGGCTACCAGGTAAGCTATCATACCAGCTAAACTCGTTTGGGCTGGTCGGCACACTTGCCCCGCTGTTTAATTTTCAAGAGTTTGTACTCGTGTAGCTCATATATATATGGGAACAATATCAACAGCGAACGAAGACCACTGATAGGGACAGCTTACGCTATACCTACGATGGGACCCGAAGGGTGCGCCAGCTAGCGTTGGGCTGCGAAAGCAACCGAGTTAAATCGACACACGACGCGTATGAAAATACGTGGAAGTGTGGTGAGCTAAAGCTTTATTTTACCCCATCCGCCAGAGGATTAAAAAAAAAAAAAAGAGCTATCAACAACAGTGTTTCCCCCCTTTTGGAACTTGGATCACCCTCGGTGTTTGAAGCTAACCACTTGACCACATCCCAAAGCAACCTGAAGGGCTGAAGGGGAAGCTTGTAGACAGCAGTGTTCGTACGGTATCATAACTTGGTTGGCTTACGCCGCTAGCCAACTACATAGTTACTATTAGTACATCGGTATTAGTACGCGGTGTCGTAAGTTGGTAAGCTTACGCCGCCAGCCAACTTCATAGATGCCACGCTCTAGTAATATTCTATTAATATTAGTATGTTCCGGGTGTACTATTGATGTATCCTAGTATTATATACGAGCATTATATGATATTATTGTTGCGGTATCATTGATACTATTCATGTTAATAGCCGTCAAGCAGAGCCAACTAACAGCTCTAGCGTTTTTGGCGTGAAATGGTGTATCGACGGTATTGTTTTCGCTTGTTGTGTCGTTTCTGCGGTTTCATTTGGTATCCCTGGTATATTGGTGCTGGCACTGGCACCGGTACTGGTACTGGCACTGGTACTGGCACTGGCACTGGCACTCGTACCGGTATTGGCACTGGCACTTGCACTGACACTGGTATTGGTACTGGTACTGATACTGGTACTGGTACTGGTACTGATATTGGTACTGGTACTGGCACTGGTACTGTTTTTGGACCCTTTGAACGGTAGAGATCGACGGAGTATAGCTCTTTGAATAATATTGGGTGGGAATAGTAGTGGTGTTCGGTGCAATGTGTCTGTTTTTTTGCGTCACGTACCTCCGAGAAGAGACACCTGCAATCGTTCTATTAATATGTTGGAATGAACTGCGCACTGCACATTTTTTGACGGAAAACTCAGCCAATAACAAATGCGTGTTCTTGATGAGTGTGGTGAGCAGAACTTGGCAGAGGCGCGTTTCCGGCTTGCTCGAGCGTCGAGGCAAGGGGAGCAGAAAGTCTTGAGCGGGCGAAGGGGGGGGGTGCGCACAGCCTTGCCGAGGGGCCAGAATAGTGTTGCATTGTTTAGAATTGGTTCCAGTGTGCATGCATGTGTGTCGTCAGCGATGCACTGAATGTATGTGTACTGCAGTATGTAGCAGTAGATGTGGCAGCCTGTTATAGCCAGTCACGGTAAAACTGCACGACGACTACGAATACTGCTCATCAATGTTACCAACGGGGCGGTTTTTAACAGCACCAGTGAGAAGTTTGCTGCAGGTTAATAATGAGAGAGGATAATTCTAGGATATAGGAGGCCCAAAAGCGATAGGGCTGGGCCCTGGTCCAGTATGTACTGGCCGAGGGGGCTGATAGGGTGCCAGTGCTGTGACTATTTACGTACCAGGAACCACCTACAAAAACGCCTCATTAAACAGCGGAAACCCATCAAAATTTCACCTCGTAAGAGCGTAAGAGCAGAGAGGACACGCAGAACAGCTAGAGAGGGGGGTGAGGGAGGGAGGGAGGAAGAACGTGAGCGCAATGGACGAAGTCGCATTCGAGCAAGATCTTCAATGGTGTACTAGTTGTTCAATGTTTCGAGCTGCATCTCGTGTTTTGTTCAATTTTTTACTGCTGGTGTTTGTTTTTTGGTGTAGTTCTGTAGTTCTGGTGTGGGAGCCTATCCTGTGTTCAAGCGTTTGAACAATATGGCTGCCCGAATTATTGTTACGTTGTGTAATACGTGTGTTGCCATCAACACAGAGCTAAAGAAACCTATAAGATTAACTCGATAACTCGAGGTTTCTGGTGTTTTCTTGTATTCGGCGGAGAATCTGAGTAAACAGATGTTTGGAACAATAGAAATGGACGTGTACGTGAATATTTACGTCTCTGCGGCCGTCATTTTGTAGCGATTCGGTTTTGCACATTTCAAAAACACGTTCATGAACCCGTAAAGTGTGCCGTATTTCCGCACACTCCTGTTCATCATATGGTTCGCTCGCTTTTGCTCTTCTTTATATTTTCTTAGTCAATTTACCACCAAGTTTCGGTTCAAACATTGTCCAAAACCGACCTATTTTTTCGTTATAGTGAAGACAAAACGCGTAAAAACGTGCCTCCGGCAGGGCGCCTCCAGGAGGGCCCTCCGGGGGCGCCCCCGGCGCCCCCCCCTCACCAGCCGGCGGGGGGCAGGGGTCGCGGCTTCGCCGCTACCACCAGTGCACTGATCGGGTCCAGTGATGTTTGTTGTTCTCACATTAACTCGCATATAATCAAGTCCGTGGTCACAGGACAGGCTCCAGGTCACTCTGGAGCTGAGGAATACCCCAGGGAAAAAGCACAAACCAAAGGTGGTACACGCATATAGCACGGCTGACGTAGTTCATACTTCCACCAGAAACATAAAAAAAAGTGAAATCGGGAGTCAGCTTACGATGTGCCAGATCCATACTGGTGCGCACGTCTCACTGCTCGCGCCTGGAAAAACCGACTACCAGATAATATTATGTCGCTTGCCACCCAAGAAAGACTACCACGTATATATTGCACATAGTGCCTATCACTACGCATACGTACGACAGACGCAAGTCAATTGGAAAAAAGAAACAAAAAAAGAAAATAAGATAAAGGAAAGAAAAGGAAATGAAAGAAAAGACAAGAAAAGCAAGAAAGACAAGAAGACAAGAAGAGGAATCAAGAAAAGGAAAAGAGAAAAAAATGTCATACTATTAATGGCAGACCCTAGGAACTGACGAAAGACGGCATTGGGCTCATAGAGGGTATCAAGTACATCATCAATGGCACTGGGGAGAACGCAACAAGGCGAAGAAGTCAGTGCGGTCTTACGCTATCTTGTGACGGTCACTGGAAGGCCCACAATTTTCAAGACAATAATAGCCAGACCCAGACTTGCGGTGTCTTGGGCAGGACGCCCCCTGCACTGGCATATGACGCAGCCAGTATATACTGTACTGGCTAGAGCTACCAGGGCCCAGCCCTACCAAGCGAGCGACAAAACCGCAGCTCAATAGTGAAGGCAGATGCAAACAATCGTCGACTATAAATTGGCGAGATGAAGAGCATCTATTAATAAAACCATGAGAGAAGCGAGATTACCTATAATTAATAGATATAGCTGTTGGGCGAGGCCGCTGCACAAGCAGGAGAGAGCCGGGCGCCGAGCAGCGAGCGAGCGTCGCCGAGTCGTCGCGCATGACATCTTTTTCATCCGCTTTCACCGTCGGTTTTCCATCACTTCGTTCGTTTTTAACCATTTTCATTCGCTTATTTTAAACGGTACTGCAAATAGTCTGGTGTGCTAGCTTGCGCGTATTTTTGTTATTTGCCCGCGTGCTCATCGAGGTTGGCATCGCATGGATGACCAAATCAACTATTAATAGTTTTTTGTATTTGCAACGCGTATCTCCGTCTCGTGGTTTGTGACCACAGCGCCCGTATCTCTAGGAGGCATCAACACGGACACTGGTTGCGCTGCATGTAGATGGTGAGCGCAAATACCAGTTTAATGCGAAGAAAACACAGATTATCAGCGAGAGATGTGAGAGCGGGACGTTAGAAACATAACCTAATAATGAAATGTGGACGGTCAGCAGTTCATTTCAGAGTCACGAGATGACCGGGGTTTTCTGCGTTGACTGCACCCACGGACAGGACGGGGGAGGGGGCGTTGCATTCATTCGCGGAGCGCCACCGGTACGAGGTCGGCCGCGCGTTTCGGTGTGAGTGTAGGGGTGAGGCGTGATAACGCGGGGAAAAGGGATCGGCGCAGCCTGCCTCCCCGCACCCGCCGCATGCTATGTCTGTCCATCAAAATATTTATTTGGTGTAACGTGAAGGTACGCGGGGGAACGGAGCAGATCAGTGCCTCCTCCCCCCCTCCCCCAATCAGCTGTTTGTTGTTGTGGTTGTTGTTGTTTTCTTCCAGGAAACCCCATACATACGTTTTTTTTATCGTGTATCGCGTAGCACTGAGTGAGATGGATATCAAAACATTATCGATATCTTAAACGATAATAACATGATCGATCCATCGATCGGATGTGATAATCATTACGATAATATCCGATATAAGGCGCGTACTACAAGTACGTATCGTGCACGTCAACCTTTTCGTTCGGCACGAACATATTGATCTTGATCTGAAAAGGATACCCAAAAAGGGGGAAAAGGTTGGGGTGTGTGTGTGTGTGTGTTCTTCACATTAAACCGTTCTTCTACTCGTCGACATCCAGCACACCCAGTGTCCGTACTGATTCTTCACCCTAGAAAGATCAGCTCTGTGGTCACAAGCTACGACACAGAGATAATGCATCGTAATGCATTCGACAACGCAATGTCGGGTGGAGGACGGCGGATGGCGGGCAACATGTTTTTGTTGATACATTCATTTCGATATACATACATACCTGGCGCTCGAAACTTTCGATACGACATACATCAAAGCTACTATTAATACTACTCGTACTACTCGTATTACACTAGTAAACGTAACGCGTATACGTTTCGTATCATGCAGCATACATACGTACTACATCGAACGTATGGATCATATGTATAGTCTATGTAAGTAGTGTGAGCGGGCGGCGGCGCCTGATTTATTCCAGGACCTGGTGGCGATATAATAACAGCATAATAATGACAGCAGTTACTTAATAGTCTACAATAAATATCAGACAGAGTGGTGCCGTTTCCAGAGGCACGCAGCGCACAGCACACAACACACCAGGGCGGGAAGGGGGAAAAAAAACAGAAGAAGACAAGAAAGAGGCGACTGGCTGCTGACCATTTATTTCCTGTGCTGCACAATTTATACTTTCCACAGGGTATCATAGTACCACGCCGTGCAGACGAAGATGGACCACCAGTACTCTTGTCGTGCTCGGATGTTTCGTATCATGTGATAGTCCACTCGTGGATATCGATACTACTAAGTACTACTACCACTTCAGAATTCACCGGTCTCGAGTTTCAGGTGTGGATGATGTCGAAAGTTTGGAGAGCGTCACAAACAAGTAACAAAAAAAAAGTACGAGCATGGCGTCACAACACTTCAATACCCAATGCCACACACACAGAGAGAAACTACGCAACGCTTGGATGAAAGGAGAGTGAAGTCTGTGATCTGTGATATGATATAGACTATGTCTGTGCAGTCCATGAGTCTAGGTCTACCAATCTGTCTCAAGATAAGGCTTTTCTTTCAATTCTCAATCACGACGAAGTTTATTATGTAGGCGTCGAAGATAGGGCATGAGGGTGGATCTGACTCCTGCTAAAGTTTACACAACGCCTCTTTTTGTAGACCACGGGGATATGCCAAAATAACCCCCTTGTATTTGCTCACACACACTGTCCTCGTGGCCCGGGCAGCCAAGGACGTTGCTTCGCGCAGGAGACTCTCAGCGGAAGGAAAGCAGACTCTTCTCCTGCCCGACGTTCCGCCACTTTGATCTCCCGCGTCAGACCGGCACGTAGGGTAAGGTAGACCAAACCAGGCGCCACCAGGCACAGGGAAGAAAAAAGCCCAAGGTTCGCGCAAAAAGTGACAAGACCACCCTGCGCCGGTGAGAGACGGGGGGAGACTGCGAAGCGAAGGCTGGGGTAGGAGTAAGCAGGGGGCTAGTTTCCGGGTAGGCCGCATCGACGTCGACTCCAGGTGCGGGTAGGGGTTGGGTGCTGCGAAGCCTAATCCCATACCTACCAGCCTGGAGGCTCTTTTTTTGCTGTCTGCCTTTGCTCCTTGCTCGTATTCAGTATTTTGGTACCGGTATACGCGTGCAGGCCATCGGCCTGAGAGGGGTGTAGTTGTGCCTCCGCTGCTGAGCTCCCTGCTCGTTCCGCAGCCCAAGATAAGAGCAGCGCGCTCGCGCTTTGGGTAGGTTGGGTGCATGCACGGCGTAGATGCCTGGCGTTTCCCCCCCGTGGTGTTCCGGTAGGGCTTCAGATCGGACACTCTTTCGGGTACTTTTGATTTTTGTTGAAATCTTTGTGGTTGGACTCTCATTTTCAAAGACAAAATTGCCTGTAGAGTTTTCGTACGAGTTGGCTATACTGTACCTGGTATACTTCTGACTTCCGAGGCAGGCAGCGCATTTTCGCAACCATCGATCATATTTTTGTTTCGTTAGCTGTAAACCGAAGCCTTGTGGTGAAAACGCAGAACGTTCATAATAGCTTGGTGAATCCGAGTTAAGGCCGTCTCTACTCTGCGTCTGTAGACTAATAGGCTAGTGAATACTGGTACGGTACACCGGGGGTGTATATACCTGCTATGTCCCAGAGTAGAGCACCGGCACCGCTGTGAAATATGCACAACAAACCTCTTTTTTTACAGGTTTTTTACAGTTCGAAAAATATCCTAAAAATCCGAAAAGCAATCTTCCTGGTTGAAATGTTACTGCCAACAACATTTTTTTTGCGCGTTTTTCGAGTTAAAAATGCAGTAGGACACCTCAGCTGTGAGACTCGAAAAAGTCGTCGAAACTCGTATTTGGAAGCTGCGTGTGATAGGTCGATCGCGCGTGCTCCGGGGTCCTCAGAAGTTCATAGACCGGTGAACTTGGGGCCATGCCAGCCCCCCCCCCGTTCACAAGCTACGAGAGCGGCACATATTATTCGAGACTTGACAAGTATCTCCAGCGGTACATAATTTATTCCATCCCATATCAGCTTCGAGTATTGATATTAATAGTAAACATCACATGATACGTAAAAACGTACGTAAAAATACCGATGGTGTTATTTCGAGTAGATTTTGGGAGAAGCAAGCGGAAGAGGCGCTGGTAGAGTTAGAAGCGGTGGAAAAACCAGCGGGCGATGGCGTGGTAATATAAATACCGGCTGTTTGCCCCGCCTGTGCATATAGGATTGCGAAATCCGAGCTTGCGCAATCCGAGCTTGCGAAATCCTCGCCAACGCTGGGATTTCGCTTCTTATTGTGAATAGATTTTGCACGGAGCAGGAGGAAGAGGCGCTGATAGAGTTAGACGCGGTCAAAAAAACTCAGCTGGTGATGGCGTGGTAAACCCGCGTGTTTGCCTCGCGTGTGTGTATCCTCCTAGGCTCACCGACCCCCCCCCCCCCCCGCCTCCCCTCCCCGCCCCTGCCAAAACTCGGCGTTCTCCGGTGCCCTTGTACCCCTTGTCGTGCTCCTGCTGCTCGTGCTGCTCCTGCTTCTGCTGTTTACTATTGCGCCATGACTCCAACACCAGGCGAACAATCGTCGACGATCCACGCTTCACCCAGTATATAATATAGCCACGGCTACTGCTGCGCAGCTACATCTAGTTCACTCGAGACAGGAGAGGGCGTAACGGCCCTCGGCTTATGGCTTTGCTGGATCTACCATACCCTGGGCACGTCGAGCAGAGCGCGCCGTACGGCCCCGGCTTTCCCGGCGGCACCAGCGACCGGGGCTCTCCGGCCCGCTCCCACGGTGGCAGGGCCTCTGCAGCAGCGGCAGCAGCGGCAGGAGCAGCAGCAGGAGCATCAGCAGGAGCAGCAGCTGCAGCGGCGGCAGCACATAACAGCGTTAGCCTGAACGGCATGCAGTCGTCTCTCGCCGGAAACGCCAGCGCCAGCAGCGGTTCCCTCGCCCCCCCCCCGGGGCTCCCGCACAGCAGCTCCACCGCCGAGCTGGTAGCCCTAGGCTTGCTCGGGACCAACGGCGCCGCGCCCGACGACGCGATCGGAGTGGAGAGCGCGGAGTACAGCAGCGACGGCGCGGGCTACGACCCTCGCCCCCCAGTGCCAGCCTTGGCTAGCACTGGGAACGGTGGTGGGATGGGGGGCTCGGCCGGGGCAGGAAGCGCAGGGCTTGACGGCTCGGGTTTAGGCGGCAGTGGTCAGGGTTCTGGTGGGGGGGGCGGTGGGGACATGAGCGGAGGTGGTGGTGGCGGTGGTGCCGCCGCGGGTGCCATCGGCACCGGTTCGGCCGGGGGGATGGGACTCGGACTGAGGAACCATTCGCTGACGAACCTCGCCAACATGGTCCGGTCCCAGTCGGTTTCGTCCTTCCATACCGACCTATTTTCGGCCGGCGCGACGACCGGGGCGATGGCAGCGAACGATACCCCTGCCTGGGGGTCGTACCCGGCCAACCTCGACAAGGCCGGGGGCAATGGTGCCCCTGGTGGTGGTGGTGCTAGCGGTGGCGGTGGCGGCGGCGGCGGTGGGGGGTTAGGGAACCCTTTCACCATGTCCCCGACCACGGGGCCACTGCGCGGCGGTGCTGGCGCAAGCCGCGGTGGGGCCGGACTCCGGCCTCTTGGCGGTGGGGGCGGCAGTGGTGGAGGCGGCGGTGGTGGAGACATCGGTAATGCCGACCTTTCCCCCCAGCAGTTCGCTGGGAGGGGGACTGCCCCAAGGCGGGAGGTGGAGCGAGGTCTGCCCGCGTCGGCGACGTCGATGAGGACATCCCAGAGGCGACCAATGGGGATGGGCTCCATGGACCCGAGGGGCCTTCCCGCTGGCCCCGGAGGAGGGGCGCCAACAAGCGGGCGGGCCATGGTGCACAACCGATCGGACACGGACCTCGTGGCTTCTTTCTCGAGGCTCGGGTTCGGACAGGCCGGGGTGTCTCGCTGGAGCCCCCTCATGTCGCCGACTGCCAGCCCGCTGGTGGGTGCTCCTTTGCTGGAAGAGGACCCCCTCGATCTCGAGCTGGAGGATAACGCGCAAGGCACGGGGGGCGCGGACACGTTCGGCACGCCATCCGCTTTCATGAGGCCGCAGCTGGGGTTGGGGCAGCAGCAGCAGCAACTGCAGCTGCAGCGGGGGGGCGGCGGGGGGTTGGCCGGTGGGCTAGGCGACGGGGCGGACGGTATGGAGGTCCGCTTGCCGCGCCACGCTTCTTACCCGTCGCTGGCGCTCTCCCGTGCTGGCGTCGCTATGGGCGCGCACGGCATGGAGGATCTGGTGCACGGGGCTATTGAGCATCTTACGGTGGGGGACAGCGCTACTGGCGTTGGTGGAGACAATGGTGGTAGTGGTGGCAGTGGTGGTGGCGGTGGCGGTGGTGGTGGTGGTGGTGGTGGTGGTGGTGGTGGTGGTGGTGGCGGGAACGGAGTGGTTAGCGGCGGCAGTGGTGGTGGCGGTGGTGGTAGTGGTGGTGGAGGAGGAGGAATGAGCGGAGCTATGGGCGGAGCGATGGGCGGAGCAATGAGCAGCGGTCCTGGCCATGGCCCTGGAGGCATAAACAGTGGCGGGAGCGGCCTCGGGAACTCGGGTGGCAGGGTGGGCGTTAGGGCTGCGCCGACCGGGGTCAACGTAGGCGGTGGGGGCGGCGGCGGCGCGGCTGGGATGGCGGGGAATAACACTGCCGCAATAGGGGCTTCGGGGGCGCGCGGGGGGGGATATACATCGAGCCCGGCCAGGAGCTCATCGACCGTTAGCCCTGCGATGGCGGCGCAGCGACCGGCGCAGGGCATGCGCCAGACTGGTGCCCCTGACGGGACCCTCCGTGGTGGCGGGCAGGTCCCGCGACACCGCCCCCAACCTCACGGTGGTGCCGCCGGCGCGGGGCACGAGCACCATCAGGGCCACCAGCCGTACGAACAGCAGGGCCGCGGGGCGGGGGGAATGGATGGCGGCGTTGGTGGTGTGATGATGAGCGACGGGCGATTCGTCCCCTCGTCTGCCATGGGTGGAGAAGGAGGCCATGGCGGCCACGGGGGCCACGGGGGCCCCGGGGGACACGGGGGACACCCGGGCATGATGTACGGGGAAGGTGGGGGTGTCTATGGCGGCGCGGGTGGCGGTGGCGGCGGCGCCGGTGGTGTAGGCGGTGGATACGACAACATGGGGGGAGGCGCGGGAGGGCAGGGTGGGGGTGGGGGGCAAGGGCCCGGCGGGATGATGGATGGCTCGTGGGGCGGCGCGCAGGACCCCGTGTCGGTGTACCAGGCACTCTTGATGAAGCAGAGCCTCGCCGCGGCGCACGCGTCCGGCGTGCGGTTCCCCAACATGATGCCCATGCCCAACGGCATGGGGGTGAACATGGTTGATATGGCTACCTTAGCCGCGGCGGCGCAGGCTGCGGCGGCGTCCGGTCGCGGTGGGTATGGCGGGGGCGGTGGCGGCGGGGGTGGCGTTGGCGGGTACCCGGGAATGGATGGCGGCCACATGCAGCACGGTGGATATGCAAGGCGAGATGGTGGCGCACACCAACGCATGGGACCTAGAGGGGATATGGGGGGCGCGGATATGGGCGGGTACGGCACGGGCGCCATGGGAGGTGTGATGCCCGACGGACGGGGAGGGGGGGTCAGGATGGGCATGGGTCGAGGCGGCGGCGGGGGCATGTACGATGTGCCAGAGGATGTTGGAGACGGGAATGTGTACCACGTGCAGTTTAAGCGTTCCACACGAAACTTCCTACTGGGCAGCACGTGTCAGAGAGATCTGCAGGTAAGCTTGCATGCGGTTTTCCTCTCCTTTTTTTTTAAGAACTGGCGCCTTTTTTTTCACTGTTTTTTTTTTTCTTTCCCGGTCATTTTGTAGTTTTTCCGAGCTCAAATCGCATGAGCTTTTGCGCACTCGGCGAATTTGTTTCTGTACGTAGACTGTACGCTTGGCAATGCAAAGAGAAGTCCTAATCATGGCTTGCGCGTGCTCCTTGGTTCTGATGATGGTGTACGTGCTGATTGGATCTGATGTTAATTTACGTATGTTGATTGGGCAAGAGTCCCTCGCAGCTTGGTGTCCTGTCGATCGTGTCAGGGACGCGGTTGGTCTGGGGCGAGCGCAGAGAATCGACCAGAACACTAAAAAAATCAACAACTATACATGACGCGTTTCGCGTTTCACGACCACGATGCTTCATCATACGGTCATATTGTATATACATCCTGTACCTTTTGATAGAGAAGGAAAGGCTTGGTTTGTACTAGGTATTGTAGCCGCAATTCCAATTAATATACAGCATCCCAAATCCATTGTGGCCGCAATTCCAAGTAATGGACAGCAGCCCAAGTCCATTGTAGCCGCAATTCGAATTAATGGACAGCATCCCAAATCAAGCCGCAATTCCAATTAATAGACAGCAGCCTAAATCAGCTGTGGCCACAATTCCAATTATTAGACAGCATCCAAATCAATTGTGGCCGCAATTCCAATTAATAGACAGCAGCCCAAATCAAATGCAGCCGCAATTCCACTTAATAGACAGCACCCCAAATCAATTTCGGCCGCAATTCCCAACTACTAGACAGCACCCCAATCAGTTGTGGCCGAAATTCCATTTGATAGACAGCACCCCAAATCAATTGCGGCCGCAGTTCCAATTAATAAACAGCACCCCAAATCATTCGTGGCCGCAATTCCAATTAATAGAGAGCACCCCAAATCAATTGTGGTCACAATAGACTTTTATTATAGGAATTGTCCAGGGTGTGCTTAGTACCCACCCCATGCACAGATTTATTCGTGTACTGCGTGCCGTACATGAAGAATTCGATGTAAATCGACAAGCACAAAATGTTGGTTTGTACTAAGCACCCGCCCCATGCACTGATTTATTCGTGCACTGCGTGCCGTATGATATGCGATGAAAATAGACGAGCATAAAAGTTGAAAAGTGGGAATACTGGATCCTATGGTTGACAAAAACTAACGCACTTGCCGGGGTGGAGAAGGAAAGGCACCTGTGACCCCCCGGCTTGCCCAGAACGTCGGTCAGCGTAAAACCTCTCACGAGTTCAGCTGGAAAGTATAAAGTGATGGTTTAAAAAATCAAGAACAAGACACACAGTTTAGTAAGATATATCATTCCCCGGGTCGTTTTTTTCCCTGGGTCGTTTCTGAGCCGATTTTATTCCAAACAAGCGACAAGCGGGGCACACGCAACAGAGATAGTATACGCTATAGCATAGGGTATAATAGATTTGAAAGTAATCTATGTCAGGATATTCCCATAAACGCTATGGGAGCTGATAAGTCACGCCTACGTAGAAGGCCTGAAACCCGGGGATGGCTCCCAAGCACCCCTACAGCCGTGAGTTAAATCACGATTGTCGGGATATTTCCATAAACGCTATGGGAACTGATAGTCCCGACTACATAATATAGAAGGCCTGAAACCCGGGAACCCCGAACACCCCCGCAGCTGTGATGTATATCATGACTATGTAGTCGTGATTATCAGTTCCCAAACGCTATAGGGAGTATATATTTACCAGGGCTTTTCACGGGTCATGACCCGACCCGCGGGTCGGGTCAAGGGGGTTTCAAAATCTCGCGGGTCGGGTCGGGTCGGGTCATTACGATTTAAAATCTCACGGGTCGGGTCGGGTCGGGTCAAGAGGTTTTCAAAATCTCGCGGGTCGGGTCGGGTCGGGTCAAAAGGCTTCAAAATCTCGCGGGTCGGGTCGGGTCGGGTCAAGAGGTTTTCAAAATCTCGCGGGTCGGGTCAAGAGGTTTTCAAAATCTCGCGGGTCGGGTCGGGTCATGACCCGCGAGATACGGGTCACTTCGCGGGTCAAGCCATAATGACCCGTGAGTTGTTTTGGGCTGACCCGCGGGTCAAACCCGCGGATCTAGCCGGCGGATCCGCCTTTTTCAAACTTACAGCTGAGAGCCACGTTGATGCCGTGCAGGCGCCCCGCGGGTCGGGCCCGCGGGTCCGCCAATAAAATACAAACATTTCGGCTTCCTGCCTCCCTCGTGCCGATGCTCCGATCATATGTCATCACAGCGTGCAGAACAATCACCAGGCAGTGCCCCTAGCTAATCGTACCAAGGCATACAGCAGTGTGACGCGAATCCCGTACCTACTGAAGCCGTAACAACAGCAGTAGTAATATTACGGTCATACCAGTACGAAATGTGACCAAACGTAAAAAGGCGAGGAAGGGCAGTCGTCGTCGAAGCAGCAGCAGCAGCACTGGCAGCAGCAAGCACCAGCAGCAGACCCCGGATTCTCGCGGATCGCAGCCCCTGCTGACAGACCCACCGCCCCAGTTGTGGGCTTGCTGCCGGAGGCGGCTCAGCTAGGCTGCTTGCCGGGGCTGGAGACTGCACAGACAGAAGATAGATACAGCAGTGTAGTAGTAGTAGTAGTAGTAGCTAGCTCGAGAATTATCATACCAGTACGAAATGTGACCAAACGTGAAAAAGCAAGAAGAGCAGCCGTTGCCGAAGCAGCAGCAGCAGCAAGCAGCAGCAGCAGCAGCAGCAGCAGCAGCAGCAGCAGCAGCAGCACCCTGGCAGCAGCAAGCACCAGTAGCAGACAACGCATCCTCGCGGATCGCAGCCCCTGCTGACAGATCCACCGCCCCAGTTGTGGGCTTCCTGCCGGAGGCTGCTCAGCTGGGCTGCTTGCCGGGGCCGGAGATTGCGCTTGTAACTTATAACTAGGTCGCTCGTCGGGTCGCTCGTCGGGTCGCTCGTCGGGTCGATCCGGTGGTCTAACGGTACGGGCATGGCCATGCATGTGGGCTGCGGTTTGTTTCCTATTTCTCGCGCGCACACCACATGACATAGTCATCAGCAGCAAACAATGCCGGTAAAAAACGCAGAGAACACGACGTACTGGGAAAAGTACGAGGGACCAAGGACCAACCAACCGACCGAGGCATACATGCTTTGACCCGTGACTTTTTGACTTTGACCCGTGAGAAATGTCACGGGTCAAGTTAACGTGACCCGCCAGACGACCCGAATCTCGCGGGTCACCCGGATTGTCGCGGGTCGGGTCGGGTCGGGTCAGGACGATTTCAAAATCTCGCGGGTCGGGTCGGGTCGGGTCAAGAAAGTCTCAAAAATCTCGCGGGTCGGGTCGGGTCGGGTCAAGACATCTCGAAAATCTCGCGGGTCGGGTCGGGTCGGGTCAAGACGTCTCGAAAATCTCGCGGGTCGGGCCCGACCCGACCCGACCCGCGAGATTTGACCCGACCCGTGAAAAGCCCTGATATTTACGTATGTCGGGATATTTCCATAAAACGCGTCGATCGGTATTTTGCGCATTCCTCGTTGCCGAGAGAAAACTCTTGCCTTCGCGTCGGAGGTGACTTGTGTGCAAAGCTGTCGTTTGACGGCACTCTCGACTCTTGACGGACAGCTGTCAAGGACCGCTTCAATTCATACTAAAACCAGTTTATTACGTCTAACGAGGCTTTGACGCGACAAAACTAGACCGTCCAGCGACATCTTTGCTTGTGCGTTACATACCGGGATACCGCGTTATACAATGAATGGGGGTTCCTTACGTACGTACAATAGGGGTCCCCCAGTAAGGCGGTGGTGTGGTATGGAGAGCGATAATATATGACCGCCTTATCAGGGGAAGCCGCCTTATTCCTTCCAGGTAACGAGTACTTAAGTGCAATTCCACAATGGCGCCGGGCGATTTTGACCGCCTTATACCGGGATATCGCCTTACTCGGACCGCCTTATCGGGGGACTGCTCTCTCCCCCCTCGGAACTACGTGCCGTACCCAGGATTCGGACGCCAACTATTAATGATAACCCTTCCCTTTTTGCACCGCACTCTCGACATAGGGACAAAACACTTGGAATTAGACTAGGAAAATTGTCTTATGACTTGGAAATGGGTTGGCTCTTTTGGGGCTATTGGCTGCCGACCGAAAAGAGTGCGAGTGCGGTTTCGTGATAGTTTTATCAAGGGGCTACGAAGAGCGCGTAGCAGTGTGAGTATCACCATGCTCCGCGTGTGTTGCACAGCTCCTCGCTTCGCACTTGTGGTACATCGCGTACCCCAGCGAGGCCCCTTCACCGGCTTTGTCCCCCACATCGTACCAGATAAAGTACCAAATATATTTCACTTTGTAGAGGCTTTTCAGCTGTTTTTTGTGTCTTGTGGGTGTGTGTTTTTTTTGTTAAATCGCGACAGGGCGTCGACCCGCCCTAACCCTAACCCTAACCCTAACCCTAGCCCCAACCCAAACCCAAACCCAGGCTAAGGCTCCGACCCGAGCGCGGCTTCGCCGCGCGTTTTGGAAAAGGTGATGAAAAATGTGCGGCCCACCTCAAACATCGAAGTGTAGTTGGTACTTTATCTGGTACGATATGTGGGGTAAGAACATCGTGAAGGCTACTGACCCCAGCAGAAGCTCGGGCTACTTTTGTGTTTCCGTTGCCGTAATCAAACGCGACATGTACTTTCGACGCGTTTTTCGTACTCTGAAGTCCCAAAGGGTTCTGCAATACTCGTAGCCACATGGGAAGCAACCTGTTTCTCAGAGAGCAAGAGGCGAAAAACAGCGAGATACATGTTTCTCCGCACATTTCCGGCCGTTTTAGACGTAAGCATCACCCAAATTCGAAACAAGAATGAATCCGCAATTTGATCTCGGTGCACTGGTGTGCTGATTTCACGCGCCCGCCG
This sequence comes from Undaria pinnatifida, assembly GCA_012845835.1. Lineage (NCBI taxonomy): Eukaryota > Phaeophyceae > Laminariales > Alariaceae > Undaria > Undaria pinnatifida. The sequence continues at coordinate 30,150,765 of JABAKD010000025.1, forward strand.
AACGTCAAGACCCAATTCTTCGTGATCCTGCTGTGCCGAGTATTGTCTGATTTAAGATCGGCCGTTACTGCTGTACTACTGGTGTAAGACCGATTAAATTGGTGCAGCGGCAGATCATTTTGCTTTTCTGTTTTTTTTAACAATGTATTTTGCCCGGTTTTTCGGAATAGTCTGCAACAATTTGTTTGTGAAATGAGTGTCGAATCCCGACCCGGAGTAGTGCACCAGCTTCCTACTCTTTACGACACCCTTTTTTGTTCTTATCTTGCCCATCCCTTCTATTAATGTTATCTTCGGCACTTTCCTTTCTCTTTTTCAGTTCCTATTATTTAATAATAGACATAGACGTTAATCGGATCCGGGGTCACACAGCGGGCTCTTCTTCCCCCTCCCCACTATGGTACGTGCCTTGATTTTTCTCGCGAGAAGACCCCGGCTATTTATTCCCTCGTCGTCTCGCGTCAATATCGCCTACCCACGCTGGTAGGCGCTCTCATCAGTTGATTCATTCGTTCGACTTTTTTTCTTCGCAAACACACTCAAAAGTCCGACCCACGTGGGATTCAAACCCCAGAACCAACTATTACTAGTATTAATAGCATTCGAGGGTAACCGCTAGACCATCGGGGCGGCCGGCTGCTCTAGACTCTAGTTCCAAGTATAAGTGGTTTGCTCCCAAAACGTGGATTCCTTCAGGACTTTCGAGGGGAAACGCCGAATACATGTGGTATGACGATTACAGCATTGGTCTGGTTGGATGGGTGACGTCATCTGCTGTGTTGCTATGATAGTTGCTGGCTGTCTGCTGTGCTTTGTTTTTCATTCTTGTCCTGCCGTCCTGTTTCTCTTTCTCTTTCCAATGGTGTTCTCCTTTTTGTTTTATCCTGTTTGTTATTCCTTCATTTTTCTTTTTTTACTGCGAGTACAAGTCTGATGTGCTGGCGTGCATTTTTTTCTTTTTTGCCCGCGTGCTCATGGCGTTGCATGGCCTAAGCGACTTGTATTTTATTTGTTTATCTCTGTGTCGTAGTTTATGACCACAGAGCTCGTGTCTCTATGAGGCAAGAGCACGGAGCACGGACACTATTACGGAGGACGAAAGTAAATAGGACCAAATATTGTTAGTAAAAATGAATCAACATATAGGTTTTTGTCTCCACCGTAGGCCCTATTTACTAGGGTCCCCCGTAATATTACTAGTCGTGCTGGGTGTAGACGGGTAAAAAGGCCAGATAATGTGAAGAATACACACATGAAGCAACTCGACCTGCCAGGGTGGGGCGCGAATTAGAATTGTATCCCGTCGGGTACTCGGAGCACGTGGGTACCTGCACATTTCCCAGAGGTACTACCCTTACCCGTCATTTGGTACCCGTTGTTCCAGACACATGAACCCGGGTAGTGCGGGTGTCTGGGTACCCGGACAACACCCAGCGCTGTTTACAGGTTAAACTGTGTAAAGGTGGCGCCCATGTGCGACGTGGACCCTCAACGCGACTCACTATTTATGGCGAGCTCCGAAAGGCGCATCCTCGAAGTCCTCCGGCGAGTCCTTGGCTTCCAGCGTCGTGCGGACCATACCAACCTCCCTTACACCAAGACGCTCAAGAAGACGAAAGGCAAGAGCATCGAAACGATCAACCGGAAACGCCGGCTCTTCTTCGCTGGGGCAATGCTATGGTAAAGCGCGGGGCGATTGCCCAGTTGGATGATGTTTGCGGAGATTGCCGGTGGAAAAAGCCCGGGACCAAGTGGGCCACCGAACAACTGTCTCAGAACCCTGCGAGACGACCTCGCCGTTTTTCGATCCACCGAAGGCTTCACGCAAGAGTCCCCACGGCAGTTTGGAGTTGCAAAGAAGGCGGGCAAGTGGTACCGGGGGATCCTCGAAGCAGCCGAATGATTCATGGCCATGTGGCACGTAGAGGAGGAAAAGAAGAGCTCGGAGCGCCGCGCAGCTCGGATGCGTGACACACAAAGCCGGAAGTGGGGTGGGGGGAGTAGGGAAACCGCTGTTGAACGCAAGGGGGAGACGGCAGACAGGGTAGCAAGGCACCAGGCCTACCACAGTTGTAGGTAGAACCTGTCTACGTAACCTCAAGCCACTGCGACTTCCGTGTGTTGTGTGGAGTGTACTGCCAGTGTAATGACAGTATACTGGAGTATACTGGCAGTATACTGTCAGTATATTGCCAGTGTACTTCTAGTATACTTCCAGTGTACTCCCAGTATACTGCCTGTGCCTTCCAGTATACTGCCAGTATACTGCCAAGGTACTTCCAGTGTACTGCCAGTATACTGCCAGTGTACTGCCAGTATACTGCCAGTGTACTGCCAGTATACTGCCAGTGTACTGCCAGTGCACTGCCTGTGTACTGACAGTATACTGCCAGTGTACTGTACTGCCAGTATACTGCCAGTGGTTGTACTACCAGTATACTGCCAGTTGTTCTTTGGATTGCCTGCTCCATCCCCCTCAGGGGTGCAGTGTTTGACCATGTCAGCCGATTCCGCGGTACTACCACCGCCGGTGTGCGGGTTCCCCTTCTCCCTTTCGTCCCTTTTTTCGCTTTCTTCGTCTCTGTATTTTTTCCCCTCATGCTTTGCTCCTTCTGTTTTTGCTTTTGGGTGCCTTCACGGGCTATTGAGGCGATGGTGTCGGTATGGACACCGCCGTTGAAGATGCAGCAAGTAGAGGGCAGACCAGGCAGCAATGCTCCTGACCCTGTAGTAGTTGCATTCGAATCCCGGTTGTAGTGCTGCCCTGACACCGGCTGGGTGGTGTTATCTGCCTTGTTGCGGCGTTTTTGCTTGATTGTTAGGCGTCGTTTTTGTACTCGGTACGGGAGCGACGATGGCGGCATATTAACACCATTGTCGTCAGAAGCAGCAGTAGTAGACAGGTGATAGACCACGCGGCAATTCGCCTACTCCTGCAGCAGGGTTGTTCGAAACCCAACACGGCGGTTGCTGGCCCTGATGTTGGTTGTGTGGCGTCATCTGCGTCGCTACGTAGTTGCGGGCTGTTTGCTGTGATATTTTTCATTTTTTGTCGTGCGCTCCTTTTTCCCTCTTTCTTTCTAAGTGCTTTTTTTTTGTGTTCCCTTCTTTCGTATTCATGTTTTGTCTTTTTTTTTTTTCTTTACTGTTGTAACTAGTTTGGTGTGCTGGCTTGCATATAGATTGTCCGGGTGCTCACGGCGATTGGCATTACATTAGTATTTTGCATTAATGCATTGCATGGCCAAATCGAATTGGTGTAATTGAACTGTGAATGTGTTCTTCTGTCTCGTAGTTTGTGACTACAGAGGTCGCCTCTCTATGATATGAGGCATCAGCACGGACACTCTGGCTGTGCTAGATGCAGATCTGTGGCGATATCTGTTTAATGCGGAGAACACACTCACGTATTATATCGAACCGGGCACACGTAAATAACCGGGCACCCGGGTACCCTGGTACCCGGCGGCACACGTAAGTAACTGGGTACTTGGGTATCTGGCTACCCGAGTACCCGCCCGGCGGGTAATAGGTCCTACCCTTACCCGAACGGGTAGTGACGGGTTCGCGTATTTCCTGCCGGGTACCCGGGCAGTGCACGAACGGGGTACAACTCTAGTGCCCATTGGAACTACCCATGCCCGAACGGGTAGTGACGGGTTTGCGTATTACCTGCCGGGTACCCGGGTAATGAACGAACGGGGTGCAACTCTAGTGCGCATTCTATCTGCAGTTTGAGGAGCTCTACCGCATTCGCGCAGCAGCGTGGCGATAGTTTTACTGCTGCACGCCCTTCGTGATATTACTTAGCTGTGATAATTATAACCGCTTGCTAAAATCACGAGCAGCAGCTTGGTAATATTTTTTCCTCTATGCGCTTTTTCTTCCTGGTATTATCGATAATAGTCACTTTGATAAGATCGCAAGCAGCCGCATGTCGATAGTTTTTTGCTGCTGCGCGCAGTTTCTAGTTGCTTGGTAAAGGTCACGCGGTTACGCTCGTAGTGTTTTTGGCCGCTATGCGGTACGGTATAAAACACACCACATAGCACGCCCCCCCGACGAAGTTGGAAGGCGTTTTTTTATTGATAACTGCTGTGACAACGCAAACGTCGAGCGATACGTCGATTGATCTATCTCGACGAATATAGATATCCTGTTCCACAAGTTCTTGGCGGTATCCGCACTCTCGTTGTCCCGCCCCCCCCCCCCTCCCCGCTCTGGTTTCTTTAGGCTGACAACTACGTTGAGGTAGATGCGAAACGCGGGGGGTGTTGCCATGGTCGCATCGTACACACGTTTTCTTGCAAATTACAACCTGGCGACCAGCGCAAGCACACAAGTTCTTTAAAGTTGCAGATAGCCTGCTGCGCCAGTATCCTGGCGACATTCTGTATCAAGTAAGCTTTTGAAACGTTCGGGCTGGTCGGTGTTACATGCTTGCTCCGGTTACTTTGGGTTTACTTTCGCTACTTATTTTTTCCTCAAGTTTTCCTTATTTTTTTCTTGAACGTTATACCGGGATAGCTCATAGGAGCGCTTGCGGTTCCCCCCGAGACTCCACGCCTACCACATCCCGGGGGGAAACCTTGCGGAATATATATAGACTGAATGATGAAGTCTTCTGGTCGGGCTGGTGGGTGTTTCTCGCCGGGCTACTTGCACGGTGGCCCAATAGATTTCTTTTTCAGTTTTCTAGAGTTATTCTTCCCCTTTCAACACGCGACACCCCCCGGGATTCGAAGTGTATCACATTCCCTTTCTCATCCCGAAGGAAAGCTTGTAGATTATGTAGACTGCGTCATAGCTTCGTTTGTGCTGGTCGGTGTTGGTTGAGGGGCTACTTGCATGGCGGTGGGTGAGTATTTTTTGTTTTTTGTTTTTCAAGAGTTCTTCCCCTCTACGACACCCCCGGATTTTCAAGCTTACCATGTCCCGAAGGGGCACCTTGTGGACTACCAGATACCCTATTCAGTCGTTTGGTCGGGCTGGTCGGTGTTACTATTAATAGCCCGGCTGCTTGCACGGTGGCGGGGTGGCAATGATTTTTTTTTCTTTTCAATACTTTTCTCTCTCTTTCTCGTATTGCGACACCCCCGGGAATTCGTAGAGATGCTTCCAGGTGTGGTTGTTTTCGTATTGTCGGCCAAACAAATATAAAAGTTTTCAAATAAATACTTGTATTGGCATGTTAATTGGTTGTACCGGTACATGATAGGTAACATAATGCAATGTAATCTTGTGTTGGGTTTTGATTTATGAAACTTACCAAAGACGGGCGATGGGTATATATATATATACACATATATGTATATAAAAAGAGCGCGCAGCTTGCAAAGATGCGTATCGACCCTGAATTCGTCTAACTCGCAGCTGACGTCGTTACATTGTTTTTTTTTCAGTATGTTGTGTCGGCATAGCTAAGCAACACCGGTCCTGACTCATCACGCAAGCAACGCCGACCAACCTAAACCAGTTTCTGGTTTATAGTGTACATAGCCTACAAGTGCAGGGTTTCCTGTAGAGGTGTAGGGGTGTGGTTGGCTTGACCAGATCAGTAGGTCTGTCGCACCTCGAGCATAACATGTATGGGGATCGAAACGTGCACCACCCCGCGATGGAATCTTAAGTGCTCTCGCTACAGTGTGGCGAAGCGGCAGCAGTTTCGGTGGCCTGTAAACACGACACATGTTGCTGAGTTTTGAAAATGTGGTTCCATGTCGTTGGGTTTTCTCGTCTTTGTGGCCAGTTTTTTTTTGTTCTGCTGTCGCGATGATCAGTGCCAAATACGTATGCACAAGTCATTTTTGAAAGAACTGTCTTTCCTGTAATCTAGCGCTGCAACACTACAGCGCAGTACTTTTTGTCCACGTTTCTTTGTTTATTCGGCACGCGTCTTCAGAGATTGCGGCTTCGGCGACATAAAAATGCCCCCAGCCTGGAATACTTTCCTTGCCTGTATATACGAACACGCGGCGGATCTTCGGTCGTTTCATCAACGTTACCACCGCGACACTGACCGTGAAAATTGCTTTAACTGGCGGCGTGATTGCTGGGAGCATACGTAGCAACGGCGCAAACAATACACTACGTGACACCCTACATGGACGCGGTGTACCGGATTTATCCAATTCTAGCAAGGCAAACGCCAAACCAACTATTGGTACAGATCAGAGACCGTATGATGACTTGGTGGGGTTCCTACGAACTTGGTGTCATATGAGGGATTGCGCACGGCGACTACGAAATAGCACACCGCGCTGAGTGACCGCAGGGAATTGTGCGGGGCTGTTTTGGACAAATCCCCGGTTTCATTAATATTTGACGTGATAGGTTGTACCGCTTTTTATGTTTCGTGGGCAAAGCAACATAGGTGTCAGTGACTCATGTATTTTTTGTTTGGTTTTTAAGACTCCCCTCTCTCCTCTTTCCAGTTTGCGTTACCAGCGGGGTTCCACGCCAACCCCATCCCCCCCATCCCGTAGGAAAAAAGGTTGTACCATCCCGATTGGGAACCTTGTTTATTCTATGGTATGATATGGTATCTTTACGAATCGAACATGTTTTGTTTGCTGTGCTTCCCCCCCCCCCCCCCCCCCCCCTCTGTTTTTTTCAGGTTGGTGACTACGTTAAGGTGGAGGCAGACCGTGGGGAAGATCTTGGCATGGTGGTGCACATTTTCCCGGTGCCCGAGGCGGGGCGACCGCTCCCCGTTACCGCCGGGCAGAAGAGGGGGTTCGGGCAGTTCGAGAAGGAGCACATCATCCGAGCGGCCACCGAGGACGAGGCAAGGCGATAAGCCAGAATAAATGTTTTAGGATTCTTGTTTTTTTGGGGGGGGTGGAGGGGGTTTAATATAATGGTTTTTGGAGTTTTATGTTTTGGAATGTGTTTTGGAATTTGTGTTTTGGAGTTTATGTGTGGGAAATTGCGTTTTGGAGTGTATGTTTTGGCATTTGTGTTTTGGAATGTGGTGGTCTATGTGAATACTGTAGAGTTTTTCGTGGTGGCGGTATTGGTGTTGGTGTTGTTGGTGTTGTTGGTGTTGTTGGTGTTGGTGTTGTTGGTGTTGGTGTTGGTGTTGGTGTTGGTGGTGTTGGTATTGTTGGTGTTGGTGTTGGTGGTGTTGGTGTTTTTTGTTTGTCGTTTGCGGAAGAATGGTATGTGCCGATCGCATGCCTTGCGTCTACTCTTGGTTTGTTTTTGTTTTTGGTCACTGCGAGAAGATGGAGCCTGACAAAGCTAGAGCCGATGTTCAATTTTTTGTACGGTGGTCACTTTTGGCAAGGAGCCGGGACGATAGGGTTTCCCACGACCCCCGCTCAATGACGTGTATTTCGTGGGAACACCGACTTGCGGGCGGCGATACAACACACGATAGCTTGGAAGGGGGGCGGGAGGGGGGGGGGGACATGCAGCCACGGAAGCAGGGAGAGAGGAAAGGAGGGAGGGAGGGAGGGAGGGAGGGAGGGAGGGAGGGAGGGAGGGAGGGAGGGAGGGAGGGAGGGAAGGGAGGGGAGGGGCTATTGGGTTAGATAGCAGAAATGTAAAATTTGTATTGAAAACGACGAATGTCATAACCGAAGCCCAACCTACCTACGGAAACAATGGGTTCGAAAAAAAAAAGAAATGTTGGGAAAACTTGTTTCCCGACCGTGTTTGATCGCCGATTTTTTGTGGATTGGGTTGGGTTGGCCGTGGAATGTTCTACGGTTTCGATACTTTTAGTAGAGTATTGTGCGTTTTCTTATCCAACTCCTGTCCAACGAGAGTTGGCGCGTCACAAAACACCCTGCTGACGCAAAAGGATGATGGGTGCATTGGAGAACGGGGGCATCGATGATGATGGATGCAATGGATGATGGATGGTACAGATACCGAGCGCGATCGACGATGCAACCAGCTTCGTTGGAAGTGCTTAGGATATACTGAGTATATTATAAACATGAAAATACACGCCAGCTGTGAGATCGAAGATTTTGTCGAAACTCATCTTTGCAAGCTGTGTGTGATGCGCCGATCGCGCGTATTACTGGGTGTGTCCTCATCAAGATATATATTATAAAAGTAAAAATACACTCCAGCTGTGAGATCGAAGATTTTGTGGAAACTCATCTTTGCAAGCTGTGTGTGATACGCTGATCCCGCGTATTTCTGGGTGTGTCCTCATTAAGGATATAGGTCACATATATATGCATCTAAATGTAAAACCCAATGGGAGAGTGACATTTCGGCTTTTTTTTTTTCTTTTTTAGTGTCGCGGTTTGCGTATGCGCAAATTGTGCGATGTGAAAGTACTGCTGTATCACCTTTTTTCCAGATAAACCAGGTGCATAAAAGTCACGATGAACACAAACAAGTCAATTTTGTAGCGGATCGTAATCACCAAGGGAACACACGTATCGTATCGCCTTGGGGTGAAGAAAAAACAAAAAAACAAGGCTATATTCGGCGACAATATCGCTGTATTTGGCGAGCGTTTAAAACTCGATAGGCACATAAGTCGGCTCTGAACGTTCAATACCGCGATATTTTTTAGTTTTGTGTATCTCTTATTGTGGTATTTATACTAATGATGAATTGGATGCTGGGTGTATTTTTGTGTGGATGTGATGCAATGCAGGTGCAAATGGTCAAGGACAAGCTTCGGGACGAGGAGCGCGTTCTGGAGGTGTGCCGGACCAAGGTGCTGCAAAGGTCGCTGCCGATGCGGGTCATGGACGCCGAGTTCCAGTACGATCGCCACAAGCTCACGTTCTTTTTCGAAGCCGAAGGGTGAGCGAGGTTGTCGTTGGTGTTGGCTGCTTGGGTGCTGGAAGGGTGCTGGAAGGGTCGGTGTTGGTGTTACTCGTTTTGGTGTTGGTTGTGTTGGTGTTGGTTGTGTTGGTGTTGGTTGTGTTGGTGTTGGTTGTGTTGGTGTTGGTTGTGTTGGTGTTGGTTGTGTCGGTGTTGGTTGTTTTGATGTTGCTTGTGTTGGTGTTGGTTGTGATGGTGTTGGTTGTGTTGGTGTTGGTGTTGGTTTTGCCTTTTGTGTGGCGGACATACGACTTGCTTCAGCTATGATGTATGCATGTGCCGCTTTTGGTTTGTTTAGTTTTTTTCTTCTTGAGTATTCTTCCACTCCACGACTGACTGGCGCCTGTTTTGTAACGACGAGCTTGATGGTGTGCGTTTATGTGAGAACAGCAACAACCTGTTCGTGGTTGCGTTCGTGTTGGTTGCGTTCGTGTTGGTTGCGTTTTGTGTTGGTTGCGCTTGTGTTGGTTTCGGTGGCGTTGGTTACGTTGCTGTTAGGCGTATACGAAATATTCATTCGGGCCTGTACATAACGCGACGGTAGAAGAAGCGCCTTTTTTTTGCCACGACATGGGATCCAGACACACCTGGTATACACTATCCTATACTAGACTATACGAGTACACGAAAACAAACGGCGGTTCCTTGTTTCAGGCCCTAGCGACCGCCTACGAGTAGTGCAAGCGCACGGCAGCACGGGTAGAACCGTGCTCCGTCCGTTTCATGTGACCATTTGCCCTGTAGTCCGGGGTAAGTACGTCAGGAGACGGCGCTATGACTCCTTGACCGACGGCAATTTTCCGATACTTTTCCTTGACGACGGCAAACTACTAGGTGTTGGTGTAGAACGATCGATTTGACACCCTTGACCGGTGGACGTTTTCCCTTGACTGACCGTCTCCTCCTGACATGTTTGGTCCGGACGCCACATACATCATCTATTGGAAATACCATATGCACTCGTAGGGGTGTATCGCACAAGCCATGCACCCTGACCCAATGTATTGCGTTTGATGGGTACACCTTGATCTCGCCCCCTATACATGAATTTTCGGGCTAGATAAGGGCTAGGTAAGGGCTAGGTAAGGGCTAGACTTGGTGGGTTAGACTAGGGCTTAGGCTCCTGGTGGGGTTGGCATCTCGTACCAGGTATATCGGTATACTACTAGCAGTGAATTAGTAAGTAGGGTTGCATTTTTTATATATATATACAAGGGCTCCGCGTGGGCGCCGGCGAGTGCCGGCGCCCATGCTTCGGGTAGGGCAGGGCCGCACTTCGACGAGTTAAGGTTTAGCTGTCCGATTTGACACTCATTGAACTATAAAGTAACGCCAAGAGTTTGATACGAACATGAGATCATCAAGGTCATGATTTGACAGAAGAAAAAACGTCGTATACAAAGTAAGGCAAGGATAGGCGAAACACACTGTTGTTAAATGCGCCGTCAAGTAAAAGTTGGCGTATATCAAACAGAAATACCGAAAAGAGTATTGAGAACTGCTTCGCCTGTAGGCGAAACGAAAGAGGACTTGGCATCAATGAACAGACTGCACTGCTCTCCTCGTGGCAATGGAGGTTCGAAGTCGACAGGATGCAAGGTCGGTTTGCATCAAACGTCGACATTGGCCCGTGTCAGCCGGCGAGATTTTGGTGGAAGAGCTTTGTTTATTACCTGAAGGCTGTCGCATCATTGATTGGTCTGCGTGGTCACGGGCGAGGAGGAAAACGAAGAAGAGGAGAGCGATCTCTCGTTGCGCCGGCGTTGTTTAAGATAGATGTGGAGGTGGCTTTGCTCGTACGAGCGCTTGGCGTAGCGCTTGTTCTCTGTTTTCACTCAGGAAGGCGGGATATGTGTATCTGCTGTCATTGCTTCGCGGGTGCTTTCACGTTGTCGAAGTCGGACGCGTCCCCTCAATATATATGACCCGGAGTGTCTCTACCATGACGACTGCTGACAGTGCCGTTCGTATTTTTCACCAGGTACTTGAAGACTAGAATATTATTTACTGGTGGTAGCATTTTTCGTTTCGGACTATGCGCATAGCGGAAAAGGTCGATGTTTAGTATTTTTCATTTCCGACTGAAAGTCCAACTTCAGAAAAAAATAGGTGCAGACACTCTAGTATCTTTTAGGATGTACTGCTACTGCGTCAAAAATAAGTAATCTGTCAATATTTTTCGCCTAGAGAGAAGAATGGACACGTACAAGTACAAACATCCCGAAAAAGGATAGGGGTGCTGTGTGTGGTAGTAATAATATACCGTTGCAACATTTTTTTCATCCCATTTGTTATCCTCGCACCACTCTTCTCGCGCTCCCTCCCAGTAGTAACTCAGATCCGGGGTCACATAGCCCTCCTCCTCCCTCCCCATTTCGGCACGTGCCTTCATTTCTACTGCGAGAAGAAGCCAGCATGTTTTCCATCGTCGACTCGCGTCGAATTGTACCTACCCACGCTGCTAGGCGCTCTCAGCAGTTGATCCTTTTTATTTTTATTTTTTGCAAATACAGTCAAATCGCACTATGGCGGGAATCGAATTCAAGGAAAACAAACGTTTGTAGTGTTCGAGGGTAAAACCACTGGACTAGACCACCGGGACGACCGGCTGACAACTGAATAAAAAAAAATGGATACTCGCATAGTGTAGAGTCTAGCGATTACATTCCCCGAAATTGTGTGATATTACGATGGTTGACGCCGCGTTACCCAGAGAGGTGTTGCCTGTACAGTATGTGCAGTATGTGCAGTGGTGTCAGTCAACATTATTTACTGATGGAGCCTGTCCTGTGACCACGGACACTTGATTATGCGAGTTTATGTGGCAACAACAACAACAACAACATCATCAACAACAACAAAGCTGCTGCTCTTGAAGCTTTTGAAAACAGCGTACGAGTACCAGGTATATATCGTTGAGTATTTTTTCAGATTATTTACTGCTGTATCATCGATTGCTCGCGCGCACGACATTTTGGCAAAAAGATACCTGATACTCCCTACTACCACTATGGAGTGCTGCTGTGCCATCGATTAGTACGCCACGCGTTGACCCGTGCTCGGAAAAAGAAACTACCCAGAAGTCCAAAATCCAAAATCGTCGCCGCGATTCGCGGATGTGTTTTTCACCTCCCGTACGTTGTACGCTTTTACGATCAGGTGTAGGGGACGTGTAAGGCAGGCGTTGGACAGCGCCCTTCGAACAAAGTGATTGACCTAGAAACCCTACAGCACTACTGCCCACTGAGCTACTTAAATCTCTTGACGCAGTAGCTCAGTGGGTAGTGCTACATAGTGCCTGGTACGAGTATGTCAAACTACCAAAATAACAGTTCATAATGTCGTCAGCGCGAACGCTTGAAAAGGACAAATGTGATTTCGGTGAGAATCGAACTCACGGCACATACGTAGCACTACCCACTGCTGTCACATGACTCAGTAACACATTGGGTTATGCTAAAAACCCAACCAAATATGTTTTTGAGTTCGTTAATTAATTATCACCGATCGTAAGAGGGGTGTCCGGAGCTGTGCCCTTTCCACGTACTACGTACAGTTACTAGTACTCAGGAGAACACTGACAACTATCATAACCATTCATAATGTCTCCAGCGCGCACGCTCCTGAATACCAAATACGATCTGGGTGAGAATCGTGCTCACGACACACCCTTCGTTGGTTACATAGCACTATACCCACTGAGCCGAAAAGCAACGACATACAGCAGCAGTGGTAGTAGCTACGATAGGGCAAGCGCTTCGAGGCCGCCATACAAAAGCGACGTCGGGAAGAACTTTAGATTCCACTTTGGAAATGATGCCAATTTGGAAATGCTGTCCCTTGATTTTCTCGTTCAAGCTCTACATATCGCCAAGATCCAAGCATAGCTCGGGCGTATACCGCCAAATACAAAAAAAAACGCACATCTCGCTTGTCTCGTTCAGCGTCTATCCGCGTTCACGTCGAGGCGCAGAACGGATAAGGGAGGGCGAGGGGCGTTGGAGCCGCCCCCCGAAGACGGCGCTCGAACGAAGCGATTCGACCAAGAATTCCAGTTCCGAGAATCCCATACTGAGGCCGAGACAAGAAAAACTCCTGACCGAATGAAGAAAAAAAGAAGCATCATATATATACAAGGGCTCCTCATGGGTGCCGGCTAGACCGAATGAAGAAAAAAAAGGAGCATCATATATATACAAGGGCTCCGCATGGGAGCCGGCTAGACCGAATGAAGAAAAAAAAGATGCATCATATATATATATACAAGGGCTCTGCATGGGTGCCGGCATTCGCCGGCACCCATGCTTCGGGTAGGGCAGGGCAGCACTTCGAATTGTTCGATTCAATACTTAGTAAGAGTAAAAGAAGTCACCACACACAAGCATAGTCTGCGCGTACAGTATGTAAGGTAATGCCAAGAGTTCGATATAGACTAACGATCGCAACAATGCACTACTATTAATAGCTACCGTTTTTTGAGTGAATCCGGTTCAGAGCTTCATTCATCACATTTCGATCGGATAAATCCGAGCACTCGCCAACTGACCCTTTAGTCTGGCGACGAAACGTGTCGAGTGCGTTTCTTATGATATTTTAACTCAATCAAGCATCCGGGGCCAGTAAGTAAGGTGACGACCATGTCCGCTGCGTGTTCTCTTCGTACCCACTAAGAGGCGCGCACTGAGCCAGCTTCTGAAATATACAATGCATGATATAATAGTATAATCTTGATCCGAGCCTCCCAAATCGACTGTCTGTGTGTTGTCTGATCGTGGAGAGACGTGCTGACGTTGTTCCAGGCGCGAAACACGGTGGTATGGCTGCCTTCGTCATTCAACTCCTCGAATGCTATTGCAATGCTGCTGCTTGTTGCTAGCTGTGTAGATCGCTCACTATTTGTATATACAGTACGCGACTACAGCGCTTACGATTTCGACAGCTAAGAATTTCAGACTGGAATTTTTATAGACGAAAATAAAAACATGTCATTTTTGTCTGATCGCTCATTGGCCAAGATTCATGCACAAAGTAGGGGTCACCCGGCCACGATAGGGTCACATGCCGGGACCGGAATCCATCCACACATCTTCAACTCCGACAACCGGGGGATGAACCCGGATATCATCCGGGTTGCTACCTCCCCGCACGGTGTGGAAATCCCAACCCCACCGGCCAATTTTCTGATTGGCCATGGTTCGTATGTTGAGCCAGCTCCACCTCGGGAGGATATAGGGTCCCATCCCCGGTCCAGAGGTCGTTTCACATCTCTAACACTTCCATCAACTGGGGAAGCAAACCGAGCTTCCTCGGGTCGACACCACCCTGCACGGTGAAAGAATCCCAATCACGTTAGCTAATCGCTGATTGGTTCGAGCTCCTCAGCGCCGTCTTGAGTGGATAGAGGTCCATGAATGGGGGGCATTTCTGTCGCACACGGGCAAAATAGGGTCCCACCCCCGATTCGCCCGACTCTCTACAGCTCCAAAAATGCGGGGACAAGAACGATGACCTCCCGTGTCGACACCACTCCGCACGACGTGGAACCCCAACCATATTCGCTTACCGCTGATTGGCTGGGGCTCGGACATGAGGGCAACGCCACCATGGGAGGATATAGAGTCCTGTGCCCGTTTCAGAAATTATGACGAACCGGGGACGATAACCGATATCTCCCGCGGGTCGACACAGCCCCGCACGATGGTGCGACAATCATCTATTATTCGCATTGGCTTATCGTTGAGTGGCTGTTCAGCTCGTAGAGCCAGGGACACTCGGGTAGGAGATAGACCAGCAAACGGGCGGGGGGCGTTCCGACGCACCCGATGAGGATAGGGCTCCACCGCCGTTTCAGAAATCCTTCCATACCCCATCAACTCCAACAAACCGGGGACGAAAAACCGACTTTTCGCGGATCGACACCACAGTCACACCGCACGGTGTGGAAGCCTTAACTAGCTGAGGTTCGTATACAACGCCAGCACCACAGAACAGGGTCCAACGCCGGTTCAGAAATCCTTCAAGATATTTTCAAGTAGAAAAAAATGGGGCAACTCGCGCTACTGCTGATTTTTTGTTCGTATACCCCAACCCCACGGTACGCGGACATTTCATTTGACCTCCTGCCTCGATACCACCCCGCACAGTGTAGCCCAACCTACGATTGATCGGCTCGGCCGGGGTTCGTGGATAGAGGAAACCACCACTCACTAAGAAGTTGAGCAAGTTCAATGACCTATCTACTTCTGGCCTGTGATTGGAGAAGTTGCACATGGACCAATTGCATAATATACAGCAGTCGGTCCAAATCGAGTCGATCGGTGCAACTTGCTTGGGTATCGTATTATTACAGCAGCAGTAGTACAGTTCACTTTTTTTCTTTTTCCCATCCCATTTATCGTGATGCTCGCACTACTTTCGCGCTCACAGTAGTATAACTCAGATCCGGGGTAATATAGCGGACTTCCCTCCCCCCTCCCCACTACGGTACGTGCCTTCATTTTCTCGCGAGAACACTTCAGTATTTTCTTACCGCGTCGATTCGCGTCGAATTGTACCTACCCACGCTGCTAGGCGATTTCATCAGTTAGGTGATCCTTTTTTCATCATTTTTTTCTGCAAATGAATAAAGCCAACAAAGCTCACAACGAGGTGGTTATTTAACTCAAGGACCAACGCTAGTTTTAATGGTGTAACCCCACTAGACCACCGGGGCGACCGGCTCTATATCACTTTGCCGCGGTGGCGTATGATGTCAGGTTATCCTCGAGCCTGGTATAGGTCAATTTCGTGAGTTCGAATTCCCCCGAGTGCGTACTCGTATCATTTTTCGCGGGACGTTTTCTAGTGCAATAATTGATTTGCGGAAAGCGCGAGAGCGTGAGTTAGCAACACTATCTCCAATTCATTTCCGCCCCCCCCCCGCCCCCGTTTTTTTTCCATGTTCCCTCTCGTTCAAACGACCCACCTATAATCGAAATCGGCCAGAGTAATAAACACTTCTACGCAATTGATATCACGTCATTTTCTTTCTAGCCATCCATGACGTAGCTTTAAATCATCCCCCCCCCCCAACACCCCCTCCTTCCCCACCACCCGCACGATCGCCTAGACCTAGCACCGCGCGTACAGCAAGCCCCTACATTTATAAGACCTAAACCTGTTAGAAACCCTTCCCCCCCCGCCCCCTTCCCCCCCCCCCCCCCCCCCCCCCTTTCTTTTGTTTATTCCGCTCCCCCTTGCTCAAACGCCCCGCCACACATCAAAATCACCTCGTTATCTTTCTAGAGCCATCCATGCCGCTGCTCCAATTTATCCCCCCCCCCTCCGCCCCCCCCCCCCCCCCAACGCCCCCTCCTTTCCCACCACCTGCACCATCGCCTAGACCTAGCACCACGTGTATAGCAAACCCCTACATCTATGCGATCTTAAGCTGTTAAAAGCCCTTTTGCCCCCCCCCCCCCACCCCCTCGAACACTCCGCCCTCTCCTCACTGGTTGTACGACTTACAGGATATACATAATAAACTGGTGCATTCTTGCCAAAACCATCAGATTTATCCCCTTGAAGGATTTATTGTTACCACGCACAGATTGAGTTGCCCCGCCCATCCCATCCCCCCCCCCCCCGCCCCCCCGCTCCCTCTTGTTCAAACCTATGCCCCCACGCCCTTGAAAACGCCCTCCCCTCACCGGTTATACGACTTACAGGATACACTTAATGAACCGATGCATTTCCTTCCACAGCTGTCAGATTTTGTCCCCCTCAAAAACGGGTTTTGTAGTTTCCACGCTCAGACTGATTTCACTCTGTTGACCCTGATAGCTACACTGTAGTTCCAAGGGGAGTGGCCGACCTATATCCTTAATGAGGACACACAACCCGTAATACGCGCGATCGGAGTATCACACACAGCTTGCAAAGATGAGTTTCGACAAAATCTTCGATCTCACAGCTGGAGTGTATTTATATTTTTGTAATATATTTATCCTTAATGAGGACACACAACCCGTAATACGCGCGATCGGAGTATCACACACAGCGTGCAAATATGAGTTTCGACAAAATCTTCGATCTCACAGCTGGAGTGTATTTTTGTTTTTATATTATATTTGTGCTCATTGAGGACACACTACCCGTAATACGCGCGATCGGAGTATCACACACAGCTTGCAAAGATGAGTTGCGACAAAATCTTCGATCTCACAGCTGGAGTGTAGTTTTATTTGTATAATATATTTATATATTTACACCCTACCTAGAAGCGTACCAGGTATATAGTCTATACTGGTATATATTATCATGTATGACCAAACTAACGCCAAACCAATGGACGGCGCGGTAGTCGTGTGTTGTTGTCACCGTCGCGGGGATTTTGGCGATTTCCAACCATTGTTTGGTTGTAAAAAGGTTGAAAATACTACTGTACCCGACAAACATCATAACGCATGAAGGCTAACCAACCAACCCACAACAAGAAACACCTTAACGCCGTTACGACTGGAAACCCATTTTTTGGTACAAAACTGCTTGGAAATATGATAGGGAAGGGTTTTGGGGCCCCGAAGGGGGTAACCCCTTCATGAAGGGGCTAACCCCTTCACTGCTGGAAACCTTTTTGGGGACAATTTTACTTGAAGTTTGTATAGGGAGGGATTTGAGACTCTAAAGGGATCAAGAGACTGAAGAAAATGGCAGGAAAACGTATTTCTGACCCTTTTTGTTTTCGCTGGTTTTTGGTGCGTTGGGTTGGTCTTGGGCTGAGACCTTTTTGACTGTTTCAATACTCTCAGTAGTGTGCCATGTTTTCGTATCCAGTTCCTACCCGAACGAATGTGGTACATTGCAACACTCTTATAAATTTAGTAATACCCCCCCCCCGTAGGGTTTGACGCCCAAAGAAAATATGCATGTCCTTTCCCCTGCATACTTTAATCAAGTGATAAGCCCCAAAATATGTTGTAGCTCAACACAAACATGCTTATTTACGCGTGCAACTCCCGTGCAACGCTCCAGGCGCATCGACTTCCGCGAGCTTGTCCGCGACCTGTTCAGCCTCTACAAGACCCGCATCTGGATGCAGCAGCTCGAGCCAGACACCACCCCGTCAGGCGGCCCCATGCAGCCGGCCTCCTTCTCGCCCCACGGCATCCATGGCGGCATGCCCGACCCTCAGGGGGGAGGGCAGATCGATATGGGCATGGGCATGGGTGGTCAGAGGCTGTAGGCTTCTATTTACCACATGATAGAGTGCCGCGGGCTAAGGTAGTGGGCGCGGCAGCGTCAATATTTGGCTACACGTAAAGGAGGGAGTGGAGGGTGGGTGCGGTGGAGTTGTTATTGGCTATACACGTAAAGGAGGGGGGCGGGGGCGGGGGCGGGGGGGCTTCGGTTTGGCGAGGGCAGTAGAGAGGCGAGTTAGTGACGGGGGGGTGGAAGTTGCGTTTTGCGGGTCGATCATGTGTCTGTTTGGGTTGTGATCTCGACCGATGTGATTGTACGCGGCCGCAGCGGTATTGGGCGGGCGTTTGCCTTGTCTTGCCGCGAGCAAGGTGCCCACGCGCGTGCCCACACGCTCAATGGATGGTTTTCGTTGTGGCCGTTGACTGGTTCGCGGAAGCGAGAGACACGGGACGCTGGGCTAGCGGAGGCAGGGCTGGCGGGGGGGGGTGGGGGTTGGGGGGAGTGTTTTCATTTCATGCATGGCCGTAGTCGTATGACCATAGACCCTCGCATCCCTACTCGGCCGGGACGGAGCACGTCGGGTTTTCGCGGACCAGGCGGACATGGCATGCACCAAGCGCCGCGAAGCGCCGTGAGATGTTCGGCGAGTTGCACGAAGGGTGACCTGCGTCCTCTACCAAGAACCGCGTGTCAGGCGGACTTCGGCGGTGGAAGAGAAGGGAATGAGGGGGTAGGGTAAGGTGAGAAGTGCCACCGCCAAGGGGTTTTCTTGTATACCCCCTCTTCGATCCCCCGCCAAGGCGGTTCATTGTACATACAGGGATGCAGGGGTGGGGTGGGTGGGATGTCACGTGGGAGAAGTTTGTTTGACAAGGTGCGTTTTTGACCCACGGAAGCATGGGAAATGAGACGCGGGGATGGGCGAGAGGGGAGCCGTGTAGGGGAACGGGGCGTGTGGTATGCGCTTTCTGCTTTTTCAAGAAGCGATTTCTGCTGCGACAAGCAGGGCTTTCTGCTGTGACAAGCGGGGGGGAAGCAGCGTCCCACGTGGTAAAGGCGGCAGGGGCGACATTTTGTTTTTTTGTAAGGATAGACTAATGGCACGAAGAATATGGTACAGTAGGGTAAACGCCGCTTTTTTACAGTCGATGGTCCCGGGTAGAAGACACGGAGATGCGTTCCTTGTCTCGATTAGGATTTGCTTGGTTTCGCGTAGAATCGTAGAAGATAATAATACAACCATCTGAGAATAGGGTGATGGAGGTCGGTGGCCGATTGGCCGACCGATTGGCCGGTCGGAATCTGTGAATGGTCGGTATCTGCCGGAGCTATTGGTCGGTATCTGAAGGGCCGGTTGTTTGGTATCTGACGGACCGACGGTCGGTCTTTTCGGTCTTTGAGCGCAGCAAGGCGCCGCGACGCGACGCAACGTGAGTAGAACCTTTGCGCGACGGTGCCCTTGCTGGCACCATTTGTGCTTGAATGAAGGAACAGAAGGCACCGAGTTCGTGGCATACATAGCTGCACATAGCTGGACTGAGATTAACCCCTTGCGAGAGGAGGGCGTGTGGGTGTCGTGCGGTGATAATTTTCTGGTTGTTTTCGCGGCCGTGGGGGGGCAGGGCAGAGGGAGAAGGGGTGCGGTGAAACCGTCACAGTTGTTCGAGGATGTTTTGCTAGACGAGCGGCATGACGTTTTTTATTTTTCTATTTTGTCACAGATATGTTTGATGGGTAAAGATGGGTGATGCCGTCATCCTATGCTGATGGATGATGACGTCATCCTCTGCTAACGGATGATGACGTCATCCTCTGCTGATGTATGATGACGTCATCCTCCTCTGCTGCGGCGCGACAGCTACGAGTAGGTCGGACGGGGCGCAACGGCTCGGCGCGCCGGGACGGTTTTCTTTATCGTAAGCTCGAGGAGCTTGCTCCAGCTGCCATCTTCAAAGCATTGCCGGTTAGATGTTGCAGTTGGTGTCATCTTCACAGCATCGCCGGTTAGAGCGATGCGTGTTATATGTGGGGGAAGCGCGCGGGGGGGTGGGGGGGGGGGGGGGTAGGGGAACAGAGAGGGAGAGCATGTGCCCCAAGTGGGGCGCGCGGGGGAGCTATTGACATGAGTACAGGTTGGGAATGGGATGGGAATGGGGTGGGACCGGGGCCTTGGAGGGGGTGTTTGGGAGGGGGGGGGGGGGGGGGGGAGGGTTTTACCTTCACGATAAAATGCTAGATATTTGTTTGGCGGGGATGGAACCGCCACGTGGACGGCCTGCCCTACTACGGCAGTCCCTATGATTGGTCGGGTGGTTGGTGAGTTGAACGGTGGGTGGGTGGGTGGGTGGGTTTGGTTGGTTGGTTTTCTTGGTGGTAGAGGGAGCGTTTTTCGCACGCCCCGCAAAGTTGGTGGCGTTCACTTTGGGTCCGCAGCGACCGCAGCGGTTTTATCTGGGGCGTTTTTTTTTTTTAATAGTGGTGGGCGGCGTGCGGTGTTGTGTGAGCCGCCATTCGTTGGGCTGGCTGGCTGGTTGTCGCTGCTGTGCCGCCGGGTATGCTCTAGATAATATATTATATCATATGGGCTGAAAATAACTCCACTTTTCCCCCCCAGGTCTATGGTAGTGGTGTCGTTCTCCCTTTTGCCTCTTGTTTGTATCCCTGGATCCCTGGTTGATAATGAGGCGAGAGAGAGTTGTGTGTGAGAGAGTGAGAGAGGTTGGTGTGTCGGCTACGGCTAGGCAGGTCTCTCGTTTGGGTTTGGTATTTCTGGTGGCGGCTCGGTCGTCGATTGTTTGTGAGCGCGTGCGTGCCCTGGTTCCCGATCCTTCCTTTTTGAACAAGATGTGAAAGTTGCACTTTTTTCGTCTTGTTTGTGTTCGTGTTTCCCACGTTTTGCTCGATGGGTGCTTGCCCCCTCCTTTTCTCCCCGGCCGCCGTGGTCCCTACGTGTGTGTGGAAACCCTCTGTAGGCGGTAAGGAAAATGCGTTAGATTATATCTTGGCTGTCCACGTGCAGGAGTTTGGCTGGTGTAATGCGACCACGGTTGCTCCTCGCTTGGACGTCGCTTCCCAGAGAGGGTAGGGACGCCATAAAAGAGAAAAGTACGCTTGGTGATATGTTTGCTGTTACGCTTTTTTTTTGGGGGGGGGGGAGTTAAGTTCGTAACCACCGAGCGTTTCTTTTGTGTTTTGGTTGTTTTTGTTCTCATGCGTGTTCACTTTTTATGAGCAAGACACGAATTATAATTTTTCTGGTGGGCGGTTTGGCGCGTAATCACAAGTTCCCGTTCTCGTAGAATAAGAAGAGAAAGCGGTGTGTGCGGGGCGCCCGTCCCCTCGTGCGTGCATGCATGCGTTGCAGGGTTTCCCGCTTGTGCGCTGCGGCGTTTTCAAACCGTGCATTGATAGATGCAGCATAGTACGGCAGTGCTAATAGTACGGCAGTGCTCCTTCCTAATCGGGAAACGATATGTAACAACATATTTCAAGCCTAGGTTGCCCTACGTAATACCCCGACAGGTAATGCCGCGTTTTTTTTTTGCGCAACTGATTGCGATGTGCCTGCTCGTATCCCCCTCGAGTACATACGAGGTACCACATGTGTTACGGTACGAACATTTCGCACGGGGAAAACTGGAATGTTTTCTTCGTTTCCCAACAAGGCCACGGCAAGGGTCATGTTTGTTTTTTGGCGCCTTTTTTTGGCGCCTTTTTCTGGCACCTTTTTTTGGCGCCTTTTTTTGCAGTGGCTCTGGGGTCACTCGTGCGAGTGATCCTCCAGTTCCCTTGCGGTCTTGAGCTTTGGGTGCTGTTTCAAGGACGCGACACAACGACCCGCAATGGAACGGTAAGCCACGGTTCGCCAAAAAAATGCCTACTGTATAGTATGCAGTGGAGGATGGAAGATGTTGCAGCGACACCCTGGAGCCTTCCGTTTGCATCACAGATGCGTTCCGTATCGGCTGCCTGTTGCATGTGTCCTCCACCTCTCTGGGTACGCGCGGGCATGGATAATCCGGGTTCATGGGCCCTCTTGGAAGGGTGCTTGGCACCACTGGCGGGTGTATCGAGGGACACAAGTATTTCTGTCCGCGAGGAACGGAGTTACCCAGTGCGAGGCTCAAATCCAGTAATGAACACGGGGTTATCCCACCTACCGTCCCCTACCGTACAAGTACGCACCCTTGGTTTTCCACGAAGCTTTCGGGGTCGTTGATTGTGGTTGGTGGGCTATTCGGAGGCAGTCGACCGCAGGAAGCCGTCATTCATGTATTCGACGAGAGTTCGCTCGGGTGTGTGTTCGGTCAGCCCCAGGGCCTGTTCTCAGCGAGCGCTGAGGCGCTTTTTCCTGCGTGATCGTCTTTTTTTGACCAGGCTTGGCTCACGCGCCCTTGTTCGGATTCTAGTACTGGTGTACAAGCACGCAATCTCGATTTGCCCTGCTCACGCTCCTTCTGCTGAAAACTTGAAAACAAATTTGACGTTTAGACTAATCAGTTAACATTTAGGCATACAGCAGTGATGGTCTCCTGTGTTATTGCCGGTACGTGCCAGCCAAGAACACCAGCAGCATCTCGGTACACACCCACGGCATTCATTGGTATGATACCGACACTTGGTACTAATGCTGTAGTATAGCGGGCTTCAGCACAGTGCCAAGCGATTTTACCAGCACTATACCTGAGGTGAGCACTATTTAACCGCAATTAACAAGGAAGGAGATCGTCACTAACAGTCGCGTGCGTAGTACACGAGTGCAGAAGTCGATCGTTTTTGCTAAAGTTACTCCCAAGTTCCCAAGTTGATGCCCCTTTCTCAATAGGAATCTATTGTGCGTTCCGACCCGTGGTTCAAGATAGGTAGGGGGTGGCACGTTTTTGGCTGTTATTTTTTTTTTTTCCGAATGACACGGTCGGTGTTCCTTAACCCGAAATCGTCGGAATTTTCGTTTTTGTTTCGCTTTTTTTCTTTTTTTTACACCTAGAAGGTCATGGGATTGTTCGTCGGGTGTTCGATTTTTTTGCATTTTTTCTGGTTAAATCAGGTTTTTTGGGTGAGGTAGGATGTAGGTAGAGACCTCCCTCAAGTAAGTCAGGAGTCTCCGAAACAAGTCGGTGCACCTCCGCGGTAGGCGTGTGGACAGATAGATCCACGCGCGTTTTATTGGGGAAATTTACGTGGAAATAGACGCAGAGGATAATTTCTTCTGCAGTGCGGTGGAATAAATTGCGAAAAGAGTCGTTCTACGATAGCCCCCCCAACTTTTCTTTGACGAAATCGCCGGTTTCAAAACCAGCTCCTGGTCGTATCTCCTAAACTATGGTGTCCCTCGACACCCCGAGGTCATCGATCGATAAGCCTATTTTGGCACACAAGAAAAAATATATGGATGCTTTGTTTTTATTTGTGTATCCTTCCTTATGTCGACCAGCCATGAAACGCTCGTTCGTTAAACAAAATAGCTGGTTTTGGGGGGGGGAGGCGATCGTAAAATCAGTCGAATGTATTGTTGATTCGTCGTTTATTCTTTCGACGGCTTCTCGCTGCGAAGCATCCGCTGGGTAGAACGCGGTGCCCCACGCAAGGAAACATTGTACAGCCATAACAAGGCAAACCTGGCGGAGATTGACTTTTGACTGTTACGAGAGTGCTCAATTAATTTACAGTCCGTGGACTGCAGCTAAGAGCTGCAGTCCATACACTCTTCCACTAACCCTAACCCCAGCCTTGAAGTTGTGCACCTACTGAGGGGGAGCGGGGCGGGAAATGGGATCCGGTCGGGGCGGGATGAGGGTAGAGGTGATGACCAATTCAAACCGAGGCGTGGTTTAATGAGCATCCCGTTTGAACCGTTTCAAACCTATTTTAACAGAGGACAAACACAATACAAGGGTGTGGCCTGAACTTGAGTTACGCAGTCCATAGGTTGACAATAGCGCAGTCGACTGTCCCCCTCTCCCCGCCCGACCCAAACGTAGCACACGGGGGAACAGCGCTCGGATGCAGTGGACGTGTGCGTATTACGTTCAAAAGTCGTGCCAGTTGCAGATCCCATCCAGATGTAGAAGTGTACCCAGTGACGTTTTGTGGAGAAAACTACTTGGAAATAGTGTGGGATCACACTTCTGCAGCGGTAGAATCTTATCGCCACCGGGTAACACGCAGTGTCAAGGAACGCATTGTGAAGGAGACATTTAGCCGAACGCTATTATGGTAGACTTGCCGCTGTAGGGCAATGTCACCAGGAGACAAAAGTTCGACCCCTCTTGACAGAGGCTGCCATGACATAGTCCTTGACAGACGGCCTCGACGGCAAACCCGGGGACACGAGAACAAATCCCCGTTATTAGGAAACGCCAAATCATACTTTTGGAATATATATATATACTGCATACCCGTAGAATATAGTTTGGCACGCACATATATGCCTTTTTTATGCAGGGAATGGGTAGGGGATACTCCGTCTAGAAGGATGGAGATGCTTTGACAGACGACCTTGACTGCCTGGCCGCTTGACGCGTGCCGGTCTCCCGACATCCTTGCTCTTAGGTCCTCATTTTCCGGCGGCTCAGAACCACTCGCGCCACACGGGCTAACCAATACCTACCTGGCATACCCTGCTATACCAACATGGTTATCGGATACATGCTACGGTAAATATGCCCCATTTTTTCCCCGCAAGGTGTTTGACTCGAGGAGCGCTCACCCAACATGTGGTTTTGAGCATGTTATTCAAAAAGCACAGCCCGATGAATGACCAAAACAACGACCTAGGCGAGGGCGCCCGGACAGGTTTGTTTCGACACCATGTGAACATAAAAAATGGCCAGAACAAAAGAGGAACCGGAGCGCTGTGATCACAGGACGCCGATTTAGAAGATATACTTGTTTTTCATTTTTTTTCTCCATTTTTAGATCATCATCACCTGGTTTTAGAGACTCCCCACTGGCGGTGCAGGTGGTGTGTCCAAACCCAAGTGATCTAAAAATGGAAAATATGACAAAAAAAAGCACAATTTCTTCAAAATCGTCTTGCGATCACAGCGCTCTGGTTAGTTTCCATTCTGACCATTTTTGATGTGACGTGTATGCTATCCCAATCCCCAGACACCTTCGACCTAGACATAAAAAACTACAAACAAAAAATAAATATTGCTAAAGAGAATGGCATCCCGACGATTTTGGGTGAAGGATTTCCATTTCCTTCAGGAAATAGTAGTGCCAAAAAAGTGGTATACCTTTTTCTGTCGTAGCACAAACGCGTTTTCCGTTTCGCGATATGGGACGTATATATATATATAGCGGAACTGTTTACGTTTTGCACGCTGAGCCGACAGATAGTTTCAGGTCTGTTTTTCGAGCGATGTACTGAGCCGTCCACGCTTTCATAGTGTGGTCCAAATTATGTACAGAAGATCGGGGTGTACCGACGAGATACAGCAGTACGCGACGGCACTTGAGACTTTAGCGCGCAGTTAAGAATTTCAGGCTCGTTGAGGTATAGACGACGACTGATTCTGCGATAGCCGCTCCAAAAAAACAGCGATTTTCTTTAACCAGCGTTTCACGTCTGTCTGTGGTCGACTCGAGGAAGGGCGCTTTGAAAAAGCTATCTTCAAATATGGTTTGTGTTTGCAAAGGGCTACCGAACGATGACGTCGGGGTAGCAAAGGTCACCTTATATGAGAAGAGTCGGCCCGAAGCTGGTTTCAAAACCGGCAATTTCGTTGAAGAAAAATTCGGGGGGCTACCGTAGAACGGCATCGACGAAAATAAGCACATCTATAGATGGTCTCCTTTGTGCTGAAAATTAGTGTAGGACACACCCTACCCTACAGAATAAGCACTACAGCCTGTGGCCAGAAATTTGCCATTATCGATTTGGTGCCACAAGCGGACGCGTGCTACGATAGTGAAGTAGCAGTTTTCGTCTGAAGAAATGGTTTCTGAAATTGACGGGGCTCCTTGACCCAAAATCGTCGGAAAAAAAAAAAATAATTGGCCATTTTTGTTTTGCATGATTCTCGTCACGTCGTGTACCTCGGCAATGGGATTTTTCATCCGGTCTAGACTAGCTGTTTTATTTTTCTACAAACCAGTTTTCGGGAGAAGTCTTGAGCTCCCGAATCGAGGAACCTCACAGAAAAAAAAGGTGGTGCGTGCACCCTCTACCGTCGCACGCGTCTCGGCTGACCTATGCTACTATGCTACGGGCGAGGGTGCCTCCCCTTTTTCACTACCTGGGATTGCTTATCGGAGTTTGACGCGTGCTACGAAAGAGGCGCGCACCACTTTTTTTCTGAGGTTCCCCGATTCGGGAGCTTAAGATCGGACAAAAACTGACTCGGAGAGAAGAATAAAACGGGCTTACCGTCGGATGAAAAATCCCATGGCCTAGATACACGACGAGAATCATGCACAAGAAATTGGCCTATTATTTATTTTTTTTCCGACGATTTTGGGTTAAGGAGCCCCATCAATTTTCAGAAACCATCTCTTCAGACGAAAACTGCTACTTTACTATCGTAGCACGCGTTGTTCGTGCTTTTCGTGTTTTGGTGAGGCATGGACCTTCTGAAGCGAGGAGCGTGAGCCTTAGAAAAATGTTTCGTGTGCCTCTGCCGTCCGACGAGTCCGCCCCAGAATCAGCACATTGGGGGGGAACAGCACGCGGGTGCATCTCAGGGGTGTGCATTTACTTTCACAATTATGCTTGAAATTACAACTAATTTCGGTAACTCCTCATACGACCGTCCGACTTAGCAAAGAAGAAACCAAGTAGTGCACCGAGGAATAGCTCGGCAACGCATATCGTTGCCTTCTTTACAGTCTTGATTTGACTATTCCATGGTTGCGATGGCATTCAGGACAAGGGGGCCGGTGATGCCTTGCCTAGGGCCTTATCTGTCTTCAGGAGTAGACCAACATACCTTCGAAACCCCACAAGGATTTTCGAGACCTAGACAGGGGAGGGTGCTCTAAAACCAACTACAAAAAACGACAAAAACATACAGATACATATTTTTCCTTCGTACAGAACTCCCACCCCTCTGGTGCGCTTTTCATTCTGATCTACATAAGCAGGGGGAGGATATGTGTCACTTTGTCATTTTTCGTAACCTCCCCATACAAGAATAAGCCTTCCAAGTTCTACTCCTATTTCCCCGTATTCCGCATCCTGTCTAAACACGTTTTCCAAGGCAATAAATATACTCCATCACTACGCATCCCACCGAATTTCCAGGGCCATGTCCAGAACTTAAGGTTGCGAATGAGCGACATAAAAAAAATGTCGCCCTTATTGCCGCCACTCCTGCAGCCTAGCGAACACAATCTTGGCACAAAAACGGTGGCTCACCTCCCGCACCATGTGGAACCACAACCCGCGATACATGAACCCCGTCACAAGGGCGCCCACGAAGTTTTGGGACAAGCATTTCAATTAGAGTAGGGTTGTCACTGCTCTTGGGACGAATGCTTAGCAGCTCCTCTCCTTTTCTTCTTAATAACATTTGTCTCTCTTCACCCGTCCAGGAGGAGCGTGCAGAGGCGCACGTCTCATCATGCTGCGGGCATCTCGTACACCCCTCTGCCTTACCATTTTTCACGCACCTCATGCCGCCACACCTCGGGCTGCTTCGTTGACATTTTCGTCATACATTCTCGATTATTACCCCTTCCGAAATTCAAAGGGGGCTACTAGTAAAAGGAAGTTAAAACACATTTCTTGAACATATTTCTCCCTCGCAGCGAAAAAGGCTGAATGGCTGCTAGAAAAAAGAACGCTACAAGGCCGCGGTTGGTAGCGGAAACCCCTTAGCAGAGTCGCCCAATCCCCCAGCTGACGACGACTTTCGAGCCCAACGCTTCTGCCCTCCTAGTCTGTCCATTAACGCCTTTGCGTCGAGGGCTACGACCAACCCGCCGAAAGCAACACGCACCGCACAGGCACGTTTTGGAATTGTCTTCGCTTTGCTGTTTGGTGCGACAATCTGTTATCGAACCGAAGGGGAAGGCGAAGGGGAACGGGATTGGGAAGGGGAAAGGGAAAGTGAGCAATACGCACGAAAGTCAGGAACAGTACTACGCTGCCGGAGTATTGGGGGGATGACGGAGATACGTTCTATCCATCACGCAGAACCTCATTAGAATAGTGGATTGATGCCCACGGATGGCAGCGCAGCACAATACAGCAAGGCTCAGCACAGTCAGCACATCATAGCCTAGAACACAACACAACATAACGGAACAACCAGCAAAACCACGCCACAACACACCGCACCATGCCACCCCGCCTCTCTCCACCACACCGCAGCTTGCCTGAAACGTGTTGGCAGTTTCTCTTATCACTATACCAGTGACGTTGACAAGAGAAGGGTCCGACGCCCTCGACACTGTCAGGTAGCAGCCCTGAGAAAAAACAAGAAAAAAGGGTTCAGGTCGAATGGAGCGCGAAGCGCCAGAATTGTCGTTGACAACGAACCATCGTGCGCTGTCGGCAATGCACCGCGGATGATCACAGCCTTTAGATCTTCTGGGGAAAATTACTTGGAGTTAGTGTAGGATATACATTTGAAGTACCGTAGTACAAGGGTTACATCCAAACACCTCTCTACTCGGCAAGTCAGTTTATTGTCTGTTCTTACGCGTTCTGCAACTGCCACCAAAAAATAATAACGCAAAATCCGCCAAAAAACAACTATGAGGTGAGAGGTGAATACACTTCAAACCATAGCGTAGCTTTCTCTGGGAACGCACGAATAAGGGTGAAGCCCAGGCACGAAAAGGGCATGGAAACAGTCAACCAGCGAAGCAAAGCACCTACCTGTAAATCGGCCGCAAGTACCCTCTGCTGCACAAGCCTCTCATTCGAGCCGCACTGAGATACTAAACGGGCGGCGTATCCCTTCCAGACGTCATGGAGACCCAGCAAGTCACGGAAGGTGACTCGACCCCCCCCCTTTGCCTTGAGCATGTCCAGCCCCTGGTTTCCATATTGGAGGAACAATGCAGCACACGCACCGCCGGAACACTAATATTAGAGACATCTGGCTCAAGCTGGGTTGATTGGAGTTTCACTACTGGTATATAGTCTATGATCACGCTCGTTGCAACAAACCAGGTACGTACGTACGTACGTACGTACGTACGCACGTAGGTGCTTTGGTGTAGGGGCGTCACCAAAAGCAAACACCACAACACGAGGGCCGGCCCTCAAGCAAAACAAAAAAAGCTATAGTCTGTAGTAGTAACTCTCCCACGGTCCGGTCTACGAGCATTTTTGCGTATGTAGACGGATAAAGATTACCAGGCACATTGCATAATATTATCAAAGCCTGCGGAGCAACCTACGCGCCGCGCATCCAACATCACAACACCATACCTACGCAGGATCCGTAGCGTCGCGGACATGAGTTTTACTCACGACGAGCACAGCACAGCCTTATGGACGGAAAGGTAAGGGTGTGTTTTAGCATTCATATTAACACACCAACAGTTCTTCTATTGCAGTTCAGAGTAATATTATCAAAATTAAAATACACTCCAGCTGTGAGATCGAGTATTTTGTCGAAACTCTTCTTTGCATATATAGTACATCTTGAGGTTTCGACACAGCTCACCATCTTCTTGCTCTGCTTTCCGCTCAACCCTCGCCTGGCAGCCCCCGCCGAGCTAGAGCTAGAGCGCGCGGCTCGCATTCCCGCGCTCTGGGCCTCGGTTTGTGTCGAGGAAACATTATCTAGATTGACCACCTTCCTGCGGAGCTTGGACTCAATCGCCTGAGACGCAGCCCGCTCCCCCCGCGCACCCAACACACCTTGAACGAACTCGGTGAAACGGATAGCGGCAGCGGTGCCGATTGAGGCCCTGTTTTTCCCTCGAGGAGCCGCTGGTGCTATGCGCGATCCGGGGGGCAGGAGGGCTGGGGGCAGTCGGGTGTACATCTGCGGAGACTCGTTCGTCAGGTGATGGCCCTCGCTGTTCGCTGGTGCTGCATCTGCGGGACGTGGGTTTACACGTTTCAGGTGCGTGTTTTGTGTTCTTGGGGTTGTTTCACGTATCATAGGGCTTCCTTTTTTCTGTCTTGGATATTGTACCAAGTACACATATAGTCAAATGCTGCCCGTACAGCCCGTACCCGTACCAGGTACTCGTACCGGTATGTACAATACGCACTCTGCAACTCAACGGGCAAACCAGGTACCAGGTGCACCAGTACTGCCGAGGTTCTGCGTGTCATGCCATCTGAGAGTTACATGCTGTGCGGCCGTGAGGCCCACCTGTTGCCTACTCGTGGGCTCTTCGTGCTCCAACATTGCGCTTGGCAAAGCCTTGCTTGCAGCTGTGTGCATTTAACTGGGAGCGTCGGTTCTACAGTGGTGATAGCTGTATCCCTCCAGCGCCTCCTTTCGTGCCCACCCTATGGACTATGACAGCATTTTTCCTTACTGCCATAGCTCACAGTCCATAGTGCCTCCTAGGGCCTGCGTGTCTCACCTCGCTCGCTTGGCTTCAACGCAGAGGCAGCAGCACCAGCAGGAGTAGCGGCGGCAGTACCCCCCGCATTGCGAAGTTTTTTGCTAGGGCGCGATGACGAAACCGCCTCAGCCGGCACCGCACGGAACAAAGCATCCAGGTCGTCCAGAGCACGTTTGTCTGCAGACATTGCTTGACGATTGATGATGTCCTTGCGACAGGGCGTAGGCTGTACTAGTAGGCTGTAGGCGGTGTGTAGGCTCCACCTTGAACTCGTCCACGCGTTGGTGGGTTGGTTCTATCCACATGCGGTGGAGAGGTCATGCGAACCTGCATGCCACCAAATCTCTTGCAAACCCTGCTTGGGCTTTTCGACTCTTCGACTCTTCCAAGTAAGAGTTGGGTCCCCGATTTCGTAGATATCCTGCGCGACACAAGGGCGAGAAGCAAGACGATGGAGGTACCCAGGTTAGTGCCGAGTGACCCACGTGGTCGAATGTGTCTTGAAACAGTTCGCACCTCGTTATTGCAGAGTTGCAAGCATGGCGTCGCAAGCAAGGCGTCGCACGAACTCTGTGATCTTTCAGCTTCGTATCACTTGCTAAAGACTATATTTCCATTTTTCAAAGTTGGCCGGCTCTTTAGGATCGTCACACGAACTCTGTGATCTTTCGTCTTCGTATCACTTGCTACATACTCCATTTTTCAAAGTTGGCCGACTCTTTAGGATCGTCAGAAAACTGTAACTCCCACTACGCCCCTTAGGCACACTTCCCGCGTGTATCTCTGACCTCGGCCCCCTGTACTCTTCTGTGCTCAAGATCGAACACTGCCCGTCTCTCAGCAGTTGCCACACTTGCTGGACACGTTCATGGAATCTTGTCTTCGTGGTCTAGTCTAGTCTACAGCAGTAGATGTTTGGAAGGGACTCTACTCACATGTCACGCCAATCTCTTCTACGTTTTTAAAATATTGGAAGCCCTTGGTGGCCTGCACGGGAGGATGGGCTAGCTCTCGCACTTTAAACAAGTGCCCAGCTGGCGCTCGCACGAGTATACCAGACCATTTCCCTGCTGTAGCCCCGGCTATGCTAGGCTCTAGCTCACTCGAACTACAGAGGACAATATACTGTAGTCTCGACGCAGTTTTGACCAGCTATACCTTTC
The DNA here is from genome assembly GCA_012845835.1 of Undaria pinnatifida. Lineage (NCBI taxonomy): Eukaryota > Phaeophyceae > Laminariales > Alariaceae > Undaria > Undaria pinnatifida. The sequence continues at coordinate 30,182,387 of JABAKD010000025.1, forward strand.
TTTGTTAATACACTGCTGCTGTTGTTGTGCACTGATACCGCTCAACTCAGCTCTGTGTTTCCGACGCCCTCTGCTCATCACCGCGCACTGCTCTACCGCTTGTACCCTGCCCTGCTGCAACAACCCGCTGGCAACTGGTACCATATCGAACCTTGCGATTGGTATATAGTATGCCGATGCCTTTGATGCTGGGCGGTGGCGCAGAAGGCGACGGCTGCGGCGGTTCAGTCGACGCGGCTACCCCGTTTCGACTCCCGAAGCTGGATGTCTTTGGCGATACGAAGGGCAGGGCCGCGAAAAAGAGAGCAGAGCCTACCTCGGAGGACGAGGAAGACCCAAGGGAGGAAGCTCAGGTAATATCCGTAGAAAATATGCAGCAGAAAAAACGTTGTTTCTATCTGAGGCATCTGCTACTTGCGCTGAGTTACGATAGGCGCTGTACGAACCGAGCTCACGAAGCTCGCGGGTTTTGTACAGTGATTGATGCCTTAGGAGACTGTCGGGTTCGGGCAGAGACTGCCAAGGGGTATTTGTGTTATTTCGTTTTTCGTGCGCCGCGGCGCGCCCCCGCAGCGCAAGCCATCGAACAAAGACGAGGAAACGCAATCAACCCTCAATCCACTACACTATTGAGTTAGACTGAGTCTCCCTCCCCCCACGCTCCCCGCCCTTCCCCCTTACCTATGCGAGTCGATATTGTGTGCGTTTTGCCGACCTCAGGCCTAGCGCTTTATGAGCAGGTTTGCGTTTTGCGCGTGGACGTGCCTCGTCTTGTGGTGTAATTTCGTCAATTCTCGCATGCTGCACGATCGCTCCATGTCATGCGAAATTTCACCGCACTGTACGCAAGTTAGCACCATATTGTCGTGCGAACGTTGTGTACACACGGTCTCTTGCGGCTACTAGTAATCCACTAGCACCTATCCTGCTGGTGTTACCGTGCAACTGGTCCTTAGCGTTCTGGTCATCATACCTGGTGAGCGGGACCTGAGGTGGTAGAACTACCGCGTTACACCTCATCCAGACAAGGCCTGTGACACACCACGTACGTCTTATCCCCCACTCCATATCCTCCCCCCTCCATCTGCTGGCCCTATACTGCTGCTTTGCCACTGCTTTGCTACATTGAGGAAGATGATCCAACTGCTGCAGCAGATGCAGAAGGTCAACCAGAACAAGGAGATCAAGCGAAAAAGAGGCGAACTGGCAGGTTAGCTCGACACGAATCGACACGAAACCGAGGCCAGATCATCAGAGATTGACATTACACCTTTTTTTGCCGCATAGAAGAGAACAAAGTACACGACTAATACTGAGTATGTAGAAACACTCGATCCAACGGCTGCGCACAGAGTTGGCCGCAACCACGTGCTCTTTGGTTACTGTCTTCTCTTTCTGCGCGCGACGACCCCTGTCTTCAAGCATCAACTTCAAGGGTGCTTTTTCAACATCTCATTGCTCTTATAGTTGCTTCTATGTGCTACTGTTAATGTTATTCCCGCTCATTCGTCTCCTTGCCTGCCCGAACCTCTGTGTCACTGCTGGTGGTGCTGGTGGTGCTGCTGGTGCTGCTGGTGCTGATGCCGTTGATGGTGCTACTGCGCAACCCAGCGAGAACCAAGGTCGTGGCCACCGGTGTTCGACGGCACGTCTCCAAACGAATCAAGGAAACCAAAAACAACCACGACAAGCTTGCAGCCGACCTTAGGCAAGTCGAAGCTGATGGTTGTGGAGGTGGTGGTTGTGGTGGTGATGATGACGGTGATGGTGGCGGTGGCGGCGGTGATTGTGGTGGGGGTGATATTGTTGAAACGCATACTACGGTAGAGATGCACCATATTTTTTCTGGGGCTCTTCAGTGTCAAGGAGCTTTACACCTCAGGCAACAAGTCATTTTCACAAAAAACGAAAATGTAAGCCGACGAACAAAGGCATGGCCGAGGTAATACAATACAAATACTTCATACTGTTTCTTGTTTTTAGTAGCATTTTGAACATTTTGGGTTAAGAAGGGTTACGGAGCCCCGCCATTCAGAGCGGTTTAGGTTTTAGTCAAAAAGTGCAACCTCTCTCTATCGTAGCAGGCGTCCTGATGGTGAGCGTGTTGCAAGGCGCGGCCGAGGAGTTTCCGTTGGTGAAGAGAACATCACAATGAAGGGTGGTCGCTTGTGCCTCAGGGGTGGTTGGGCTGCAGCTGGGGAATAGCCGTGTACTATCACCCCGCCCAAGGAGGAAATCGGTGGGAGCAGCGTATACCCCAAAACGTAATAGATAACTAATCGGGATGCCCCTTGTGTCTTGTTTGAATATAGACAATCAAATCGGTGGGAGCAGCACCCCGAACAGTGAACAGGAAACGTTCGGGATGACTTCTTTGTTTCCAGTCCGGATCGTGTCGATTCCCAGAGAGACACGATACCACAATATCAGGAAACGCACTTTGATTAACAGGAACATAACACAATCATGCTCGTGTTATTGGATAGGGGCACAATGGAGTCCTTGCGTGTGGCTCTCCACGAGGAAGCGAAACTGGCCGCCGTCCTGTTGGAGGAGCAGCAAGCGGCCATGAAGGCGGCAGCAAACGCCCTCAACGAGGCAAGTACACACCTCCTATACCAGTCACACGTGGGAGCATGCGACTAGCAACACCTAAGCAAAAACATTCAGTACACGGGTATTTTCATCAGAGTGTCGTGATTATCCCGATTGCCATTGGGCATTACGCAGCATGGGCTTTGGCGTCGATCAGTCATGAACATATCTCCGGAAAAGAGAAAAAAAGTCGTTATAATGTTCACATTTTTTCTTCATGTATGTGTTGCTGCTACTGACGTAAACCACTTTTCCCATTTCGCCAATACATGGTTTCGGTGGCACAATACTTCAGTTCAGAGCGATATTCCTCTTTTGCAACACCGATGTTGATGCCTTTTCACATATGAAAGACGCTTGCAACGACAGAGGTAGCACCTTTCGTCTGAACTGTTTTTTGAAAATGACGTGGCTCCTTAACTCACAATCGTCGGAACCAGGCTATTTTATTTTTCATGGTTCTAGTTGTACAGTTAGGCAATGAGATTTTTCATCCGGGGTCGTAGCAGTTATATTTTTCTCCAAATCAGTTTTCGAGAGAGGTCTTGAGTTCCTGAATCGAGGAACATTAGAAAAATCAACAATGGTTGGTGCACCTCTATATCGTACAAGTAGCATGCGTCCGAACACTTATTGATCTCTAGTAGGGCCAGGCAGTCCGCCGCTGACGAGTAGACGCGCGCGATTTTCTTTCAAACTTTTTCCCTCACAGAAGTATGACCAAGCCGCGGAGGTGCGAAGAAAGATAAAGCTTCTCGGGGACTGCATGCACGAGCACTTCCAGGTGGTGCGCACCCATGTCGCCGCCCAGGTCGAAAGCAAAATCGCGGAAACCGGTAAATACATACGTGAAGTCTTCAATCTTAGGAGCGTTTTTTGTGGTGTTATTTTTTTTTCCCGCTGGAAGATCTTCACTCGTCTCAGACAACTCGAAAAATCATTTGATTGCGAGGCCATAACGTTGATAAGGGGTAATTCCTGCCAGGCCGACAACCAGGATGGTGGCCTTGTGGCTGTTCCTAACGTTTTGACGTATTAGTGTGGCTTGCCGGCTATGCATATTCTCCAGATTACTGGAGGTCCTCAATACCGGAAGCTCCAATTGTGTCCGTTGTTGGCTGTTAAACAGTCCAACCTCATAAAAGTACATTGGGGAGCACCACACTAATACCGTATATTGGCGCTGCATTACTTAATGCATACTGTAAAAAGGCACCCATAATCGTTGCAGGAGGAATCTCGAAATAAATAGATGCATGCCAGGTATACGAGGTATTTAGCATTCAACCGAGTGTGTCGGCAGGCACCAGGAACTGTCCCTCGGACGAGCAAGCCTACTTTGCTTGCGTATAGCCGAAACTACAGTCACCCTCACTCGGCCCGCAGCACTTTGTGTGAGAGCACTTTGTTGAAATCACCTGCAAACATGCATGGACCCGCGCCGAAAGACGGAAGGGTGGAGGTACTCTTTCTAAACGTACCCTTGGGGATATTAGCCGCGATGTGTCGCAGACGTTTCACGGTAAGATTGCATGGCGCAATCTGTGTACACGCAGTGTGTGGAAAAATAAGTGGCTGAGGTTCTGAAAAGGTTTGCGCTAAATGCAGCTTGTTGACGAGAGCTTTGTCTTTTACCTTCGAAGCTAATGGAAACCTTACCAGCGCCTGTCAAACCACACGTCGACTGTTGTAGCAGGCTTGTCGGACATGGTGTGTTGATCGCTTCGCTTACGTCGGGCCAGCTAGTTTATTCGACGAAATAACGCCTCTCCACGAACAGCCAGCTTTTGTATTTGGTTCGTATGTGTATGCTGCTTCAGTCAATAATCTTCAGTTGATCAGCCCACGTTCAACACCGACACTGCCTGCAAAGAAAGAGCTACCTTGTGACTATTCATATTGGTATTTGACCGAACGTACCATCCTCCAGTAGATCAATCAGGCTGGTGGTAGCATGTCACGCGTCTGTTGTACTCCCGTCTGCTCCTTCGTGATCGCCAAACTCGCAAAGCCACGGTGAACTGTTCAAAGAAAGGGCTAGCACAAACAATTGCGATGCACTTTGATGTCCTGTTTGGTTGCTGCACTCTTTCCGCTATCGTTTGCTTGATTGCTACATTTTCGTTTGATTTATTGCACTTTACTGCATCATACCCGCAGAGGAGGCAGTCCAAGGCATATATAGCCAGCCCAACAGTATGCTTAGCATCGTTGGCAGCGCTGGAAGGTTGCTGTGATCACGCTGAAAGCGAGTCACAAATTCGAGACAGGAGAATATGTTTGCCCTTGAGGTCGCGAAGCTGGCGTATCGTGAAGCCTTCGGGGCGCATAAAACCACATCCACGGCGTGCCAACTATAGTAGTTATGCACGAGGTATGCTGGAAAGGGCATGCCGGGTGCATGCGGATAGTCGAGCACAACACTTGTTTGGGCCAGGTCGAACAAAGCGTCCTGCGCTTAGATCCATATGCTTAGGTAAAGGGGGAGCTTTTTGGGTCCAGCTCCCCAGCTGTGGAACCGCTTGGTTTATTTGCTTCCCATTTTGGTTGTACAACTGTACTTGTTCCATTCGAATCGATTCGATTCGATTCTATGTCTACATATATGTATCGTGATCTCTAGTATCGGGGTGTGCACGTACTTTTTATTTTGCTCCGAAAGTCGGTCATTTGGAGGTGCCCAGGGCATAGTCTCCCTTATCGTTAGGAACCCGAGTTGTTTTTGTTTCCCCCATCCAGTTTGATTCGCCACCATTCTCAGATAGCAGGATAGTTTCTCTGAACGTGGCATGGGAGTGACTTGATTTATTTTGTTGGTTGGCACCGTGTATAGTAGCTCATGTGTACATAGATAGCTCTATAAGGGTCGTGCTCGGCGCTTCACGCAAGCTGTCGGGCACAGCGTCCTAGCACTATTATGACACTATTTTGGGCGCTTTGCTTTTTTGGCGAATGCTCATGTTCAGCGCGGCGGACGCTAGGATATATTATTATCGCTTCCAAGTACAGGTACAGGGCGGGGTAGCCGGTATATCCCAGCGCGTACCACGTCAGTACCGCTACTGCTTGCTGGGGGTGTTGCAAACGGAGTGTTTCACGTCCCCCTGACGGCGTCACAAGCCAAAACTTGACAATATTATTGGATTGATTTGCCAGCGAAGTTGATTGTTCTCCTTGGGAACATTCCTAGACGAGATGTGGCTGTTCACCTAATGCGGTCTGGGCCTGTTCTAACGACTAGGCCTCGGCTACGGCTGGAAACGGGCAGGGAGCAAAGGGTACGGGGCTAGTTACCACACTGTATGTGTAGGGAGGCCGGACTGGCGTGCCACAGCTCGTGCTGTACTCTGAACAATTTTGAAGTGATCGGGGGACGAAGCTTTGGTGCAGCACATGTGTCACTAGCTCATTTTGTCGCGTTATGTAGGATCATCTTGCGGGGGCGGGGCGGGGTGGATAGCGGATGCGTTGTGGACGGGGGTTGTGGATGGCGGGTGTGTTGTGCTCGCTTGCCTCAGGATGTACCACGGTGGCGTTACGTCAGAACGCCAGACATTATTATGACCGGATGAGTCGTCCAAAGGTAGGGATGCAGCAGGTTTTAAGAGTTTTCTGGGCTCCTAGCACGATGAGATCAATGTCAACAGCACCCATCATCCATTAGATCACCGGAATCATGTCTGCGAAGGCAATCCAATTCGCAGCCCGAACAACACGCCTATGCGCTAGTCCTGAAAACATTATATACTCGAAAAAGTATCGGACTAGCCGGTAGTTAACTTACTTGAGGAGCTCGACCGCACTATAGAGGTAAGAAACATTAGTTAACATTAGTTATTAGCACAAAAAATGAAACCCCTACCGTTAGTACCGTTACTACCGCACTATACGGGGATGACTTGTATGGGATGCATGATCTGCATCGAACAAATCTTCAGGCGAACACTCGTTTTCTCATACGTGGCAGCTTCCGCAATTTTCACCCTCTGGGTGTTGCAGCGTAGACAGACCTCCTTGGCGCGCTTGAGCACACCAAATGAGTAGCATCCCGAAGGGTATAGGCCTGGTTTATGCCATTGAGCAACATCAACGTTGCGCCTGAACGTTCCATGGGTTGTGGTGTAACAAAATGCCCAGAGCTTGCTAGCGTAGCCACCTCTCTTGTACCAGTACATCAGAACATCATGCACCATACTGAGACACTACCAACCCAACGACCAGCAGATGTTTGAGCACACACATCGTATTTGCCGAAGATCCTGCTTCATGCATATTCCTGCGGAGATGGTGTCGTGGAATGGGAAGGAGGACCGCGAGCATTCTCGATGGTATGCTGAGACAGTCGAAGAGAACAGACCACAAGAGTCGACGGTAGACGGACTCACACGATTCGAGGAGGTCGACAAAACGGACGCACAGAGAGGAGCTGTTCTTATCAGCTCACGCATGTGCCGGATCGGTTTGTCAATGTAAACCGGCGAACGCCGGTCTGAAGTCCCCTTCCTTCGGCAGACTCTCTTCCTGCGCATGGGTGGTCATTGAGACGGCTCGTGATAATCTGCGAGGAGTACGTTGCCCATGTACACCACCAGGGAAAGCTACGATATTTGCTAAACTCCCGCCTATCTTGGGAAATGACGAGAGTTGGCGTCTGCGTGTTCAGTAGCTCTGACGAACCACCTTAGCCACATAGCTCTTACAGATGGGCCCTTTGTACTTCATTATTTTGCTTCCCTCTTCATTCACACTGGTGTTAGTACTATTGGTATGCACTCATTGTCCTCCGTACTTATGCGTCTTGCGGAGATGCCCCTGAAACCCAACCTTGATCGCCCCTTCGACTAATCCCATCAAACCAGTAAAACCGTACCCCTACAGGAAATAAAACGGCCATCGATAATCAGTGCCCCCCCCCCCTACACATGTCGGCTTCTAGCTCACCGCCTTTAAGGTGCGTTCCAGGTTGCGATTGTGCGGGTTACTTGCACGCAGCCTTTTTCTCGCGCTCCCCCTCTCCTGTCATTTCGCGCCCATCTATTAATAGTGCATTCTCCTCGCGTTCCCTAACGCTGGACTTTAGTTTGCACTCTAAGGACCGCGTTTCTAACGAACACAACGAATGTCAGGAATCCGGACATAAAAACGTGACATTTTCACGCATCGTGATATTTGTCAGGAATCCGGACTTTGAATCGTTTTGGGACATTTCCCAAAAACTTGATGCCAGGATTCCTGACAGTTTTTTTCTATGTTTAAAAAAAATGTCATTTCAGAATTTCAAAATGTCAGGATTCGTGGCATTGTGCCAGGATTCGTGATTTTTTTGCGTTCGTTAGGAACGACACTATGGAGGGCTTCAGGTCTGCAGCAGTCACCAACATGGCATCGGCCACCACTACAGGCAGGTGGTTGATGACAATGCCGCGGGGGATAGGTGTGAGTTCGTCGATATGATAACTTCTACTTTTTCCTGTCTACCCAGAGGTCACGGATCCTGCCAGCGGTTGCTGTAGGACTTAATAGTGCAGTTTACAATTTCCCTCATGTTACCCATTTATGTACGGGTGGTGAGTGATTATTCACCCCCCCCTCCCCCCAGAAGCAGAGAACGGTGGCTGACGCCGATGTCGGGGGCATAGGTGCGAGTTCGCCGACATCGTAACATCTTGTTCCATGTCTTCCCAGATGTCTGGGTCCTGCCGGTGGATATTGTAGGTCTATAGTATTCAGTTTCCATCTTCCACCATATCTCCCCTTCTGTTGGCGCGGAGGCTCACATAACGGGCGAACAGATCTTTGTCTGAGCCACTCCTCGGAGTAAAAACATGGAGAACCGCACCATTCGTTGAAGACAGTTGCCACACTGGGAAAAATGACAACGCCAGGTCCTCCGAAGGGTTTGCGTACATTTTGAGGACGCATGGTGATGGTTTTAAGCCCGGCAACGTGTCCCCACGTATGCAATGGTTCTCGATGTTGTGACCAGGGAGGCCTTCTGCTCGACTTGTCATATATCGTGAGTATAACGGGTTGCCCCCATTACAAGATCTCGGTTGGTTGTGTTGTGCACGTTTGAAACTTGATCCTCCTGGCACGCTAGCGTTTCTTCTGTCAGGCTGTGTTCGGCAACTGCATATAGTAGAGCAGACACCCCATTCGATTTATCCTTGAGTTTGGTTTGCACTTTTCCTCGCGTCCACACGTGCATAGAAGGGTAGACCCTGGTACACGGACGCTCCTATTCAGCACGTATGGCGTCCCATACTAGCGTGCTGTACTGATATAATATACTGTAGACTGCGCGGAGTGTTATAGACCACGCACTGTTCCTAACTGTCGTTTTTTTATGGGTATGGTAAAGGCAGGGCAGACCCGTAAAGCACACGGCACCATCACCGCAGCACACAGTATCTCGCCGACAGCCAAACAACACACCAACACCAGAAACACGGTTGACATGCTTCGAACAGGAAAATAAATTGAAGCGAAAAGGCAAAAAATATATCTCCCAGGGATACTCGTCAAATATTTCAGGAGATATGTCAAGAAGTCAAGCAAGGGAAAACGTGCGCGTTGTTAAGGACGTAGGGCCGAAGGAGCCAGACTAAACCCTAGAACTAGATGCGCACGCCCTCTAAGCCTATCCATGCCGTGCGCTTGTGTCGCTTTTCCTCCAATTGCAGCTGGTGCCATAAATCTCTGCTTGGAATAGAGCCGGGTTTTCCACACTAAAACGTTGTAGTGCGGTGTCAGACAAGGCAGGTTAAGGCATATTTGCTTTCTGTCAACCGTGCAAAGTGCTGAATCTCCTGAAGTTTTTCATATTCGTACTCGTTCGTAGCATCTACCAGGCAAATCTACAACGCGTTGCGATATCGTACGAAAGATACGCACCGTGCACAACGACGGGAGCTCGAGTTGAGAGTAGGGCTTATAGTTTACACCAGCAGGAGAGGGGTAATTTAGGCCACGCCCTCAAGCCTATCCATTCTATGCGTTTGTGTCGTTTTCCCCCGTGCAGCTGGTGCCAAAGGTCTCTGGTTCTTTACTTCATTCGCATGAAGGATACGCACGTCGCCCACTACAAATGACGCTTGAGTTGAGCATATAGTGCGTGTCATGTACTGCGGCGGGAGCTCGAGCTGAGATTAGAGCCGATGCGATGCTATCGCGTGCACGTGGGGCCACCTGCACTATCTGCATTTTTGGTGGAATCTTGTGAAAGCTTCCAAGCTGCCATGGAAGCTTCCATCGCTTCCATGGAAGCTTCCATCGCGTCCATGGAAGCTTTCATAGCTTCCACGACTTCCACGGAAGCTTCCACGGAAGCAACTTCCACGGAAGCTTCCACGGAAGATTCCACGAAGGCTTTCACGGAAGCAACTTACACGGAAGATTCCACGGAAGCAACTTCCACGGAAGCTTCCTCCGAAGCAACTTCCACGGAAGCTTCCATGAAAGCTTCCACGGAAGCAACTTCGACGGAAGCTCCCATGAAAGCTTCCGCGGGAGCAACTTCCACGGAAGCTTCCACGAAAGCTTCCGCGGAAGAAACTTCCACGGAAGCTTCCACGGAAGCAACTTCCACGGAAGCAACTTCCACGGAAACAACTGCCACGGAAACTTCCATGAAAGCTTTCACGGAAGAAACTTCCACGGAAGCTCCCATGAAAGCTTCCACGGAAGCAACTTCCACGGAAGCTTCCACGAAAGCTTTCACGGAAGCTTCCACGGAAGCAACCTAACCCTAACCCTAACCCTAAGCTTCCTTGGAAGTAACTTCCATTATTTCCATGGAAGCTTCCATTACTTCCGCGAAAGCTTCCATTACTTCCATGGAAGCTTTCGTGGAATATTTTGTGGGAGCTCCCGTGGAATTCACTTCCACGGAAGCTTTCATATCTTCGATATCTTCCATGGAAGCTTCCACGGAAGCTTCCATGAAGACTTCCGTGGAAGTTACTTCCATGAAAGCTTCTATAACTTCCGCGAAAGCTTCCATTACGTCCATGAAAGCTTCCATGGACGATTTCGTGGAAGTTACTTCCATGGAAGCTTTCGTGGGAGCTTTTGTGGAAGCTCCCGTGGGAGTTACTTCCGTGGAAGCTTTCATATCTTCCATATCTTCCATGGAAGCTTTCGAGGAAGCTTTCGTGGAAGCTCCCGTGGAAGTTACGTCGGTGGTAGCTTTCAGTTCTTCCATATCTTCCATGGAAGCTTCCACGGAAGCTTCCATGGGAGCTTCCATGAAAGCTTTCATGGAAGCTATTCCTTCCATACCTTCCATTTCTTCCATGGAAGCTTCCATGAAAGCGGTGAAAGCTTCCACGGAAGCTTTCATGAGCTTCCACGCAAAATGCAAGTAGTGCCGGAGACCGTGTGCGTGGCTACTCGCATGAAGAATACACGTCGCCCAATGCAACCGAGGCTTGAGTTGAGCGTAGTGCGTGTCATGTACACTGCGACGGGATCTCGAGCTGAGAGTAGGGCCGATGCGATGCTATCGCCGTGCACGTGGCTCTATCGTGCTAGCGTGTACGATGGTGTGGGGGATGCGGTACGATTTGCTTGTGTGATGACTCGTCAGCGATAATGGTAAAATACCATAGAGAGGAGAAGCGTGTTTTAGGAATACTTAAGCTTCGCCAGCGATCGGGGCCAAATTTGGTTCGCTCGGTACAAACCTCGTCTTACTTGACAATAGTCTAGAAAAGTAGAACAAAGAGCTCCTAAAACTATGGTATCCGCTACTAGGTAGGAGCTAAACTTGAATTTTCTTCAAGCGGACTCAGATTTCTCCAGCCGACGTTTTTTATCCAAGAGGGAGAACCACAACGTAGTAAACTCCTAGGAAGGTATGCACTCACAGCTCCTGTAAACCGCACATTTACTGCAAACCACCGCCGTCGCCGCCACAAACCGTGCACGATCACGTGGCACATCCTACGCGCGTCCTGCACCTCCGGTCATGCCACCAGCCCACAGTCGTGGTTCCTTGTTATCGCGGTGCCTTGCCGACGACGATACCTGCTTGCCGTGCAAGGTAACTACCCGCACTAAACTGGGATCCCGGAGTATTTCCGGATAGTGAGGACGAGGTGGTGACATGTGAGTTTCACCACACTGAACTGGGCGCTCGCATTAACGGGTACTGCACCAACACAACACCAGATATTTACCGTCTAGCCGATTTTAATGGTATTAGGCTGGTCGGCCATTTTCCCTCGACGCTTCTTGGAGTTCGTGGCGCAATCAGGAATATAATCGAGCAGAGCGACAGAGCGCTTCTCCCACTCGACAGCCCTGGCCAACCAGCGCACACGGCAGATAACGAGCCAACCGCGGCGGCTCCATCTCCGATTCACCGGCACCGTCTCCAGCATCCTGCGGATACGGTCATATCTACGCTTCTTGCTGGCGATCTCCTCTGGCATTAGCTCCTCCTCTGGATCTGTCTCGTATGTACCGACGACCTCGGGGGAGCCTTCCCATCGTCATCCACCGCATCCTCATCCACACCCCAATACAGCAGCAGCTGTACCATGCCAACGAAGGAAAAAAACACGCCAAGCGCAGATATGTGTTCCCGAGGACCTTTGCGTCAACGTTAGCGCCAGTTTACAAAAGTGCCTCGGCCGCCCTGACAGCACCGAGCGACGCTGCGAAGTGGAGGTTCGTGGAGTCGTCCTGTCTGCGGTATTCCGCGTCAGCACCGAGGGCTACGAGGTCACGAATGGTATTAGGCTGGTCGGCTTCGACGGCGTGGTGTAGCGCTACGCTGCACCGACGCCTTCGAACGTTCGTTTCCTCGGCCATGGTAAGGATCTGCAGCAGTTGCTCCGTGGTTCCTTTTGGCCCAGCGACATCGAGGCAGCTCATGCCATCGAAGCTGTCCAGGTCTAGTGTAGCACCACCTCGCAGCAGCGCCACACAAGCTTCGACCTGTTGATCTTTAGGTGCCACATGAAGCTCTGCGTATGACATGGCACGGTTTCCGGTTGAGAGAAAACAACCCGCGGGGTTGGCAGCACATACACACGGACACCTTAGTAAAACAGCACATTCACACGAACACCAGTCAATTGGAGCGCAGCCGTTTACGTCCTGCCGTTGTGCATGAGGTCGTTTGCAAGGTTTCCTGCCGTATCCCAAGGATACCGTACCTGAATGGCCTTTGATGTCGAATAACCCTATCTCGAACTTTACCGATTTGAAGCAGGTCTTCGATCACTCCTGGGTGGTTGTTCATGGCAGCTAGGTGAAGAGCAGGAATTTCACCCCCCCATGCTCGTGGGTTGGGCAGGGAAGTCGACGAGCCTTCCTCGGCGGAAGATAATGGATCCGCCGAGGACATCTTCTACTTGAGGTCGGAATTCTCCTGCCGGGATGTGCCAGAAACGCTAGGAGGGGCAGGAACAGCCAGAGCGTGGTTGCGCGGGAAACCTTACTATAATTTGTTGCTGTTATCACATTATTAGCCCATCGAAAAAATCTACTTCGTGGCCACAGCACGAACTTCACTAATTCTGAAGTCGAAGAATACCTCTCAAGGACAACAACAAAAAATAGAAAAAAAAAACCGGCAGAAAATCGTACGCCACAGACAATTATACAGTCGAATCAGAGATCAGTGTACGTGTCGTACTTGGCAGTGAAAACGGCCCGAAGGTGATTTTTGTGGATTACCGCGTGACTAAATATCGTGTCTAACGGAAGACTTCAATGTCAAAATAACAATGGCTTGCTGTACGGTGTCAGACCTAGCCAGCCCTTCCCTCCCGAGCAGCTGCTTTTGTTTGCGAAAGGCGTCAATGCGCGGGAAATACCCATAATAAGCGCTGTGGTTTCGCAGTCGGTCACGACAATGGTCGGAATGAGTCGGCCGTGAAAACTTTCAAACCTGAGACACAACCGTATGTTTGAGCAAGTGACACCAAACGGTTCCCCGGCGTTCACCAAGCAACGTCGTCACGTCTAGCTTTGGGGACCGCGCTTCGGTGCTTACGCATTGCAAGCAAGGTGTGTGCCGGTACAGCTTTTTTAGCGGTACTCAGGCATATCACCGACAGGATTTCACCACTACATTCGTAGATGGAGTTCACGTCCGCAAAAACTCAGCATAGCATAGCTCGGTGGAGATACTGAGTGTTGCCACGATACCTGGAACATGATACCAATTGGGGCGTTGTTGTTAATGTGGCTTTCTTCAGGGGTCAAGAGCCACGGTGAGGGCAGGTTCTGTTGAAGGAGACGATTTCATAAAAATGCGAAATACATACACTATTATCGTACGAACGTCGTGCGCTTCCTGCCAAGTTTGAAGCCGTCGACTTGGTTCTGAACGCCTTAACTACGAGGCGTGATTTAATGGCAGACAAGAAAGAGCAATAACAGGAATACGGACTTTCGAACAGCAAGACGACACAAATACAGCACTGCCAAATAAAAATAAAGAACACTCGTAATCTATTGATCCTCGCCGTATGGCCCACCAAGAGTCGACCCTCGTCATGCCAGCATATGTGACAGAGCAGTATGATATGATACCACGGGTGGAAGCTACAGGGTGGTTCACGACATGATTCCAAGTTTTGCTCCACGTCGAATCCCGCTTGCAGTCACTACTTGCATGCCACATGCGAAGTATTTGGTGCGAGGTATGTCATACTGTGGAATAGTGTGAAATGCCCAGATTTCTTAAAAAAAAAGGGCCTGCGGATGGGGTTGACCCCACAACTGTTTGCGTCTCCACCAACCGCAGGCCTCGAAAAAGGCCCAAACAACAGAAAGGCGTTTTCAAGACGGGAAAAAAAACAATTTTTTTTTTTTCTTTTTTGTAGTGGACGAGCCGTTTCCAGTTGCTCTGTGGCACGCCTGTACAAGTTTAAAGTTGTGGGCCACTTTTTCTTTTGATTTTTCAACTGTTTGCTTCAAACTTGCCCAAATTTGGTGTCTGTCTGTCAACTGGAGTTCGCACCGTTTTCATTTTTTTCTGTACTCTTTATCCTTAGTCTTTAGTCTAGTCTACTTATTTATTTATATATGTACAAGAGCTTCGCCGGCGGTCTGGAAGGATGGAGGTAAGACACGATGCCAAAGAGGTACGTAATATATGTGATACAAGGTTCCCCTTCGCGATGCGGGTAAACGTGAAATTAACGTGAAATCCCGGGGGTATCGCAAGTCGAAATTGGAGACACCGGTAACACAAGTATACATATTTTCCCACCAATAGTCTACTGGTGTTACTCGTAAGCACATAGATAAACCCCACGGCTCTTCTTAGAGGAAACGTGTGGCATGAGCTTGTAGTGCATTGCTCCAAAGAAAGAGTAGCAGTAGTAGTATTAGTAGCAGTAGTAGCTGTAGTAGTAGCAGTAGCAGTAGCAGTAGCAGTAGTAGTAGCAGTAGTAGTAGTAGTTGGAGTAGCAGTAGCAGTAGCAGTAGCAGTAGAAGCAGCAGGAGCAATAGCAGTAGCAGTAGTATTACGCAAAGTGGACGTCCACTGCAAGGCTGCAAGGACAAGAGAAGTCATAGCCCCCGCCTATTTTCCACACAACACATAGACTATACTTATATTTTGGACATATCATGGTGCAGAGAGAAGCGTCCGGGAGACTCTTGGGGTAGACTCCTATCCGACGTAGCACACCAATCAGCACAGACAGCCTTACCCAACAACAGCACACCTTGCAGATTAATCAACAATCGTGCAACCTCAGCACCCAGCGCCAACGAACGTAACCCTGCAAAGCCACAGAACACGAAATCCGACTCT
This sequence comes from Undaria pinnatifida, assembly GCA_012845835.1. NCBI lineage: Eukaryota > Phaeophyceae > Laminariales > Alariaceae > Undaria > Undaria pinnatifida. The sequence continues at coordinate 30,197,760 of JABAKD010000025.1, forward strand.
GCTTGTAACCAAGCACTGTTGCTCTCGAACTCACGACCGTCTCCAATCCTGGCTGCGTTGTACTGGTATTGTTCGCTCTCTTTGGGGTTCGCTGATGGGGCCAATGGCAACATGATGACACACGAAGGGCTTTAATTTACAGTACAGCAACCAGCAGCCTACTCTCTACTTCTCTACTCTCCTCTAGGTGCGTTTGGGTTTCAGCGGAAATTTGATGCATGTTCAAAGCGGGTTTCGGGGGCCGTTTATGCCAACGAAAAACACGACAATCCACTACCTACACAACTGCAGTGCAACAGCAGTTTGAGACGCAGACTCCTGAAGTGCGCTCGATCTTTGTGAATATCAACTCGCCTCTCAAACTATTAACAAGAAAAAAGAGCGTAGAGCATGCAGCCGACTTCTTCTGCTATAGTCTCATCCTGCTGCACGCGCGTTGCACAGTTCCTTACATTGCCGGACACATCTTAGTCTATACCCCTTGTTGCGAGTTAGGGGACCCCCCGAGTTAGGGGACCTCTTCTGCGTGCGGGACCTCCTCGAATCTCCTCGAGCCTTGCGGGAGGAGGTCCCGCAAGGACGGAGGACGTCCGCCGGCTGCAACAGGTGTTGCGAGTCAGGGGACCTTCCGAGTTAGGGGACCTTTTTACTTGCAGGACCCCCTCGAGAGCGGGACCTCCTTCATTGTTGCGGGACCTCATCGAGGCTTGCGGGACCTCCTTCATCCTTGCGGGACCTCATCGAGGCTTGCGGGACCTCCTCCATCCTTGCGGGACCTTCTCGATACGTGCGGGACTTTTTGGTGCTTGCGAGTTAGGGGATCTCCGACGTCGGGGACTCAAAACACAGCCGTGATATCTACATTGATATGCAATACTCTATCACAGTCAAACGACTTCAAAACACCCCCAACAAATGTTTCATGACGCAGCCCTGACATCCACACTGATGTTCAACATCACCGTCAAACGATATTCAATATCACCGTCAAACGACTTCGGGGACTTGGAACACAGCCCTGACATCCACCACTGATATTCAATATCACCGTCAAACGATATTCAATATCACCGTCAAACGACTTCGGGGACTTGGAACACAGCCCTGACATCTACATTGATATTCAATATCACCGTCAAACGATATTCAATATCACCGTCAAACGACTTCGGGGACTTGGAACACAGCCCTGACATCCACACTGACATTCAATATCACCGTCAAACGATATTCAATATCACCGTCAAACGACTTCGGCGACTTAGAACACAGCCCTGACATCCACACTGATATTCTATATCACCGTCAAACGATATTCAATATCACCGTCAAACGATATTCAATATCACCGTCAAACGATATTCAATATCACCGTCAAACGACTTCGGGGACTTAGAACACAGCCCTGACATCCACACTGATATTCAATATCACCGTCAAACGACTTCGGGGACTAGGAACACAGCCGACGGACCTCCTCCGTCCTTGCGGGACCTCCTCCATCCTTGCGGGAACTCCTCGACGCGTGCGGGACACACATGTTGACATACAAGACAGTTTGTTGCGAGTTTTAGGGGATCTCCGACTTCGGGGACTCAGAACACAGCCCTGCCATCCACCTCGATATTCAATATCACCGTCGAACGACTTCGGGTGACTCAGAACACAGCCATGACATCTACAAGGGTATTCAATATCAGCGTCAATAAATCCAGAAGACAGCCCTGATACCTACATAGATATTCAGTTTCACCGTCAAACGACCTCGGGGACTCAGAACACAGCCGGCGGGCCTCCTCCGTCGTTGCGGGACCTCCTCCGCAAGGATGGACGAGGTCCCGCAAGGGTGAAGGAGGTCCCGCAAGGCTCGAGGCAAAAGAGGTCCCCAAACTCGGGAGGTACCCTAACTCGCAACACCTGTGCGATCCGGGTTGTTTTATATGGCCGATGCTGTTGTCGACACTTTGTTTGGGATACACGTTTTTCCCTTGGAATCCCGACAACGGAAGCTTCCCAACAAGGACGGAATGCACGAGCAGGCAGGGGAAGAGAAAGGAGAGCGAAGACCACCTTCCTCCGTTCGCAGTCTTGCACGCTTGTATTTTCCAGCTTCTGGACAATTTTGTGGTCACAGGTGTCGTCCCTTCCTCCCCCCGGTTCTTGCCTTCATTTTTTATGGCGCGTAGGGTGCAGCAATCCCATTGCTCGTCGACATATCATCAAGTGTTGCTAACTCACGCTCTCGCGCTTTCCGCAAGTCAATTTGTGCACAAGAAAAAGTTCCCACGAATTTATTCGAGTGTGCATTCGGGTGGGCTCGAACTCACGAAACTGACCTATACCAGGCTCGAGGATAACCTGATACGCCACCGGGGCAACCGGTGACTCAGTGAGGTATACCAGCGTATACGAAGGACCAGGAAATTTAAACGCCGCAAAAAATAGCCCTGTCCAGGAGCGCTGGGCAAGTTGGTTCCATGAAGTAGTGATAAACACTTACGCGCTGACTTTAGACCTGACTTGATCGTAGACGAATTTTAAGGATATGACAAACACGCAGTTTACAAAGGTCACTATCGACCCTCTAAATGTATCGAACTCAAAGCTGACCTACTTAGAATAACTTAAAAAAATAGGTGTGCAGTCCCCGGTGGAGTGCACATGTATGAATATGATGGCCCCTGTGAAGACCGCTTGGCGATCTATCATAAGATACGGCTCTGGTTAGAGAACCAGATGCACCAGGGAAACTTCTGCATCGTATTTCGCCTTGGGGAGGGGGAGAAAGGCACCGCAATAATGAAGAATGATGTAACTAAGGCGCTGCAGATGCGACTTTATATGAAAGGACGGGTTGGTGGTGCTATTTATCGCCACACCTCCTCCCCCATGGCCCACCCCGGCGAAACACTCCCCCTCAAGGTCGTTGCGGACTGCTTCCTTCCCATAACCTCTGTGAACTCGAAGGTATTCTGCCACATAATAATTTTTATAATAAACAGTCTGCCGTAACATGGCGGTGCGCGATTTTATACATGGTGCTCGAGTTCGTGGTACGAAGCCTCTTAAGCCGGCTAGGAAGAAGGATAACACGCAACTCGAGTCGGTCTCGTCAAAGCGTATGTGACTCCGTCAACCAAACCCTCCTGTGGATGGTTCTGGTCCGCTTTGGCGTGTCCCCGACAAATGCTCACGGCTATCCACCATCTCTACAACTACTGACTGTATGTATGCCTTCGGCTATTCGGCGATGAGTTGCTCGATTTGCTCAAGACGGACTAGGGCGTCCGACAAGGTACATCGCCAATCCTTTGATAGAAACCGAGGCGTTAGTTTTAGGGTATATTTCCTACTTAAGGAAGGGTGTTTGTCCCGCACTTACTGACGCCTTCTCCGGTAGAGGAAGCACTTTTGGGATGAATCTTTGCCTGGGTGACGGAGATCTTTAGCCCCAAAACGTCCAAATTACACTCTTGTTTTCGTAGTATGTTTCGTTGTATACCTAGGCCATGGGATTGTTGATAGGGTAGCACTTTCATCTGTCTCTAAATCAGTTTGGGGGTGAGCCATACAGCTCTTAAAAATGTTGAGGAACTTCAGCGCATGATGACGCACCTCTAACGTAGCGAGGGTCGATTCCAGTATGAAAGAATCTGATTTTCGCAATTCCCCGTTATGTATTGCTTAAGTTTCTCGTAGAACTCTTCGTTACGCGAGGGCCGGTAGCGTATGCACTTGAGCCGTTGGGCGCTGGTGCTGTGGTTATGCTGGTATTCGTGGCCGAGAAACGATAACCCGCTGATGCGGGCATCATACGCAATGAAGATTGAGGGGGGGGAGACGCAAAGTAGAACCGCGGTTTGGTAGCATCCACGGGGTGGCAAAATCGACTAGCAGGTAGAACCACAGATGCTATGTAGAATACTACTTAGGGATGGCGAGGGTATACTGTGACACCACGGTAGCCAGGAGCCCTGCAGAAGAGGATGGTCATCACGGCGTGCGTAACCTTCGGGCTACACCAAGACTGAAAGCATGTGTCTGCGAACGAAAAGCACGCGTAAGGGCGGGGGGAGGGTAACATTCACCGCCACTACCGCGGGCGATGTGTACAAACAGACGAGCTAGATCGTGTTCATGGGCGGGGCCATCAGCGAAGATGGAGGCACACCAGGTTTCGTCGCCTGATGCACGCGACGGGTCCAGGAAGCTTCGATAGGATCCATGCCCCCCGAGGCGACGGAGGAGCTGTTAGGGGAGGTGGGAGCCCAAACGCCAGTGCTGCGAACGGCCGGAAATAATGAAAACCGTTGGAACAGGGAGTCGAAGTACAAGCGGGGCTTACAATTCCCGAAGGATATAGCGGGCGTGGAACACCCAGCTAGGCTAAGTCCTACCCAACCGACTCAACGAGGGATCTCGCCATGGTCAAAATCGTACCAACAACGGCTTGCGTGGCACCTGTGGCGGCTGAGATCCTACAGCGTGTCTGAGTGGAAACTCGAAACGAAGTCGGCGTCGTAGTCAGAGGCGACGGAGGGAATGAACGAGCAGGAGGCCAAAGGGTGCGCACGCGGTCAGATCAGCGATCACGGCGGTTGTTGCTGTTGTTCTCAGAGTAAACCATCGCCATAAATTAGTCTTTCACAGGATCGGTTACAGCAACTCTGGAGTGGACAAAGAACCCAAGAAAAATCAGCATCGGAGGCCCGTGGAGTGCTAGTTGATAACGGGCAACTCGTGAAGTTGAGTTATACGGGTTATGTTTAGCGCAGCAGCGACTGCATCCGCGGTGCCTGTTCGGCCCAACGGGGCGTATCACGAAAACTAGATACGTCGGTGTCGGTAGATACCAAGCCGACCTGCAGAAAGATGGGGGATGGTGATCGATGGTAGTAACAAAGGCACACAACATACAATACTGAATCAGACAATACAATATTGAAATACACCTTTCAGAGCTACCTGGGTTTCCTCGCTATCTGCTTTTGAAATTTTAGATCGTTGAAATTTCCTCGAGGGGGCGAGGCCCGGCATCTGGCTACCATGGGATCGTGAAATCCTGGGTTGTACCGGATCCGACTCGGACCAAATAGTTTTCAACCAACCGCTATGGTAGGGCAGATGTTACGACATACCCCCATCGCCACTGCTGGGTTTTGGCCACTCACACGAGTGACTCTCTACCACACGGACTAAAATTGTTTGGGCGATTCGTTCGGCGAAGCGTAGCTCAAGATTATTTTGCGGATTCACACCCCAAAATGAAAACGGCGCGAAAGCTGAAGACCGTAAAGGATCGGGGGGTTCACTGTGACCCCGAGCCACGGCCAAAAAAGCCCCCAAAAGTGACCGCCTGCCGTAGACATGGTATTTTTGGTAACGCACGTGTGGACCCAGTGATTTAAACCGACCACTACATTGCGGGATAACGCCTTGCGGGATTGCAGAGATTCGGCTAACGCTGTGTTTGACGCGCGGGCTTCAGCCTTCAGTAGTGGTTTGAAAGCGAGCACAAGTGGGCGCATGCTGCGGCAGGGATAGAACGGTATTTCGCGAGGCTCCTTTCAGCACCTTGGTCCCGACATGGGGACAAATAATAATGTTAGGACTTGGAAATAGCGCATCAGACTATATACCTAAGCAAAACATGGAATTTGAGAAAGAATGTAGGGAGCAACTCGATCACCAATTGCACAAGCCAGGTTTACAATCGAGTACTAGTCTATAGTGCGAAGCACAGCGATGTTAGGCCGTCCCGCAGTTAACGATCCCTGTCGATCAGGAATATGTTAGGTGCCCATTCTTTATGGCAGCACGCGTCTAAGGTACGAAGCGCAACGCAGTAGCGCTGTGTGCAGTATGAAAGGTACTTGGTATGTGCCGACGTGTGTCACGATTGGGGGGTAAAACTTTGTGGCTAGACAGTTTTCTGAATAGCAGGGCTCCTTGACCTATGTTAAGCTGTGAAAAAAAATCATCAGAATGTCGTTCTCGGTTTGCTGTGTGACGATTTTTTATACCTTAGCCGTGGGATTTGTAATCCGGTTGCACTCTCAGTGTAGTATGTATAGAAGATGTTGTGACCGTTAAAACTGTACCTCGGTGTTTAGAAGCGCGGTCTGTACATCGAGCTGGACTACCCCTCCCGGTCTTCACTCGCAGCTGCGGCGAGTGCCATGCCAATGCTCTGAACGTGACATGCTACTTGCCCCCAGCCCTGAACCACGACTCTATCTGTCAGCGTGTGACCGGCCTTAACCTTAAAGACCCACTTGGTCCCGATCACCTTGTGCTCCGGTGGTGCTGCGTCTGGAGATAGCCAGGTCGATGGCGACGTGTTTCTGGAGCCTGTCTATCTCCTTGTCTGTGGCATCTTGCGACTTGGTTGCTTGTGGCGATTATCATCTCCTCCTTAAACGTTTTCGGGATCGTAATGACTCCCCATCCGAACGGTGCTCGGAGACGGGGTTTCCGGTAGCCAGGGCGGTGTCAAGGTGTACTTCCATTCTGTGTTCTTGTACTCCACCTGATTGATGTTCGGTCCCAGCTACCGGCGCGTAATCCATCATGTTTTCTTTCTTGTGCACTACCTCTGCGTCACTTGCCATTGCGCTCATGAGAAATCCCAGGTCACGTAGTGCTCGCTGTTCGTCGGAGTTTAATCCTTCGTGTGGGACGAGAGCTACGGCACCACTTGCGCCTCCGAGTTCGTGATCTGTCGACAATGCTCCTGTGTGAATCGTGTTGTGGTGTTGTGGCGTCGTCGTTTCGAGTGTATTGTCACTGCCGACGCCTCCAGCGACCGCCTCGCCTCCTCCTCGCCAGCTTGTGCTGGGTGGTCCATATTCCTACACGTGAGGTTCGGCAGATTGTTCAGGGCGCTGTCTGTCGCGTCGTTGTAGGTGATACTGATGTCGTCCGTGTTCTCTGCCGGCAAGCTGTCTCCGTGAGCCTTGATTCCGCCGCCGTTGACGTTGGTCGCGGTTGACCCGATTCGTGTCGATTATCGGTTCTCGACGAAGATGGCGTTGAGGCCCTCTGTCGTTCGCCCCATCTTGTTGATGTATATCCGGTATGTTTTGCTGTGTTCATGCTGTATCCACAGAGTCCCCTTCGCAGGTCTTGTCCTCGAAACGATTATGCCCCCCAGGTACGACCAAGCCTGCATGTTCTTCTCGATGCTTGTGGCCGTCCGTGTCGATGAGTTTCCCGGAAACCGTACCGGTCGCTGTTCCTGGTAGAACGTGTCGTCCTGCGGTCAGCATCTTGTGGCGTCGCTGGAGTGTCGTACAGTTTAGCAGTTTCTGTCATTCGGACCCGAGTGAAGTTCATCGTGAAAGTAACGCCTGGATGCCCCGCTATCCATCAGGATGGTCAAGGGTTTCGGAGCGAGCCTGGGTGTGTCCTCGGTAGCCTCCCTGCTCTTGGTTATCTGATCAGCTTGCTGGAATTCTGTTGACAGGGTCCACCCAGACGTCATAAAGGCGTCCCCGAATTCTTCTCCTTCCGTAGCCGTTGACCCAGTCGCTGTGTGGGTACATGCCTGCCTGCCTTTGTGTTTGACATGGACAAGACTACGAGGGTCGTCGAGCCCCGGTCGGGGTAGTTCTCCCCGGTTTGGTCTCGTCGAACCTCGGAACATTCCTTATGGCTATGTCACGACGCTTCCGGGCTCCTCCACGGCTGCTCTGGATGCGTTGCTTGTACCGACCTATCCCGTCGGGCTTCTTCTTCTCGCCAGCTCTGTCCAATTCTGGGATTGCTGGAGTCGACGCCATCCTGCCCGTCTGGGGCTCCTTCTCGTTGATCTTGTTCGTGGGCCGCCTGATGCATGCCAATCTGCTCGCCGCGATTATTTTTTTTTTTTCGTTCTTCAGCTCGATCATATCCGCCGATCTCCTGAAGCACGCCGGTCTGTCCGCCGGGATTTGGTTTTTCCTTCAGCTCAATATTGTACTCAGATCACATGAAGCGTGCCGGCCTGTTCGGCGTGTATCCTATTCTCGCTTGTAACTCGATCTTGTACACAGATCCCCTGGAGCGTGGTGACCTGTTGGCTGGGCTTCTTTCTATTTTCAATCAGCTTGATTTTGTAAGATAGAGGAATAAACGAGGTAACAAGGATTTCTGCAGAGAGAGGGGAATGATGAAGCTATTTTGTTCACGACGTGCTCGATGTTTGAAGGTTGAAACCATGAGCCATCGAACAACGGGTGTGGGGAGGTGCCGCTCACTGCCACTGCCACTTCTAATAATATAATATAATATGATATAATATGATATAATATATATGATATATATATATGATATATTACGATATTAAACGGTACAATATGATATAATATATGTGATATACAATATCATTTTTTTTCGTATCTAGGCCATGGGTTTGGTGGTCGGGTTGCACTCCCAGCTTTTACTTGTCTATCAATTAGGAAGTTTTCGCCTGCTCAAGGTAGTAGTATAGAGTAGTGAGGTATATACAGAGTAGTTTCACAAGTCAGGAGCTCCAGAAAATAAAAGGTTTAATATTTTACTGTAAAATTTCTCTAATAATGACATCCTAACGATTTGGGGTTTTTAGGGAGATGTTAGTGTATGTAGTGTATGTAGTGTATGTAGTGCATGTAGTGTATGTAGTGCATGTAGTGTATGTAGTGTATGTAGTGTATGTAGTGTATGTAGTGTATGTAGTGCATATAGTGTATGTAGTGTATGTAGTGTATGTAGTGTAAGTAGTGTACGTATTGTATGTAGTGTAAGTAGTGTACGTAGTGTATGTAGCGTAAGTAGTGCATGTAGTGTATGTAGTGTATGTAGTGTATGTAGTGCATATAGTGTACGTAGTGTATGTAGTGCATGTAGTGTAAGTAGTGTATGTAGTGTACGTAGTGTATGTAGTGTATGTAGTGTATGTAGTGTATGTAGTGTATGTAGTGTATGTAGAGTATGTAGTGTATGCAGTGTTGTATGTAGTGTATGTAGTGTAGTGTGGCTCATTCTACAAGGGGGGTACCCACTTTTTCGCTACCGAATTTGATGGAGCAAGGCTCTCGTGTGAGTGACTCCGTACCTCGCTGAAGACAAAAGCGTTAATTGGGCGATTTGCGTGGCGCAGCGAAGCCAACCAGTCCATTATGGATTCGCATACAAAACAATGATACAGCCCGAAACAAACACAAGGGCGTAAAATAACAGAGGAGTCACTCGCGCGATTGACCTCGAGCGACTGCAACCCCCCCCCCCCCCCCTCCCTCCCCTCCCCTCCCCCGAAAGGTGACCCACCTACCGTCACACCCTCACCATACTCTATTGGTTTTGGTCACAAGACGGACTTCGATATCTCTGGACAGTATCCAAGAACACCTCGAAGGAAAAATAGGCGCGTCGTGAGACCGCGGAGTGCTCGTTGGTAGAGAGGCAAAAACTGTGAGCTATGTGCGAGCTATGTCTTACTACGCGGTATCGGGAGCATCTGCGGTGTCCTTTTGACCGGGTGTTTATAACGAAAACCAAAGCGGCAACAACTGCTGTAGGTGTCAGCGGCGGCCAAACTGACTTCTCAACGGGGACGGCGATCGCTGATGATGGCAGCGAAGGCTGATAAGAAAACGAAATATTTTTGGCGTATGTATGCCACAATAATAGAGGTACTACTAGCAGTTTTCGTCGGAAGAAATGGTTTCTGAATGACGGGGCTCCTTAACCCCAAATCGTCGGAAAATAAAAAAATAATAGGCCATTTTGTTTTTGCGTGATTCTCGTTGTGTACCTAGGCCATGGGATTTTTTCATCCGGTATGCAGCAGTTTTGTTTTTCTCCAAATCAGTTTTTGGGAGAGGTGTCTTTAGCTCCCCCAATCGAGGGGTAATATTAGAAAAAAAGTGGTGCAACCTCTATCGTCGCACTCGTCTGGAACAATAAGGATACGGCCATAGGTAGAGATGTACCAATTATTTTCTGCTGAGGCTCCTCATTTGAAAGAGCTCTGTACCCGCTTTAGGCACATTAGCCACTTTAGGCATGACCTTAAGGCATGACCTTAGGCATGGCCTTAGGCATGGCCTTAGGCATGGCCTTAGGTATGGTCTCCTCGAAGGGTGCGCCAGCTAGCGTTGGGCTGCGAAAGCAACTGAGTTAAATCGACACACGACGCGTATGAAAATACGCGGAAGTGTGGTGAGCTAAAGCTTTATTTTTCCCCATCCGCTGGAGGATAAAAAAAAAAAAAAAACTTAGGTATGGCCTTAGAAGGAAGTACGAAAAAAACTGCGCTGTTAATAATAAACAAAATAACGTCCCGACGGTTTTGGGTTCATGGAACCCCCGCGCTATGCAGAGAATATTTTACGAGCCAAAATGCGCCACCTTTATCGCAGCATGCGCCAAAAACAAACAAACTCGAATGTTTCGTCTTCCTCGATATCTGGAGTTCACATTTCGAAGTTTCAATTCTCCTCAGAGGGGTGTACGTGTGCGTGTGGAGGCATCCGACTACGAAGGGAATACGCGTGATTCGGGACTGTGCGGAACCCGCGAACACCACATGCTACTACAGTAGCAGTTCCTATTTTTTTTTCTGAGGGTGTGGTCACTCGAGTACCTCTATATATCTCACCCCAAACCTGACTTAGACAAAACTGGGAAAGTTCAATCCGATGAAAACAGTCATGGTACAGGGTACTAGGTTTCACTACGTAGGTGTACCGAAAATTCGCACGAGGTATTGCTAGACAAGAACGACATTCCCACGATTTGGCGTCGCTTTCGGACGCGTACTACGATAATAGAGGTACTAGCACTTTTCGTCTGGAATGTTTTCTGAATCACGGGGCTCCTTGACCTTCTAATACTATCGTCGGAAAATAAATAAATAATAGGGCATTTTTTTGCATGATTCTCGTTGGGTACCTAGGCCATGGGATTGCTCATCCGCGATAAAGCAGGTTTATTTTCCTCCAAATCAGTTGGTACTCACAGCTGCTGACGTTTTTCATTTTTTTTATACAAATCGGTTTCTGGGAGAGGTCTTGAGCTCCCAAAATAGAGGAACATCCCAGAAAAAAAGCGGTTTACCTCCATCGTACCATCGTAGCACGCGTCCTCAATAGGTTAAGGAGCCCCGTCATTCACCAAGCCTTTCTGGCCCAAAAGTGGTACGTATACCTCAATACCTCCGTCGTACCATCGTGTCGCGCCTCGTACTCGTGGTACTCGTAGTATACTGCGGTCACAATGCACGTGTACCCAGCCATTGCGATATTACGCCTTGCACGACTGCACGTGTACCCAGCTCGGTCACCGCCGCACTTCACCTTGACCAGGACGTCCATTACGATGACAGAAGGAGCAGTTTCGCCCAAAACCTTCTTCGATCGACGGGGCTCCTAAAACCAAACCGAGAAGCTATCCAGTCTTCTAGTCGCAAGAGTTTTAAACATAGTTCGAAGTATATACTATATGGCTCGTTGTATATCGAGGTCATAGGGTTGCTCGCCGAGGGTTGGTTGCGCTCTCGTGTTTGTTAGCAGTGGGGTTTTGGGTTCGGAGTCATGGCAACGGTGTAGCGGTGTAGCGATGTAGCGGTGTAGCGGTGTAGCGGTGTATCGGTGTAGCGGTGTAGCGGTGTAGCGATGTAGCGGTGTAGCGGTGTAGCGATGTAGCGGTGTAGCGGTGTATCGTTGTAGCGGTGTAGCGGTGTAGCGATGTAGCGGTGTAGCGGTGTATCGGTGTAGCGGTGTAGCGGGGGGTTGCACCTTTTGGGGGGCGAAGGTTTTCTCAGTATGTTTCTCAACATGTTTCTCAACATGTTTCTCAACATGTTTCTGGCCTTCTGACCGGTTGATCTCCGCAATCAAGTAGGTTTCGTAGTGTCGAACTATAACAACTGTCGGTTGGTGTGATATTTTTACAAGTAAAAGTATAGACTATATGGTATTACGCAGGGTATTTCGTGCCTCCGGCCGTTTGCATGATCGCCTGACAACCTCTACCGAACGCAGTAGCATATGCCTAACGAAGTAAAGTCACCCTCGCGTTCAATAGTGGTGATATCGCATGCCCACGTCACCTCCCTTGGTGTATTTGTAAGAAGTATCTCCGTCTTAGAGTTGGCGACCTGAGAGCCCCACATCGGCACGGTAAAAATCATAGGCGTAAAATCGTATATATGTGAGGCAATAACAATGTGAAAAGGAGGTACAGACAGATATGCTAAAATTGCGGTAAACTGCACTACCAACTTATTACGTAGGGTATTCCGTACATACCGTCTGTGTGATCGCCTCCCAACCTGTGCCAAGCGAAGTATGACTAACGAAGTAACGAAATTGAGCGCGTGTACACTAAGCGTTCCTTTCAAAACACTAACGGTTCGCATTTCTCCCTTTCGTTCTCAATGGCGGTGACATTGCATGACCACATCACCTCGCTTGTTGTATTCGGCAATAATATGTATCTCTTTCTTATAATTAGCGATGTCAGAAAATAATGGTAACTACAAATATTCTACTCCAAAATATTCTATCTTTCGATCCATGTACAACAAAAAATTATGAAGCTTTCAACACGTTGTTTACTACACCTAAAAACCGGGTTGCAAACTGCATGTAACATCAAACTTTCTAGGATAATGTTCATTACCAGGCGGGTGATATAAGGGGGTGTCTTTTTGCTGCAACCGTCAGATTCGTTCCCTTCAAGGGTTTATAGTTTCCGCGCACATATTGAAATGCCCCCCCCCCACCCCCGATCCCTCTTGTTCAAACGCCCCACCTGAAATCAAAATCTACCAGAGTAGTAAACACTACCAGCCAGCTGATATCATCTCATTATCTTTCTAGCCATCCATGCCGTAGCTCCAACTCATCTCCACCCCCCCCCCCCCCCCCCCCCCCCTTTTGTTCCCCGCCCAGTTCGTTCAAACGCCCCACTAACAATCGAAATCGGCCAGAGTAATAAACACTTCTACGCGCAATTGATATCGCATCATTATCTTTCTAGCCATCCATGACGTAGCTTTTATTCATCCCCCCTTCCCCCCTCCAACGCCCCCTCCTTCCCCACACCCCGCACGATCACCTGGACCCAGCACCGCGCGTATAACAAGCCCCTACATATATGATTAATACGCGCGATCGGAGGATCACACACAATGTTGCCAAGATGAGTTTCGACCAAATCCTTGATCTCATAGCTGGAGTGTATTTTTCATATTACATGTGATCTAAACCTCTTGAAAACCCTCCCCCCTCCCCTTTTTCCTCGCTCTCTCTTGCTCGAATGCCTCACCTAATGATATCGAAATCCGCCAGAGTAATAAACACTTCCACGCCCTGGATATCACATAATTATCGTTCTAGAGCCGTCCATGTCGCTGCTGCAATTCCCACCCACCCCCGCCCCCAACGCCCCCTCCTTCCCCACCACCCGCACCATCGCCTAGACCTAGCACCACGTGAATAGCAAACCCCTACATCTATGCGACCAAAACCCCCCACCCCCCTCCCCCCCCCCCCCCCCCGCCACATTCCCCCCCCCTCCCCCACAAGAAGGATTTATAGTTTCCACGCACAAATTGAGCTGCCCCACCCGTCCCCTCCCCGCCCTCCTCCCCTTCCGCCCCCCTTTTGATCAAAATCAGGCGCCCACGTCCTTAAAAACTCCGCCCTCTCCTCACCGGTTATTCGACTTACAGGATTCACTTGATAAAATGTATTATTTCCAAAACTGTCACATTTATTCCCCACCACCCGCACCATCATAGACCTAGCACCAGGCGTACAGCAAACCCCTACATCTATGCGACCTAAAGCCCTTTCGCCCCCCCCTCCCCCGCCACATCCCCCCCCCTCCCCCACCCCCCACCTCCCCACCCTCCCACCCCACCCTCACCCCCTCGAACACTCCGCCCTCTACTCACTGGTTGTACGACTTACATGATATACAAGATAAACTGGTGCATTTTTTCCAAAATCGTCTTATTTATCCCCTTAAAGATACATTTATCCCCTCGAAGAATGTATAGTTTCCACGCACAGATTGAGCTGCCCCGCCCGTCCCGCCCCCGCCCCCCCCGATGATAAACAGGTGCATTCTTTCCAAAACCATCACATTTATCCCCCTCGAAGGATTTATAGTTTCCACGCACAAGTTGAGCTGCCGCGCCCACCCCCTCCCCACCCCCCTCCCACCCCCGCTCCCTTTTGATAAAATCCAGCCCCCCACGTCCTTAATAACTCCGCCCTCCCCTCACCGGATATTCGACTTACAGTATTCACTTGATAAAAGGATGCATTTCCTTCCACAGCTGTCAGATTTTGTCCCCCTCAGAAACGGGTTTTTTCATAGTTTCCGCGCACAGACTGCCTAACATCACCCTGTTGACCCTGATAGCTACACTGTAGTTGCAAGGGGAGTCACCGACCTATATATTTGAATGAGGGCACACAACCCGTGATACGCGCGATCGGAGTATCACACACAGCTTGCAAATATGAGTTTCGACAAAATATTCGATCTCACAGCTGGAGTGTATTTATATTTTTTATAATATCTCATAGTACTACAGCTCTACCGCGCGATTGCCGATTTGTTCCCTGGCGGTATACGAGTACAGCGGTATGTATGTCGAATGAGACAAAACCCAGCAGAGCGGTAGCGACATCGTCGACATCATCATGTGAGCAATTTGTACTAGCTTGTACAGGGACAACCACACGTATATTATAAAAATTTGCACACGTATATGTAGCAGAAAGTAGAAAGTGCAATACGCTGCAGCTGCGCAAAAAGACATGTGCCACCTCGCAATTATTTCTTGGCTAGCTAAAACGGAGCCGCGACAACCACACCCTCTCCTATACGTTTTGCCAAGACAGACCCCGAGAGCATTGAGATTACGGTGCGGAGACGGAGAATATTCTTCGTGGGCTTCGTGGCTTGAATACATAGGGGAGGAGGAGCATCTGCCACGGAGGGTGATGTTGGGGGGGCTGGTTGGGTGTACGGGTTACCCCGGAGGATAAGAGAGGGATTGGATGGCGCACTTCGAACAATATACTTCGGAGTATATTATTACAAAAATAAAAATACACTCCAGCTGTGAGATCGAATATTAATATTTTGTCGAAACTCATCTTTGCAAGCTGTGTGTGATACTCCGATCGCGCGTATTACGGGTTGTGTGTCCTCATTAAGGATATAGATCGGCGACTCCCCTTGCAACTACAGTGTAGCTATCAGGGTCAACAGGGTGATGTTAGGCAGTCTGTGCGCGGAAACTATAAAACCCGTTTCTGAGGGGGACAAAATGTGACAGCTGTGGAAAGAAATGCATCCTTTTATCAAGTGAATCCTGTAAGTCGAATACATATATATTTTAATTTTTATAATATATATATGACGGAACTATTTCGTGAAATTCGAAGCGCTGTGAAAAGAAGCCGCAGAGAAGGTCGGGAGATGGTTTCGACGGATTGAGGACGGGGCGGAGGTGTTCACGCAGAAATGACATGACCAGGAGAGATGTAGAGCTGCATAAGAGCGACACACGCGAAGGCCGCGGCCTTGCACCCACCGCTGACACCAATGTGCGACGGGGCTGAGTGCGGGTTGGGGAGGTGGGGAGGAGGGAGCGGGGGAAGGGGGGGGGGGGGGGAGGGGGAGGAGGAGGTGCCGGCGGAGGGGGGAGAGGGGAGGGGAAGAAGCGGGGGGGGGCGTCCTGCCCAACAGACTGAAGTGTAAGCTCTGGGTCTGGCTATCCTCGTCCTGACCTATGTGCGTCTTCCCATAACTCTAAGTAGCTAGCGTAAGGCCGCCCGGACTTCTTCGCCTTCACGCACATGAGGCCCTCTATGTGCCCAATTCCTTATTTTGTCAGTTTCTAGAACCTGCTATTATTATGCCTGCCTTTAACGTGGTTTCCTTTCCTTTCCATTCCTTGCTTAGTCTTGTCTTGTTTCTTTTTGGACTACCTCTTTCGTACGATTGCGTGTTCATAGCGATAGCGCTGGCCGGTTGCTTGGTCTTTCGTGTACCGCCGTGTGGCTTGCCTTCTGGCGAGTGAGTGTAGGTAACTTCTTACGTTTACCCAAGGTACGTGCTTTTTTTCATACCATTTCCTTCCTTGCCTAGTTTTTCTATTCCTCTCGCTTTTTTTTTTTTTTTTTTCTTCTCGAATTTGCACAGCGCAGTCTTTGATTTCCTTTCCTTGGTGGCATGCTGCGGTGTAGTCGGTTTCAGCTACGAATCTTGAACGTACATTCGTACCCGTGTGGGCCTGCTATTTTTACGCGCGTCGTACGCTAACTTCCTAGTTTACTTGTACCTCGGGGTACTTTTTTTGGTGGCGCTGGGCGGATGTACGACTTGCTTCAGCTACGTATGGTATATACGTATGGCACGCATGATACGTGGTGTCGTATGCACGTGTGTACCCACTTGAGGTTCGTCAAACTTTTTTTCCTCTGGTCCTTTTCCACTCTAGAATGACTGGAACCTGTCCTGTGACATTCACGGACGGACCTGATTCTGCGAGTCAATGTGCAACTTTTGTGCTGTGTGCTACGGCGCTGAGGACGGTGCTGCTGAGGACGGTGCTGCTGAGGACGGGCATCGTCAATGACCAAGGCTTAGGCAAGGAGGGTACCCCCCTCTTTACCAGCTACCGTGTTTTGAGCACTATTAATAATACGCACAATACACAATACACAATACACAATACACAATACACAATAATACCACTCACTGCACAATATCGTGCCTCACTGACGATAAATACTCAAATCAACTGCTGTATTTTAGGCGATTGTTTTGGCCCAGCGTAGCTCACCACTCCATCATTATCATTGCGGATTAAAAAAAGCGAACTTAAAACATCACAGAGCTGAAGACCGCAAAATTACAGGAGGATCACCGACGACGCGGTGATCCGCGGTGATCCTGAGCCACAGGGAAAAAAACGATCCGAAAGTGACCCTCTACCCTCCTACGCTACCTTACCCTACGCTAGCCTAGCTCACCCTAGCCCAGTCTAGCCTAGCTTGGAGGTCTAGTAGCCAATACCTTATTTACCTACGTTAACAACAACAGGTGTGATATGTCTCAGAACACGCTGCTCGCTCGTACGTATTTTTCATGCCACCACCATGCCAAATGCCAATGGATGGACAAATGGATGCGGGAAGATGGCGCTTCTAGACTACCGTATTTATAATACATATATTTCTCGGGTCCAGGAAACACCTGCGGCCACTCGACATTCGACCCTCGAGAGACTTGCATCGGCAGTTTGGGACAATGGCATCCTCCGTGTAATTGATCCGCATGATACGTATCCAGACTGGGGACTCTCCCACGGGAAACGTTTTGTGGTGTGTTAGATCTCGGAGCGTGTTTTCATGTTATCATACCAACGAACGGATAAAAAGCCTCAACGATGGTTACCGATGGCCAACGATGGTTAACGATGGTTAACGATGGCGGCGGCTTGGGTCCTGCATTATAGCAGAGAGCAGGCATTACCTGATATAATATATTGCTGTGTACATGAGGCACGAGAAGAGAACAAGAGTCTTTCCGTCTTGGATCTCGGGCCAAGTACGCAACAACCAGTTTCCTAAAAACAACACAGACAAAAAGTATCCTGTGTCCCTCGTCTGAACAGTCCGGGCAGTGGAGCCTCCGACGTCAACGGATTTCTTTGGGTTACTCGGCTATTCATATGATACGCGAACCCACACATTGTGGATGAACAATTTGCGGGTGGATGCTCTGAACACCCCCAGCCCTTCATCACCATCACCACCACAAACCCCCCCCCCCCCCCCAACCACCACTACCACCACGGCCACCATCACCATCACAACCACGACCATCATCACCTTGCCATTGTCCGAAAGTTGAGAGTCTAAGACGCCGTCGGCCGCAACGACGCGGCCGAAACGAAGATACCGGGAACCCCGTACGTCAAAATCCACAGCCACGCGGAACGGTATACACAGCTACGGGGAAGCTACTGCGGGGAAGATAGAAGCGCCTTTTCCACGTTGCCGACGCAGGTGAGAGCTTCGGGGTCATGCCGACCGAACCCAAATAGCTAGCACACAACAGTGAAGAGGTTGATTCGTTGATCAGCGCGCGTTTACATAACTTACAGGAGGGTACTAACACGGCTTCAGCATACAGCAGCATAGCTTTTTTCCAGCTTGCAGTCAGAACACGCTCGTTCCTCAACACGGCCACGCAGCAGACAGAACCTCGCGACCCCACCTGACCGTCCAACGCATAGTGGAAACCACTCTGCGTCCTTGGCCATAAGGCAGGCCAGAGATCAACGCACTTTACAGCACGCCATCGGGTATAACAAGCACCGTCCTGCATCACAAAGCACATTTACAACTAGCAAGCGATATGGTTTGGAGGAATTACTTAGAATTAGACTAGACCGAGGGCAAGGTAGGGGGGGGGGTCCCTTTCGAGGGGCCTTTTGTCTCTTCTGAGCGTCCTTTCGTCCCTTCTGAGGGGCCTTTTTTGTTCCTTTTTGAGGGGCCTTTTGTCCCTTTTGAGGGGCCTTTTGTCCCTTTTGAAGGGCCTTTTGTCCCTTTTTAGGAGCCTTTTTTTGTCCCTTTCGAGAGGCCTTTTGAGGGACCATTTTTTTGCAGTGGCTCGAGGTTACTCGCGCGAGCGACTCCCCTGTCTCTTTATTCCACAGCGGGGAATGGAATGGAATAGTCTAGAAGGCTAAACTAGTTTTGCACGTGAGGTATTTAAAGCAGTCAAAATCCGGTACTGAAAATGGGAGTATACTACATTATTCTACCCTACCCTACCTTACCTACCCTTGGTCATTAGTATGACGGTGGCACAATACGAACCGCTTTCGGGGGCTCTAGAGGGGTTAATTTGGAAGTTAGTTTCATCAGCCCTTTAGCCCACTGCCCCTCCCCGCCCCCCCCCCCTGCCTCCCCGCCGTTGACGTCCCTCTGGCACTTCGCTAGACTGCCATAAACACTCCGCAGATAGATATAGTTCGCCTGACACTAGGCAATCGAGCCGCACGCCTTGAAAAACCGCTTTCGATGTTTTGTGCAAAAAGCGGCAGGCGGTTCGTGTATATCACGTCACGACTCAGGAACGTTTGCCGTGGGGCCCGTGCTTTGTAGGCACTGTTATCATTGTTGCTTAAAAATGAAGTGAAGGTGCACGTTTTTTTTTTTCCGGGGATGTTATTATAAAAAATGAAAATACACTCCAGCTGTGAGATCGAAGATTTCGTCGAAACTCATCCTTGCAAGCTGTGTGTGATACTCCGTTCGCGCGTATTACGAGTTGTGTGTCCTCATTAAGGATGTAGGTCGGCGACTCCCCTTACAACTACAGTGTAGCTATTATCATGTCTCACCTCCCCCCCAAAAACTGATTTAGACTAAACTTTTCAAACGCAGCCCGAGGACGAAAGCCATCATAGTATTATCAATAACAACAACAGATATACCCAAATCATATTGCGAAACACGAACGACATTCCGACGACTGTAGGTCAAGTCAAGGAGGCCCGTCGTCCAGGTAATCTTTTTAGACGAAAAGTGTTACCCTCATCCCAGCTACCCGTCGTAGCTGAAAAGGGGTACGGTTACAGCCCATTTTCGCCAAGATATTCCTGGATGGTGGGCATCCTCAACCACAGACTAAGCAACGGCCCCATCTGTTTTCGTTTCTTTGTTCGTTCATCACTTTTGAGCTTTCCAGTTCATTCAGCTACGACGATAATAGCAGGAAATTTTGTTCCCGTTGAAGACCTTCTAGACAAGCCGTGATTACTGGTGCCCCCCCCGCTCCCCTTCTTGTAGGTGCCTTCGTGTTTGTCGTGCATTGGATTCAGCATTCCCACTGCTACTTGATTCCCATCAAATTTTACGAACCCGCACGCTCTCGCACTTTCGTGTGCGAGCTCTTCAACTATCGAGAACTCTGGGGCGACATAAGATAACTCCGATTTCTTTACCCACGTAGAAGCACGCCGGTCGAGACTCCAACCCCGGCGCAATCGGTGGCAACAAGAATGACAGTCTAGATATATCTAACCCTACAGAGTAGCACGTGTGCTTCGTTGGAACGTTACTGCATTGATAGTCAACCATACCGCCCAATGTGATCAACACGCTTATTCATTCGTTCTGCACGTAGGCAATGGGCTTTTGATAGCCTTGCTCGTCGGGTCGTACTTTTCATAATTCCCACCTCGGAGTCATTTTTTGGGTGCGACTAGAGAGCTTTGCGCCACTACTCTACACTACCACCCTACCCCCGTATCGACGCATGCGTACCGGGATCCTGTAGCACATTGTGGAGGCTCTAATGGCCCCCCGATCGTGCCGCTATGTGCACTGTAGAGGGAAATACCGGCACTCGAACGTCAACCGGACCTACTCCATATGCTGACCCACTATATGGCGCTTGTTGTTTCCATCTGCGCAAGCGATCTGACCGGCACTGATGGGCGACCGGCACTACCCAACCTGCACTGTATCGGACAACCTACACTGTAGCACTGCTGTTTCCGACAAACTGAACCTGACGGACTTGGAACTGATTGACTAGCGGCGCGCAAAACGGTTTCAAGCGTTCATGAACCTGTTTCGGCCATGATACTTGAGTCGTTGTTGATACAAGGGCGTTCGATCACAACCACTGCATAGCTGCAACCCCCCCCCAACGAAACAATCGGATGAAGTCGTCCAGACATGTTCCGGAACCATGTGCTACGCCTGTCAGACAGAATACATGTACACACGATTCTGGCACTCTGGAGGCGAAGCATTCTGCGGCAAGCGATATACTTGAAATTACTTGAAATTAGTATAGCCATCCCACCGCAGGAGTTGACCTTTTTGGGGCGCACGTTTGTTTGTATGATATTTCCTCGCATCGGTTCATCCCCTCAAAGAGTGGCGTGGAACTTCGGTTAGTATGACAGTTTCACGAGAACATCTATTTGTTACTGGACTATTGATTGGACTATTCATAGGGTTTTTCACAGCGCTATTCACAAGGCACGTAGGCGTTGGTCGGGTTGCGCGAACGGATTATTTCGACGTCATCGTCTCGGGTGGGGTATTGAGCTCCCTACCGTAAATCCTCACGTAAGAGCTCGGGAAGATCTGCGGCACCTCTACTGCCGCAGGATGACTCTTCTGCTTACAACAACTCTCTACAACATATCATAACAGTACTAGTCTATGCACCCATCACGGAGATACGTAGACAAGCGCAGTATTGGTATGTTTTGAGATCGCATCCCTCGAAAGCGGTGTGTTTACGGTGGAAAAGCAAATACTGAATCAGGAAGGAAGGTCCCCGTCCAAAGGTTTCCAATCGTCACACGCAGGGGCACGAAGAAGCACACCGCAGACGAATGTGTGTTCGTGGGCTGTCGTCGGCCCAAACAAACCCCGCGCTGCTTCTTGTGATACGCGCATACAGCGAGCAGACCTGACGCAACGACGATCATACCGATACGACAAAATACGAGTGTGCACTGCTACTACCGTGTACTGTAGTAGCTACCTACCTATCTATGGAGCGAGGCTGCCAATGCAGTAGGGGCAACACCCCTTTTCACCTGTACTATGTTTTAGCTATCATACTACCGTACTATCATATCATACTATATCATACCATATATATCATACTCGCACGAGTGACACTACACCCTCACCGACAAAACGAGTTCAGCCGATTTTCTTGTCGCAGAGCACGCACGGCAAACGTTCCATATTATTGGTGGTTCGTACGTCGTATCGCAAAATGGAAACAAAGTCACGAACAGCTATTAACAGTGACGAAGGCTTGAGTAAGACCGCGCAATGGAAAGGGGGGGTCACTTGCCCGAGTCATCCCGAATCAATGCTAAAAAGCGATCCCGAAGTTATCACCCCATGTATACCATAAACAGTATATATTATAATATAGACGTCGCGTGCTATTAATACGAAAGATGTATACCTTTTTTTGTCGAAAATATTTTCTATAGGACAGGGCTACTATCGTCGGAAAATATATAAATAATACGCTATGTTTTTTTTATGATATATATGGTGATTTTCGACGCATACCTAGGCGCCATGTTATTTTGTTCACCCGGTAGTGGCATTTTTTTATTTATCTCCCACAAATCAGTCTTAAGAAGAGGTCCTAAGCTCCCAAAATCGAGGGGTAGTTCTAGAAAAATCCTGTCGTAACACGCGTCATTTCGCTTATCTATGACATGATACCAGGTATATAGTCTATGCAGCTGTATTTTAATTTTTATAATATACAGCTGTCTGTTCTTCCTTCAGCGCGTATTCGTCAGCGACAGACCATTAGGCATTCTTTTCGCTCGTCCTCGTATGTATACAAAAAACACAACATCAAGTATCCTTTTTTTCCGGACATTGTTTTACATGTATGTCTTATGTGCTTCGTCGGCCGAAGAAAATGCTGCCAGGACTTTCCGTGTCTTGTCGGGTCTCTTCCGCTTTCTACGTTTCGTTGCTTTCGGTTTTACCCCCCGCTCAACGGCAAAAATTCGGAATACCCTCGCCATGTCGTCTGTGCGTCGAAGTAACTCGCCATTGTTGCAGGCCACCACACTTGACTTCACTTGTGCCTCACCGTGCACAAATGGCCTACGACATCCATCTAGTCTAATGTCGTATCCGAATTCTTATCAGAACTCGGCATTACGGTTTCGACCAGTCAGTCACTACACACCAGAATACACAACATACATGCAGTGTACATCTGTGAGCATGCTCGGAATATGATACTCCCATCACGTGCTACGGCTGGGGCTGGCTTATGTTGTCCCGGGGCTGTTGACCCGACCTCTACACTTCACCTACAAACCCTACAAGTACTAGATGCCAAAACAAAAAAAACAGCGCAACACCTGACGAAATAACCCATCTCCCATGTTGCCCTATTGCCCTATACTACTGCTGTAGACTAGACATTCAAGGATTTTAAAAGTGCTGCTAAGCCAAAATATGGTACAAGGTATATTGTTGGTGTTCCTATTCCGACACTGCTGTCGGGTAGTTAGTGCATGTAACCCCTTGAAGCACCAATATCCATGCCTACACTATTTCCAAGTTTAGTAGAGTACGTCTTCCAAAACGGGTTTCCAGTTGTAAAAAGGCGTCAACGAACCCCGTCACAATCATGAACGTTTTGGACAGAAAGTGCTAACGCCACAACTGTAAAACGCGTCTCCTCTATCTCCTCCATATCATAGTATCATAGTGCCGGAACTTGACGCGCACGGCCTTATTTTCCTCCGTTCGTTGAGGACAGACCCCAGTCAAGACAAGAGGCGGTTATAGCACCGTTTCATGATGTGTGCCGAGTCTACTCTATTTTTTAATAGTCCGATAGACTATTTTACTGGTATAGAAATATGATATCTTGGGAGCCAAGTAAGTGCGAGTTTGATCGTCGGCAAATTTCCGAGATACTTGGCTGGCAAGGCCAGATGTGTAGAATCCTCGGTTGAAGAGGCCCGTCGCCCATATATATATAGATGATCACGAGTCGTTCCACGGTAGCCCCCAAATTTTCTTTACCGAAATCGCCCCGGTGTCGAAAGAAAACTGCTCCCTCTGCAAAATCTTCTAAATTACGGTGCCCCTAGCCACCCAGTCTGGCCATCACTCTAGACTATAGTACTTTCTTCGCAAACAAGAATCTTCGTGAAATACATTTTTTTTCATTAATTAGCCTTCCCAGTGTCGAACAGCGACGAAATGTTCCGTTGAACGAAATTGCTGTTTTTTTGTTGGGGGGACTGTCGTGGATCGTATAGATCGTCTTAGCTAAGTTACTGTACGGTATCATACCTCCGGTGTCGGTGCAGCATTTTTTTTCTTGGGCTCTTTATCTGAGGCACTCAACTGATTCAACTCAACCCCTTGAAAGCCGACCCGAAACCTCCGTATACTAATTCCAAGTAATTGTCTCAGTTGTAGAGGGGACTGATTTTACGATGATGATGATGATGATGATGATACCCCCCCCCAAAACCAGCGATTTTGTTAAATGCACGCTTCATGGCTGATCGACACGAGGAAGGGTTCTGTTAAAAAAAAGTCTCCATATCTTTTGTTGTTTGCAAAGAACTACTGGAAGTGCTAGTAGTGCTATCGAAATATGGCGTCGGGGTGGCGAGGGGCACCGTGTGTCAGGAGGTACGGCCTTGAGCTGGTTCTAAAACCCGCGACTTCGATAAAGGAAAGTTGGGGGGCTTCAGTAGAACGACCCGGGCGTTGAAACACCACTGAAAGTGCAACACAATGACCAAACCTATGGGCCACAAGTACAATAGAAAAAAAAAATGCTCACGTGTTGTGTAACAAGAATAAAGTCCCCCGAAGATTTTGGATTAACTCATTTCCAACCCGTAAAATGTCGTCCTAGTCTAACTCCAACTGTTTTGTCCCGATGTCGGGACTGCGGCGCTAAAACGGTCAAGAGCAGGAGCCACGTCATCTAGAAAAACGTTTGCGAAAATGTGATCTTATTAGTATAAATTAAAATGATTCGATCGTGCCTAGCACGCGTCTATGTATGCTTTTCTCGCGGATGTTTCCTTGCTCCTTACGAAAGACGTAGGCAAGATTTAATCAGGAGGACAGTGCTTCATAAACACGCATTTTAAGGATACTATCTCAGGCTGAGTTGCAGGCAGGCATGCATGCGCCTTAACGCTTGCGTAGTACGGTCTGTCAACACTATTTTTAATATTTTCAGATATTTCTTTAAAAGAACCGTCGACGACACAGCAGTAAGTAGTTCTTTTGGCATCCTTTACGACGCTTCGCCCTCTCGATCCATTGGCCTTTTTATTCCCAAATTTCTCAACAAAGAAAGGGAGAGATCACCCCATAGGCTGTGCACGACGACCAACTTGCTCTGGAACCGTCTCAGGCCGACCGATCCCGAGGCCGATTTTATCGGCTGACACTCACTCGGGGATCATAAGCTCCCTAAGGCAAGCGGTAGGCCTTAGAATCGTAGCCGCACGTTAAAAACGGTTTTCGGGACAACTTTTCACAACTATTTACAGGTCGGGTCTCCTCTTGCTCATGTCGGGTCCGGTCAGGTCGGGCCGGGTCACCTACACAGTAACCCCACCCGATCCGTATTTTGTCCTCCTGGTGCCGACACCGACACTGCTCAAGGTCTCTTGACATTTTGAACAGACATCCTGACTCGATCCGTCCGACTCCACCCCTGAGATTTCTAAAGCCTCTTCATCCCGCCCGCCCAGCCGGGTCATGGGGCGTGTAAAGATCAACTTGGAAGCCCAGGTTAATCAACGGGTCGTAGTAGCGACAGCAATGTATTCCTAGCCCCAAGTGCCACAACGAAGAGGGTAGCAGCGCCCTTCTCTGAAGAGCCCGTGTCTAAGATACGATAAACTGTTTGACATCAGCTAAGAGTAAACCTCGTCACAACTCGCGAAAGGCGAACATAAAATCTCTCCTTGATAGTTCAGCACTTTGGTTTGGCTTAATTGGTTAAACACCAGCATAGCAAATTCTGCGTGGTGCACGCGATCTATGCGTGCTTTCGAATCAATCAAATCAATACTCCCCGTGTTGTATGCATATGTGCACTGCGCGATCCCGCTGTGGCTGAAGGAAGTGTTTCGACAACCATAGTGTTTTACGTAATGGTATACTTCTTCTAATGGACTCGATTTCCTGCGAAACACATGTATGTGATAGCTCTCTGGGGGCAATTACAAAATATGAAAAAAAACTGTAAATGGTAGCGTTTGAATAAATGGTGCCCAATACCCTTCCGCGCGATGGCTGCACCACCGTGCTTGCCGTGGCTACCTGGCGTCCCTCGCGCTCACCGGGTTTCCCTGCTGGTATCGCTCGGCCAGGTTCCCTTGGTCACAGTGATGACAGGAGAGGATGGCGCACCCGACAAGTGCTTCGCTCACCCGCAAGCATCGTACTTCGTTAGCATCTTCTACTTCTACGCCTACGGTAAGCGAAGGTGGGGACGCCAAGCGCGGACCGCGACCTAATGCATGAGATCAACGCTACGACAGAGGTAGCAATTTTTGGGTCAACCGCCTAATCAATAACGGAACTCCTTAATCCATCTTAACTCAAATAGTCGGAATGCTTCCTTCTCTTTGGCGATGAATTTACCTATAGACCAAGGCTACGGTAGGAGGGGTACCCCCATTTTCACTGGTGCGTTTGAGCCACTCGCACGAGTAGCTCTGTACCCTACGGATAAAGATGGTTTAGGTACTTCGTTTGGCGCAGCTTAGATCACCTTGCATTGCGGATTGATTTCGTCAATGTGAAACATAAAGAAAACGTAAGATTGCATAGGAACAAAGGGGTTACTCGCGCGAGGGACCCTTAGCCACTGAAATAAAAGGCCCAAAAGTGGACCCCCCTACCGTAGCCTGGGTCTATAGTCTATATTATATACCTACACGGGTAGGCCATGGAATTATTCGTCGGACAGCACTTTTTTTTCCACATAATATTTCTATTTTTAGTAGAGGAATAAAAGGTTTAGACTAGACTGTAGCGATGAACCTCGTAAAAAAAATGGAGCACTTCAACCGCATGGTAGCATGCATGCATCATCACGGACACACACGGTCGTGCCAAGACTATCAACCGTTGCTTCGGCCGGGGGCCATTTCTAGGGCATTTGGTGATTCAGTGCCTCAGTCTCTTGCAGTAGTGGGTACCCCATTTTTGTGTCTGTTGCTTTGGGCTCAGTTTGCGATAAACGCAAAACCATGCAAAATTTTGTCACGCTATAGGGGTCCCAAAAACATCGGGCAGTACTTCCTGGTCTTAAGCGAGGTACAGATCCCGGAAGAAACTTGTATGTAATACCTTCATGTCATGATTAAAACTTCGTTCTACGAACCCCTAAGCCTGCGTACGAGGCAACGGTGACTAGAACTTTTAGTTTCCCCCACCTCTCTTCAATTGATGCGCCGTCCTTCGTAATGAAGGCAGAGCCTGGCGTCCACAAATGTATCCAAACCACAGGTTGTTGGCCATAGTGCTTTTCCCTTACATCTTTTCGGCATGGAAACCATCGTCGTTGTTGTTGTCGTTGTTGTCGTGTTTGTTGCTGCTGTTGTTGTGTTGTTGTTGCATCGTGTGTCTCAGCCATCGACAATTAGACTCGTCTTGCCTCAATAAATGAAAACTAAATGTACATCTCCTCCTCGCCCCCATCAACAGGAAACACCCCTCCGACGGACCTTCTCCAGTACATACCGCACGACGCCGCCAAGGCGGACATTTTAAGTCTAGGCTGTGGTGACCTTCGAGATTTATTGTACTCCATCCAACTCCATGGCAGACGGGGAGTGAGCTGCGGGCCTGTACCGCGCCAGTTGACGTTCACCTTGAACGACTGGGAACCCGCCATTCATGCCAGGAATCTGGTAATGCTTCAGCTCATCCTCGATTCTAGGAAGCTTCTGGAGGTCGACTCTGCAGAGGCCAACATGCTCCATGACCGGATGGAGGCGATGGGTGCTGATGATGGTCCAGCAAGCGGTGTGCAATGCGAAGAAAAGGAAGACGAAGGCGTTCCTCAGGTTAGCGGCACCGCACGCTCGAAGGAATGTAACACCAACGTAGGTGTACAAGCACACCGAGCATCTTCTGAAGGGTTGGGGGTACGTCAGGAGCACAACGCGGCTTTCGCCCAAAGGATCGGAGTAATCTTCAGCGCCATGTACAACGTGTTCGTTGACGACGACGTTCTGCATACGATTCAAGATGTCGCCGGGAGGTTAGCGGCTTGCATCACATCTTCAGAGATGTGGAGCTCGACCGAGCTCGGGCGGTTGGTGCAGTTTACCGACGACCGTAGTCAAGATCGGGTGCGTGATATCTTGGCCATCTACGCCGATGTTAGCTTGCAGAAGAGGTGTACAGCTGCAAGTGTGAGGAAGCAACGCTCCGCCTTTTTCACCAAACACAATATCTCCAAGAGCACCACCATACTGTCTCGATCCTTAGGCCTGGCATCACTTCGTGAAGACGTCAAGAATATTCGATGCCACAACGAGATGGTGCACGAATGTGAGGCCGCTAGACCCCTAAAGAGATGCACGCCCGCGGTTTTTAACGGCAAGGTACTTGAATTTAGTGTGGCATGTTTTTGGCGGAAGCAAAGGGGTACAAACATGCCAGTCCTACAACAAGTATAAGCTCGATACAAACGAATGCTTCAACAATGCGCGAAGGGCAGATATCTCAAGGCGGGGGGACTGATAAATGGGCATATCCGGGTCTATTAATGGATGTTTCAGCCTTTTTATCCACCTGCATGGGGACACGATTATCAATGCGTTCAGGGTCTATGATAGCAGCACAGCATGGCCTCAATTCGATATCAAGCTTTTATTAAATTGTAATTAACATATCGATCTTACCTTGTATATATTTATGGTTGGACTGCCATCAGCCATACCGTAGAAGCACATACTGGTTGAATTGCAGGCGCATCGATATTTAAAATAACGCGGATGTCATGGCCCGCGATGCTTTTCATTATCTGGGACCGGGTATGCATCCTATACATTCCTTGTTCCCACGTCCATTAAGTAAGGCAAGCTGTCACAGCAATATAGTTGTAACACTGTACCGCTGCAACTTTAGGCACGCTTATGAGATTAGTTGTACGAGTGAAAATGGCAAAAATCAAGTCGCCAGCCCCCTCTCCGCGTCTGACCTTGCTACAGACCTGGTCGAGGGCATTCTGGACCCTTTCCCGCTCCTTCTGGCAAACGCGAAGGCGCCCGTCAAAAAGATGTCGAGCAAACTCGTGAACCCGCTTCTGCTTGTGACCGAGAAAAAAGGCACGGCGTACAGCCTCAACTACGCGGCCTTCCCATTGGACGCCTTCCACACAGAAGGTCTGGTGTGTGCAACGACTATAGAAAATGTAGCCACGCGTAGTTCAAGTTGCAGGCACGTGGCTTGTACACAGAGCGCCCGTCATCCACCAAAAAGAGTCAAACATATGATTAGGCGTTGAATCTTAGTTTCTTGTATTGTCGCCACGATGAAGCACAATCTACCATTGGCTACCATACGGTATTATTTCGAACGACAGCCGACACTGAGCACTTGCGTCTATATCGCACTTATTATTTTTCGAGAGAAAACGAGCCTCAAGTGGTGCGAGTAGCGTGGGTGGGCTGTTATAGTCGTCCTATTCATCAACTCGTAGGCAGGCGTTTACTAATCAATCTGTGCACGTCGAAGCGCAATCACTGCTCCACAGCAGTCCGTTGATTTGTTTGCCCTCTGCTGTTTCTCAAACTTGATTATATGAAATGTGGAGGCGAAACCGGATTGGTAAGTGACGGTTACTCTACAGCTGTGTCGACACGTAGAGTTTCCATTGCTGCGGCGTTCAGAAATGTAAAACCTGCTGTTCTACCGGTATGTGTGCAGTTTTTATGGTGCCGGAACTACACTTCCTACTGCCGGAAATGAAAGCCAAGAGGTTCCGCGTACCGAGTTAACCGCATGCTGCTCTACCACCTGCGCACGGAAGATCGCGTACCCTTCTCGTAGTTGGTAGTGTGCGTCATATTGCGTTTCTCAACGGTTTCACCTATACCTGGGTCTTCAAATGGTCGATCGGTCACACTGCGCTGATGAGCCACCATAAACCCCAATAATTCGGCAAATGCCGACCTCGCTGCACAAGATCGTTGCATCTCGAGCGACGGCCGGGAAAACGTTCAAGTACGATCCTACAGTACAATCATTCAGCGGTGTTTTGAAACACCTCGCACCGTTTAAATACCCATTTCACATTCCAGTCCCGCCCCGTCGACTAATGTTCCACGATCGTGTCAGTGGCCTCGTGGAAGCTGCGCAAAGACTGCATGCAGGGCAAGCACGGCAAACTCGCGCCAAGAGTACTCAAGAAAAAACCGTCGCACTCCGGCAGCAGGAAGAAGGGGTCGTCCATTGCGTCGGCCCGAAAGGGTATGCAAGACGCCCGGTTCGGTGCCGCCCTGGAGCAGCTGGCCCAAATGTGCGGAGGGTTTCTGGCAGCTACAAGGATCCTACCGTCGGAACATTGTATCAGCATGGCGTCTGCTACCCCGCTACTCAGGATCAATATTAACGTGGGCGATGCTATCAACTTCTGCGATGCGATGCTAGCCTCATCGACAATATCGGGAGTGCAGGAAGGCGACGGGGGCCGTTCGGGTTCTTCGACATTCGCGGCCATCGCCTTTCAGCAAGGAACGCTGCAGCCATTGCGACTTCGCAGCGACACCTGGAAAGGAGCTCGTGCGGAGTTCGACGTGATCAGCACCAGCAACCTCGCGGAACATCTCGGTAAACAATCAGGAAAATGTGACCACGGCTGTATCAATCTCGTTTGTCTATAGGTGGATATATGATGTAAAAGTCGTGCCTGCGGACAGAATACTTGTTCTTGAGGAATGTTCTAACGCATTCCTAAAGAGAAAATATTAAAGATGCGTTGGAGCACAGGAACACCACCCAGTCACGGCAGAACGGATCTGTTTTACCTTGCGATTTTATAGCGTCTTCATTCGGTAAGTTAGCCTTTAAAAGCACCACCCTTGAGACATGCCGCAGATGCTGATATCGCGTGTCCGTCATGCCTATCACCCAGGTATTGTCAACATCCTGGTGGCCACTGCGCCGCTTCTCGGCTCGCTGCCGCACTCGGTATTGCTCACCAGTCTGATCGCATCGGTTCAGGCGCTGCACCTGTACAAGGATACGGAGGCGTTCTACAAGAAGCTACTCTGCATGACCCCCCAAGCTGCCGCGTTACTGATAGGTATGCATCGCACTTTCACGCGTAATTCGTCTCCACTTCCAGTGTCCTGACTCGCTGTACCTTAACCTCGCTGGTCAGACGATCATCCGATCCCATCCCCGCCGAATTGTGGCATCACTCTGGTACCAAGGCTGTAGAGTAGGCGGAAGTTTTCCTAGTCTCCTTTTCGTGTTGATGTTTTGTTCAAGAGCACGACAGTTCGTGTCCAAGAACTACAACAGGTGGCTTCCGATAACGCCCACTCCCAAAACTTCCAAACCTGAAGCCCGCGGGCACAAAAATTTAGTCGAAGCTTTGCAAGGAAAACGGGTTGTCGCGGTTATTAGCTCAGCCTGTGTAGCTCGAGGTCAGTTATGTATCGGACGGGAAACGACAGGAGCAGTAAGCTTTCAAAACGTGTTGGATCTGTGGGGCCCGACCCGTGGGTCAGAAGCGTTTAACTCGCCAGACTGAGTGGATCGACTCGTGACGTGACCGGTATTCCGCGGGTCATGGTCATGGCCCGGCCAGACCCTTGAGACTTGAAAACCTCTTGATCCTGTGCCCGACCCCACCCAGGAGATTTGAAAAGTTCTTGACCCGACCCGACCCGATTTGAAACGCGGGATTTCAGAACTTCTTGACAGACCAGATCCGACGACCTGTTGTGAAAGTTCAAACCTTCCTGGTCCGAAACAGCCGACCCGTGGTATGTTAAAAATCATCTGACTCTGTACCTGCGGATCAGGTCATGACCCATGCAAAGATCCGATAAACCCAAACAATAGACCAGTTCGAAATAACTCAAATTCACAGATGGTCTTTTCCCACGAGCTTCAACGGCGATGACCGGAGTCCTGTTAAACATGCCCGGCCCTTTATGTAGCGTGTAAGAGCTGTGCGTCGACGTAATCTGCGTGCGGTGGCATGCCGAAATTATCCATCGTCTGCGTTAACGTTTTATGGTTGGGGGCGTTTTTTCGTTGAGCAGCTTGTGTGGTATATTGGAATACAGCGCAAAGACCGTTCGATAGTAGGTTTTCACTGGACGTACAAGTAATGTCTTAAAGCAGTCGTTTGGCCGGGGCGAGGATCCGTATAGACCGGATTTGGGGTGTCCCACCAGCACGCCGCTGCCCCGCGGAAGTTTGATTTCGTAGGTACGTAGACGAATCGTGGCCTGCCTCATCGAGACGGTAACGGTACGATCTCACAAGAAAAGTAAAGCGGAAAAGGCAGCATCATGAGGAAAATAAATTCCGTCATAGTCAAAACATCCGCTGGGTATCAAGTACAGAGTGTGCTTGGCAGCTGAACCGCAGTAAGAGTGATTCTTGATACCTGTGCAATCCAGTCAAGGCCCGAACAAGGAGGAAGGGGTTGAACCCGCTTTTACTCCGGAATTCAGGCTGTGTTTGGGTTCAAAAGTGATAATTTGCCATACATGACCGTTTATGTTATTTATGACACATGCCACATGCTGCGGTATGATGGGAGTGCAAAAGGCATTTTGTTTCTGCGGCTCATCACTTAACTTAATTCCTCATACATAAATCACACACACGAATCACATGAAAAAATAACATACAAATCAATACAAACAACCATTTCGAGCAAAGTGAAAGTTAACCCGATAACAAAACCTGTAGCCCTTGGTGTACGAAACGATCGACGCGTTTAGCAAAACAAGAAAATGGCATTCAGACGATTTCGGGTTACGGAAGCCCAGTCATTGTGCAAATGTTGGGCTACACAAGTGCTTCAACAGTAGTATTATTATGAATAGTATCTCTGTCGTAGCACGCCGCAATCATGGAGAGCAAGACCTTTGTTACCTAGGCCATGGGTTTGGTCTTCGGATGACGCTTCCATCTCACCCAAGATTCGTTTTTGGGTGAGTTTCACGGAGCTCTCTGCAAGTGGAAGAACCTCAGAAAAAACCGTGCAGAAGCTCTTTTACTAACACATACATGTGCTAGGATAGAGGGTGCGTTTGATATATAGACTATATAATCTGAATGGCATGGCTTATAGGATTTTGATAGCATTACAAAAGGCGTGGCAATGCCCATGGAGTGTCAAAACACGTTCAGTTCCCATAGTTTCAATAGCTAGCTAGTTATGGGCTTAATCATTGGGCTGCATTTGCAATTTACTGATAGACTATTCTCAATTAATAACTCAGTCTTATAGGGTGAGGGTACACCTGTTTATCAAGTGATCACCCCCAGGAGGCAAAAACAAATTGTATTGTCGGTGCATGTCTATTGTTGCCTACTGATGCATGCGTAAAACCGTAGATCCTCGCGCACGAGACCCTGATGAGCCATTGAAATATCCCCCACAGGCTTCCTCCTTAACATAGGCCTTAGGCCTGAAACGGGCTATCGTTCCCTAAAATTGAGCGGTTGTGGATCGAATCAGCCATTGGCATCAGCGTGTCCACGACCGCGAATATGACATCTAGTGTAGCGGTAAGAAGAGGTGCACACGCTTTGAAGCCGCACAATCGGACGAAGACTCAAGTCAGTTTTACCGATAATTCTGTGTTTCATGCCGTACTACAATGCCCTCGCTTTCATCCCAACGGCAGGTGTTGTACCGATATCGACCCTGTCATCGGTGGTGGGGCATGCGGATACTCCCATTCCCATTTCTTCGACTGGATCCAAACCGACATCCGCGATTGAGGACGGAATCGCAAACACGTTGCGGCTGACATGGAAGCACCCACCGCAGGCCTTCACAACCAATGACGTGAGCCTATAAAAAAAAGAAAAAATCGTGCCCAGAATGGTAGTCGACTCCAAAAACCCAAGCTCAAAGGTGTGCGGTGTTAATTCTGAGGACCAGATGAAAGCGTATGTACTGTATATTCTGTTCTTGCATTTTCACGTATAGAGTGTGTGTGGAGTAATAGAGAACGCGAATTATTTCTCAAGAGTTGCATGTCAGCTGGTATGGTAAACTTGCCCCGACACTGGAGTCCGATAAGCGTGGTGACGTCAAGATGCTATGTGTCAAGCTACGCCTACCAAGGCTGTTGCAACACGCTCGCAACGGAACTCGATTTAATTTTTAACGTGGTTCAGGTACCAGCAATCACAACATGAGATTCCAGGAACGTGATAGCTCGTCTTTCCGATCCGATCTGTACATGTTCGAAAACATTAGGTAACAGCCGGCCTCACAGTATGTCTCATGGTGTGGGTTATTTCTACCCCGGGTAATGCAGCACACAAAAATCTGTTGTCGTCGAACTCAAAAGCAGAGCGTATTTTTTTTTCGCGGAGCACAAAGCGATTTAGTTGAGAGCGAGACGAGGGGGCAGTATACAAATCGTCGTATGGCTATGCTTTGTTTGTTCCTATGTTGTCCCTGTACGAGGAAAAGACGAATGCACACTTGTATACTTGTACATGACTACTTGTTACAGAATGCGGGCACGGGTTACGGTGTCATTTTGGCCTCTGTTCCTACCCGAAGGGTGCGTTTTCGTTGACGCCGCCGTCGATGATCGGAATAATACAGACCAAGGTGGCGGGTAAAACAGGAATACCTTTCATGGTGTCCCAACTATGTAACACAGCGACTTTTGTGTGTGGGGCTTGTACATACGCGCTCCAATCGATTTTTTATTTTAAAACGGCGAACTCGACGGGAAAGAAACGGTATTCATGACCACAGGAGCGTGCATTGACAATACAAGGGGTGCAAAGCCATGGCGCAAGCCAAGAACTGAGTAGGGCCGACATAAATATTTTGTGACGAGGAGAGTGTGCGAGTTGTAAGGTTGCTATCAAGAGCGGGGTGGGTGAACGTAGAACACGTCAAGAGAGTTGGAATGGAAGGTGAATTATCATAGGGGCCTTTAAATCTCTGTAGAGTAGTCTAGACTATATACGTAAAAACGTATTAGAAGGTATTGGAAATGCTGCGAAAGTGTGCTTCAAATGTTTGTCAAACAGTAGCTTCAAATCATAGGTATCTTGAGAGAGAACCGAGGAGGACACGCCCCGGAAAGCGTTTTGTTTATTATCATCGCCGTAACGACGCTAAACAACGTTTGGGAATATAGACTATGTTACATTTAACGTCTCTAACTTCATCGACCGTGAGAAATAGGCCCATTGAGCGAATACTGTTGGTAACATGTCACGCTCTTAACCGTTACGCCGCCATAACGACCCGATCTCCAGTCTCCTTCAGGCCCTACCTCCATCCTTGGAGACATCAGCCCAATCAATTTTGCCGAGCTAACCCTCCCGGTGTACAAAGCGATGTTCGTCCACATGCCGACGACGGCGATGCTTTCTTCGGGACGATTGAGGCAGAAAATGGCTGGGTTGATTCACAACATGACGATGCCAAATCAATACACTCCGGTGTCGTTCGGGCGCCTCTTAGCGGTGGCTGGTCGCCAGCTGCGCTTAAAAACGGCACACTTCCAGGCTGCCCTTTTTGCTATTATCAACGGCAGTGGCCTCATCCTGGCTCCCAACCTAGTGCAAGAGCAGGTCAGTTGCGCTTTTATGCTCACGACGAATGGAGGCTATTTTCCCACCGTGAAACGTCGTGTTTTGCTCAGAAATGAGTACAAGAGGCATCAGTGCTGCACGAGCAGACTACTCCTTACTGATGTATCATTAGTGAAAATTTGTGTGGTACCTTGAAAAATCGCCAACTTCCTTCTTGCCTTTCGGAACCGCGCGCTCTTGTGCTTGGTCTTCATTTTATACATCCTGCAGGTGGCCCAGTTCCATGCTCTGGGTCTCGCACCCATTCCCCGGATATCTTTGAACATACCGCCTGACACTCGCAGGGTGGTTCTCTTGGTGCCCTCATCGAGGTTGAGCCTGCTCCGCCAGTTTGATATCTCGGAGGTGTTTCTCGCGCTGACCGGAACAGTAGCAGAATTTGACAACCAGTTCGTGAGCGTTCATATGGCGTTCGTTCGAGTGCGCCGTGGTGGGAGAGAAGTCAAGGACGACAGGAGTGACCGAAATGACTGGCGCTCGTTAACCCAGCACCTGAAAGTGAGGGACGCGCGGGAGGGCGACCTCGAGGCCGAGCTAATGGTATCTGCCATTGTGCCTATCTACGCGCTGACGATGGCACCTCCATGTCTGACCGAGCTGCAGCTACGACTTCAAGAAAGTGAAGAAGTGTTCCAGGCGCCTGCACACGTCAAGAGAAGGCTGGGATGGCAGATGATGAAGGTGATTTACGGTGCAGACTTAAACAACGAGGATAACACAGCAATCCTGACGCCTGGCGAACCTTCCGTGCCGTGGGAGGGCAGGTATTCATCCCCATCTCTCGCTTGCCCGAAACATGCCGTTTCGAGTCGGTGCGAACAGGACACCGTCAATTCACCGGTTGTGGGGAGATCGGGTTCACCCGAGTCGACTTACCTTCAGCCTTTCGCATACGGCAAGTCGCAGGTCAAGCAGTCCTTCGAGGTGATAAGACAGCCAGGGTGCGGAAGAAAAGCCTCGTTTGCGGGAAGAGTGACACTTGTCATGTGTAATAAGGAGGCGCGGGAGCATCTTGCTATGGGAGGAGCTCCCCGCGTGGAAGCTACTGGAGATCCATGCTCTGTGCGGGTGGTTCTCGGTAAAGAACTCGTCCACATGGCTCGCTTCACGTTCCCGGTTACTTGCGAGGATGTGAAAGTTGTTTACAGCAAGAGCCAGGGCTTCGCACACTTTACTGTCCTGCCATCGAAAGGATTCCTTGGGGTCCCCTTTGCACTGACGGCATGCAACGTCGATGGTAACGACACGATGAAGCTCTTGTCGACTTTCTGCTGGCCGATGTGCGTACCACTGGCGTCTTTGCCGAGGCTGGATTTCAACGCCGAGTGGGCTCACCAGAAGGTGATAATCAGACGACGACATAATTAGGAAATCTTGTCAGAACTGCGAAATTACAGCATTTCGAACGATAGTCAATGATGTGTCAATGATGTGCACTAGAAGACAAGGGTTAAGTTTCCGTCGAAGTGTAGTGTGCCCATAACGAAGCGATTGTCGTATTTATATAACCGAAACACGTCTGACATACTGACGTACGCGTCAGGTATCAGATGTCACGTAAGTCGAAGTATCATGGGTATTAATTTAGCTTTTAGCTGATGGTAGACGTCGCAAGCTTCGTTGACGCGTTGTTTCATTCCCGTTTCGCTGACACGTTTATATCGCCTGGATGGTTCTCTCGCAGGGTTTTCTATTGATCTGCTTATATCGCCTGTCTCGCGATGAAGTTGTTTGGTATAGCGTGTCGCTTGGGGCACATCGTACGGTGTTGGACTGTGACTTGAAAAAACACCGCGTTACCCTAGCATACTGCTGTAAGACAAACACGTACTTCGATCGCATGCGATGTGTCCAGGTCATGGGCGCGATGTCAGTCCACGAAGCCGACAGATCTTCCGACCGCGCGTCCGGCGGGCCTCATCGGGGCTTCCCAGGGTTGAAGGTGACTCCTATTTTCCCCTTTGCCGCTCAATGTTCTTATAGCCGTCACCACACCCTCCACACTAATACTACTGTGTATGCTAGTTACTACACGGTACATACCTATTGTCGATGGCAGCCGCATCTATTCTTTTTTCTGAACACGATAACCACCAACTGGCCTCTGTAGGAGAGCATCCGCGCCATCACCGCATCAGCCTGTGCAACTCACAAAGAGGAGGACAACCTCCCGTGGAAGCACAAGTGGGCTTGCATCGTCAACGATCAACGCCCTGACGGACCTGCGCTCTGGGTGTGGGTGAATGACATCCTCCTCGACTCTAGCAACCAAGCGTTGGTGCTGGACTGCTGCATCATGCCGGTGGATAGTATGAATCATGAGGCCTCTCTACAGCTCGGAGCCGTGGTCGGTGGTATGTCTACTAATTTCATACAGGTAACGGGCCTCTGGTCGACATAATCACACCGTGGTGCCGCCATTAGCGTGTCGGCGATCCGGTGTCCAAAACATGGTATGATGCGGCTCCTAGGGCTGCCTTCTGCCAGATCTGGTGGTCAGAGGAGTAGGGGGCACGCCTAGCGTTTTTATCAGTATGACCAGGTTGAAGCAAAGCGTCCCAACAATGGAGTCAGTGTAGGGTTGAATCCTTAGAGCAGATGAAGTACCAGAACCGCCACACCTATGGCTGCCTCACGTGTGGTTCGTTTTCGAGCGTAATACTTCCTAATCTAGCGCCTCGGAGCACTCAAGTTGGAACCCATTAGAAGTTGTGACCGTCAGCTCATTCCCTGCCCGTATGAAATGGTTTTCCGTGTAGGACAGGTTCTGACAGTCACCACTTTTCCCGCAAATTATTTGCGGTCGCCAAGGTGCTGCAACGATATTATTATCCACGCATGCTAACAAGCGCTGTATTCGTTCATCGAACAGGCCCACCAGGAGGAGTTCGATCTTTGGACGGCGCTGCTTCCTACCGCCGTTGAACGTGCCCGCCAGACGTATGCACACGCCAAGGATTGCATTTACGCGGCTCCGCGGGATGCTAACGGGAGTCCGACTGTCTGCGGATGCGGCATGGGCAAGGACCTGCCGCCAGCCTTCACGGATTCGATTAAGTCTGTCAAAGCAATCTCTGGGGGTTATGCGATCACCCTTTTTGTTTACAGGGCGGTAATATCCCCGCCGTACGCCCCGCCCGATACGGCTGCCGCTAAAAGATCGGCGAGGGGGTCACGAGTTAGTGGTGGGCTTGGGTGCGCAAAGTGCGGGAGGGGGCACTCCTCCATGCTTTGCTCGCGTTGCCGTGAAGTACGCTACTGCTCCAAAGAGTGCCAGCGCCAGGATTGGAAGAAGCACAAGTCTAAGTGCGCGGCTAAATCGGGCTCGGAAAAACCGTGAAGAGACCCTACCCTGCCGGGAAGGTCTACCGAACGTCTCTAGTTTGTGAGGGATCAGCACCTTTTGGTTGCTGATTTGGACAGCAGTTGCGGGATAAAAACGAGTTGGAAGCCCGGGTGTTGTCGAG
Organism: Undaria pinnatifida; assembly: GCA_012845835.1. Taxonomy (NCBI): domain Eukaryota; class Phaeophyceae; order Laminariales; family Alariaceae; genus Undaria; species Undaria pinnatifida. Next base: position 30,236,632 of record JABAKD010000025.1, read on the forward strand.
AATCATTGACGAAGAGTCGTGTATCGTAGTTCAGTAGGACAGGTGGAGGTACCACAGTATAGTACACACCTTTGGGTGGCCGTAAATGATCTACTGTATGTAGTGCGGCTGATAATGAGTATGTTATATTGTGCCCATAACAGGGGGTTGGAGCCATGACGTTTGGTAAGTTGCGCTGGGACGAGTGTTACCAGGTGCCGGCAGTTTTCATTCCAAATGAGTCAACGACGGCAGCGAGTCCCTTGGTTGTGCGCGAAGTTCCTATGGGTGACATGGTCCCATGAAACTATTTTTAACACAGCAAAGTGGGGGGGGACATAGCCACTTGAAGTGTTCGATCTACGGTCGACTGGAGCTAGATTGTTCCACACTCATAGTCTCAGCGCCAGGTTTGGGCCTCAAGTACCGAGGTAATAATTTTATCTGACCACTTAAGAATGGGTGTCGGTGTTCTGAAAGGTTAGTTCAGGTACTGTACGCAGCTATTCAACATCGAACGTGGGACGATAATTGCGCAGTGTGGCACCGTTCAGTATCCCGGACAAACTAGCTAGAAGGAGCTCTCGCCACCATCGATGGACTGAGCGGGCGAGGCGTGGTGGGAGAGATTGCTCATGGTCGTCGTGTGCCACTTGGTATCCATCCCAGCATCAATCGGTACTAGTCTTTGATTGGGCAGCGGCTATTCTGCACGGTGTGGGATACCGTCTATTCTTGCGTGTTTTGCTGCGGTGCAGGTGCGCCTTTTGTTTGCCTCCTGAGGGTGGTTGATTGAGGAACTCTATACCGCCACACAGTAACAGAGAGCTGAACGTGAAAATAGATTAATACAATATTGAACGTTAGGTGGCATGTGGCGTGTATCAGCTCTTAGCTGGTGTACGCTCGTAGGCTCGCTTTCGGATGACCCGATGAAGACAGCCAATATTTATGATTTTAGGCAAACAAATGCCACGGTTAGGTGAGCCTGTAAAAGCAGAGAGCTCTAGCAGAGAAGATGTTATTTGGCCACCCCAGGCCGATGTGTTGATTAATTATTTGCTCAGCAGATGAGAGCTGATGATGAGCAAAAAAGAGTAATCGAGATGGGCCTGGCCATCACCTGATAGAGACAGCACAATGCGTATGCTACGGACAGACGTACTCTACGGGTAGTTGTCTGATCCACCTACAGCAAGGTTTTCTGAGGCTTGCTCGTGGTCTACCGTGCCTATGGCAATGTTCCCTGAGGTTTGCTTCTGGGAGCTTAGCTACGTCAACGCTCCGACAGTCAGCCTAAGATCACATTCCATGAATGTTGTTCAAGGTACGTTATTCCGCCGCATTTATTTGAAAACACCGCATTGCTCGTACGTACTACGTACATGTACCAGCTTTTGGATATGATCAGCCAGTAAACGGTTGTGCATCATGTAACGAAGCTATTACTGCTGAGACATTTGCATGCTAAATACCGCATCGATAAACGACATCTAACAGACTTCTTATGACTGTTGTACGAACAACTCGCAATGTATACCAGATGACCTTTAAGTGTTATCCAGTAACGACATGATGGTTGCTGACATGTAGCATCTCAAATACAAAAGACCATGGTTGTAAGGATTTATGTCATTTAGACACCAGCTCTACCAAAAAGCAGACCACCTCTAACACTAACATTGCGATACGTGCCATCATGGAACTGGTTGGTACGCTATACAAGAAAAGGTAGTCGCTATTGCATCCCACGATTTTTTAAATAGCAAGTTTGCGGGGGGCGGCATTTTGCTTGATACCAGGTAAATACTTGAATTAAAAATTGTGTTCCTTTCTCGTGTGAGCAGCCAAAGCTCTACTACTGTTCTTCCTGCGGCTTAGGTTGCGACTTAGCGTGGTGATGTACTAAACTCTTGGCCACAGACCTGGGGAGATCATTTGGTTAAATTCGGGGAAGTTTGAAGTTATTTTTTTTCCCTGTAACGCATATATACATATCATACCAGGTGCGGTACCACGTTATTAACTACTGGTTTTGATGAATAAGCATTTCCCCAAAAACAAAGATAACTCCGGGTTCCTCTTTCGAAAACCAACCCTTGTCAACAACGTGCAAAAATCCAGCGCTTATAATGGGTGCTTCGAGTTTGTCCGTGGGGTTGAGCTGAATCACTGACGGTGTTTGACCTACTTTAACCAATGTGGCATCCACCCATTACTGTGATGTATAACTGATGGAGTATGGCTCATTCTTGGCGTACACACGATGAATACACAAAACTCATTAGGCTAAGAGTATGTGCAATTTGGTTCACCATAAGAATGCCGGGGACCAAGAATGTGCACTTCAACACAGTCCTGGGACTCTGCGGATGGGGGCCAGTATCACACGCTGTACTACTAATACTACTGTATGTAGGTATCATACAACTCGTCGTAAACAGCAGAGTGGAATATGAAGCAACTCACTTGCTGATTCATGAACACCATCCCCCCAGGCCATTAGATCGACTGAAGAACGTTGCTCAGAAAAAAAAAAAGTGTTTTGGAGGGACAATGGTACTCAGGTTGCCCGCTGACGAGTGTCTCCAGGTCGTCTGAGAACGACTTCCTCATGACGGTGACGGGCCTTTGGAAGCTAGCGCGCAGTTTGTTGTGGCTAGACAGCGCGGGCCGCACTGATGGCACCATGTGCACTCTGTAGACACCAGGCAATCTTCCCGCATACTCAACCTATCAGCGGGTACTATATCATAATTTATCTTTACCGCCTGCCAATGCCATACCCGTTTTGATGTTGCAAACAACATTATGTTCGGGATAATGACCCCAGGGAGTCTATTAATAATATCATCATAGCCTTCAACACAGCGCCAAATCCGTAGCAGGCCCATATTACATTACCGTTTCCGACCCAGTAGAACGAGGTCAAAGTTACCACGGGCAAGTGCTACCACCTCCATTACAGCCCTCCAACACTAATCCCGTCTCCATCTTGAACACAGAGTGACATCAGGGTAGTATGTCCGGAATAATACTCTTCTTCGTGTTGGCCTAAACACCACACCACCCGCAAAAAAAAACACCGTACTAAACACGCCCTTGAATCATTGCCTACGCCGTGCCTTACGCTACCGATCTTTTTTTTTACCACTTGTGCTCCACCCCAAGCACATAAAAAATGCTTCACGATTAGTCGAGCCGCGACTTATAGGGAACGCTGGAGTACGTAGATACGCACATTGCACATGCGACACGACCACGTCCTGCGGAGCATCGAAACAATACCTCCACGCCATTCCATCGAGGAAATATCTTGGATTGTGAATTAATACAATAATACTGTCCGATATGGCTACCTACTATTGACGAGCAGACAAGTCAACAGCGACGACAGCTTTGTCGCGCTGAACATGGTAGGCCGAGGGTTCGAATACCTGCTAAACCATGTAACATTTTTCGTGTGCGCACCGGGACACCTACACGCAAACTCATAGAATGCATCTGATTTCCATTGTTGCCCTTCTCGCCGAATCGCTCGCTCGAAAACGTCAAACTATAGTAGTCCCGGGCGCTAGGATCAAAGCACCCCCAATGTTGAAGCGGGGGGATAGTCTACTTCTCTGATTTCAGCCCGCCCAGACTTATGGTTGCTGTTGATATATAGCTACCACATGCTTGTAGGGCTTGTCCGTAACGCAAAAAAACTCGTTGCACGGTGGTATCGTCTTAACACGTGTAGGAAGAAAATTTCCGTGAAACGGTCAACGTCGACTGACACGACATCAAACCTATCACTAACACAAAAATAAAAAGGAACGCCCCACTCTTGCCCTCCAGGCGTAAACCCGGAACACCAACTACATCGCGCAATCGCACGGGTCCACTCCGCTTCTGTATGCTCTGGCTTACGCTGAGTACGAGGTGTAGCAATGTTTGGCTGAAAAGTTTTTTGATTGGCGGGGCTCCATAACCCATTACAATACTACTATCGTTGCTGCGCCATTTTTGCACGTTCGTGTTTATCGAAATCAGTTCTCGGGTGGCGTAAAGACGTCCTTAACTTGTGTATCTGACAAAAAAAACGGTGCCCCTCTACCCTCTACCGCGCAGCATGAGTCTTCTGCTGTCCCCATACGGCCTCCGAAACGAACCTATGCCCGTGCACCCTAAACAAAGAATGTGAGGTCGACCTGCCGAAAAATACGCGGGAGTCGTCACACCTTTTACCCGGACGCCGGCATGTGCACTAAGTGATCTATTGAGCTACTGCGTTCCACACCCTACAGCCCCCGGCACCCATACTGGCGTGTAAGCCCGAATGGAGCAGGCAGGAAAACTATACGCATATGTCGCGCGCGTCAAACAATATCTGAAACAACTCCATGCATGACATGCATCCTCGAAACTTACGGGCATGCGCGGAGCCAAGGCTGGCTGCAGCCCGCCGCAGCGAAGCCCCCCTGGTACGTACGTTTGATTACACCATTTACTACCAGTGTATATCAGGTATACAAGGTCTCTGGCGATCGTTTTCTTGCTAACGATTGGCCTTGTCTGGGTGGTGTTTCTTTGACGGCATACCTCACCGTAAGTCGTCTACGGTAGCAGCCCAACCTTGGATGAAACCATTCCACGTTTTTTCTTTCCTTTATTGCGATGCACATGTCACATTGTCGCTTGCGTTGTTCTGGCCCCGTTTCCTTGTCTGCTTCCGTTCGTTCCGTGAACGCAAGACGCAGCCCAGGGGGACACCGAGGTGAAAGTTCCAACGCGCTCAGGCATAAACAAGTCAACTGCCACTTTATCCGGCTTGAACTCCTTACTATCTGACCTCCGACCCGTCGAGGTTGGTCACTGGGTGTACGTGTGTGCTCACTAATTCCTTCGTTTCTTCCTCCTTTGCTCAATATTAGTGAGGTTCGGGGGGGAAACAAACGGGGGGAAAATCTTTTCGCATTGGCGGTTGCTTATGGTCGAGATGTGCTTCAAAGATTTTAAATATGAAAATAGGAAGAACATCATCTGCTCAGAGAGGCGATGATGAGAAAACAATGAGCAAGAAGGATGTTCGCTCGGGTGAGAAACGTAGAATGTGCGCTCGAATGGCAACGCGCTGAGAGCTTCGTGCCGATCTATCACGCACAGTGCTCCGCTACCTTCCCTCGCGACCTGCTCTCTCCTTCCACCGCGACTTGCTCTCTCCGCTTCTCAACGCCTATCGCATGTTTCCCGCCATCGTCGCCGTCCTCCTTGCCGTTGCGCTGCTAGTTAGTCTGTTGGGCTGCGTGGCGACGTGAGCACATGCATTCTCCACCCACCTCCTCTCCTCATTTCGTCCGGCTAGGCCGAACCTCCTGTTCTACTTTTGCCGCCACAGCAGTATCACCAAGCGTCGACTGGCTAGAGGAGGTGGCGTGCCCTGTCGCGCCCTGTCACTCTAACCTTTGTCGGCGAAAATAGGCGTGCGTCCTCTCCACCGTCACCCACCTTGAGGTTGCTTGTTGCCTTCTTACTTTGGGAGTGTTTCCTGCTTGCGAGATCATACCAATGCAACGCGATAATTTTGCTGCCATGTCATCACCAACCGACGTCAGATTGGAGGACATGGCGTGCCCTATTGCCCTACAATGTGGTGGCTAGTCGACGTCCGCCCCAGGTTACTTTGGTGGCAGTGCAGGCACCCTTATGCCTTTTTTTTTCTGTTCCACCACCAAAACCCTTTGCATTTGTTTGCTCTGGATAAGATGGCCATTGTGATGACCGCACCCTGATCAAAAGCATTGCGTTGGGAAAAATAACCCGCTACCAGTAGTTTTCGGTGCGACTCCGTCAGTCCGTCCGTAAGCAACGCCAGCCGTGAGCAAGTTTATATTTTTTATTTTCCTCCCTGTTTACCTAGCATATCCAGCGTCTCAATATATTCACGTGTCAACGTCGTTTATTGGCTCTACCACTGTACACCGTCCGCACTTCCTTGCCCCGATGGGCTCTTGCGAACCCTACTGTCGCAGCAGATATATTACCACCTCGAACACTCACTCCTGTGCACCCCTCACGCGATTACGTGCACACCACTTTCATGCCCTTGACGCCTATCGTGCCCCCCCTTGCAAGCACGTCACAGGCGGCATCCCCTAATAGTGGTTATCAACAAAAAGAAGAAGAAAGAGAGCCATAAGGTTTATAAATGGGAAACACGTGTCAGATGCCATTGACAGACAACTTCAAAAAACATGTTGGTATCCATGAACGTGGGCAACACTTATCTCCACCTACCGGTTGTCGCCCGCGGTTGGTGTAAGGGCGTGAATGCGCCGCTGTTAGCGCCATAGCTCATACTATTATCTCCTCTTGAGAGCGTACGCATGATATCTCCTGTTGAGAGCATATGCATGGCTGCAGAGCCTTACGAAAACGTTGGATCCATGGGGGATGTGCGAACAATTGTTAGTAGCCCAGTCGCCCGTGAACACAATACGATGCCGAGCACTCAGCGAGAATCTTGTTTGCACGAAAACACTCCGAGAAAGGCACCACCGAGCTACGTTATTCTGGACCTTGACCATTTGTTTGTCAACGAAAGTCCCTGCAACTGCTACAATCGGTGACTTGGCCAAGAAGCGACACAGATGTAACGGCCCGCACCTTACCTGTAACACGCGTATCGCACCGAAGCGCGTTTTGTCTCCCTTAGCCTGACAGCGTTGCTTAAAAGCTGAAATGCCTTTCAGGTGTAGAATGCGCTTATATGAGGTATGGGTTCATGTCTGAAAGCTTTGACGGCAGCGTTGATGTTGACCGTTGGCGTGACCGACGGTGAGACTAAGGTGGTTAACACCTACAGGTATTTCTCCACCGTTGGGGTCTTCCGCGAAATCCTTGAGCTGCTCCAGGTGAAACGCTTGGGCACGCCTGACACCGTCCAGCACACTGTTGTCGTGGTATTCCTGGTGCTCCTCCAATCCGCCTGGTCACGACCGCGCTGCATATTATCAATCAAATCCGCTTTCCCTCAAAACCATGTGCTGACCATTAGCACTAATAACCTTCGTCCGACCACCTTCGGACCGTTTGTGGCCGTCCCAGCGCTTCTGGTGCACCTCTAAAGTAGACGTCTCACCTCAAGATAAGCCAATGCCAGCATCGGAGCTAGCTTTTTCCGGCGCGGCAGTGTCCTCGACTTCGTCATACATTCCACCGAGAGGGATCCACGATGCCTTTGACTCCGAGAGTACCTCAACACTGAGGCAATCGATCCGTGGCATTGAAGCCCAGCTGGTGGATCTGGTGTGTCAGAGCTGGACACTCGAGGAGCTGATCGGCTGGCTGAGGGTACCGCTTGAGTGCGCCGCATTCACCGGCAACGCAGCTGCCTTAAAGCGGTTGCTTGCCGCAGGGGTGACAATCGAAGTGCCGCCTGGACGACGGCAACCGTTGACACTCTTGCACCTGGCCGCAAAAAGCGGAAACGCAGGCGCTGTAGAGAAATTTGTGAGGGCGGGGGTGGATGTGTACGAGACGGGCAGCGCGCTGGACGACGGAACAGCTCTCCACTGTGCGGCCGCTGCAAGGAATGATGCTGTGGTTAGAGCCCTTGCTCGCACCAAAACTGATGTTGGCGCGTTGAACGCAAGAGGGTCGAGCCTTCTTCAATACGCGTGTGTGAGTGGGAACCAAGACGTTTGGTATTTTCGCTGTGGAAACGAGCCTGTGCGCAAAAGTAGTCGGAGGAAGGATACCCATTTTCTATCCCTGGCGGCCATCCACAAACACCCAGGAGTGATTGAGGACCTACTTGCGTTTCCGTTGGTAGCTGTAACACTGAAGGAACTTCAGGTACCCGTGGTATAGACAAGAAATTCTGCGAACGATATCACGTATAGTAGCAGAGAGTAACCGCCGTAGGCTTCGCTCCGTTGGGTGAAGATGATAGATGTGTTGTTAACATTTTCCCGCCGACTAATGAGCTCGCCGTCTTGAATGCGGCTGCCAAACCGTTTGTTTTCTCCTGTCCGGAAACCGTGTCATACGCAGCGCTTCATACTGCCGCTGTATGTTGCAAGGCTGGAGAGTCTTGTGAAGCCCTGCTGCGCGACGGTGATACCCTTGATTGGGTTACCTTGGAAGGCGTAGCCTGCTCTAGTTTCTCTGCTTCGAATGAGCAAGCTGGGCAACTACTACAGGTCCTTACCGCAGCCCAGGAAGCGGACGTTCGGACGCGTATGTGTATCGAAGCACTGTACTACGCCGTTGTGGCTAACCGGCCGGACACCATTCGCGACTTCGTCGCCCTTGATGCCGACGTGAAATATCGCCGGGGTGACTGGCTTCCGTATCTCCACCGCGTAACTTCGCGAGGCTTACCCAAGGCGATTGAGGCACTTCTGCAAGCCGGCGCTAACGTTGAGGCAAGATACAACGGGAGCACATATCTGCATTTCGCCTGTGATCATTTCCATGCCAACGTGATACAGATGCTGCTGTATTGGGGCGCGGAGGAGAGCTCGACCGATCCCGACATCAACACTCCCTGAGAGGTTGTCGGCATATACGTGCCAAATGTAGACGAGGAGCTTCTGCCCGAGGACTTAGCCAGAAACAAGCGTACAGACGCCGCTATCCGGAGTATGCTCAAGACGTCGCCGGCGTACCGGAGCTGGCGCCGCTGCGGCTGGCTCCTTCTCTGCCGCGCGCGCTGGTTGACCAGGATTGGCGCGGGAGAGATGCGTTCTTCGTCTCCGCTTGGTTCTACCCTTGATGGCGCCACGGGCTCCAAGAAGCGTCAAGGGGAAAATTCCCGGCTCTGAGTTGGTCATTAAACCCAGAACTAGGGGAAAACTCACCGGCGAAGAGAAGGTGGAGGCAGGCATCTGCCGGAGGCAACAGCATCACCAGCAGAAGTGTCGAGACTCGGACCATGTAGCGCTCTGGGAGACGGTGGTGCTGGGCAGGCGGCTGGGATTGCGGGGCTGGACGGCAGGACGCGCTTTGTGGAAGCAGTGGAGCAGCTGCTGCTGCTGCGGGAGGACTCGATTTTCAGGGAGGTTGTGACCTTGTTGTAACTGCACATTGAACATCCGACAATACTATTGTATAACCCTCTGAAAAGCCATTAATATTTGTTTTGTATAAGTTGGACTTGAGAAGTGCAGCCTTGCCCGGTCGGAGTTGTCACTGCACGTTGCTTTTGATCAACGTCTTTCCAGTATGTGGCGTCCACTTTAACACCTTGGTTCGGTTGGTTGTCACCCAACATTGACAAGCAGGCTATTTTGACGTCCTCTTGGACTCCGTTGCGGGACGTGTTTCGATATACACCACGCATTCTTCCTCTGTCCGCTCGTTCAGGTGTCCATGGTTTCGGTTGGATATCACGCAATATGTTGTGCTTGCAGTTATCACGTTTAGATTTGACGCTGCCATGATAAGGCATCTGATACGCGCCGTTTGTGCCGAAGCAAGATGCTTGGGTGAGCGAGCGGCGCTCGGCCTTTCACGCCCATTTCAACTATTGTACTTGTTTCCTCTCCTTGGGTATGTCGTTGAAGCATTGCTCTTTCCGCAGCAAGGATAGGATAGTCGGCTCGGGTGTCTCACGGACTGCGTTATTTGCAATGTGTGCCAGGTAGATGTTCTCGCGGTCTCGGACGATCCATCAAAAAGAGAAGGATACTCGATATGCTCCAGTGACCAAGTGAATATCATGACTCTGCCATGGTAGCTTTGTCCAGTGCCGGGTATCATGTTATAGGTTGGTAGCAGTAGAGGATGGAACATACGTCCTCTACGCGTACGCCAGATAGACATACGTACATGCACTACCGCGGTCTGGCTGGAATATAGTGTACATTCATATATTCAGGAACAGCGCACATTCACGCCTAGGCGTGTAAGAGAGGCTACTGACTGTTGCAGAGGTAGGAAGTGATATAGCAGTAGGGTTTTGGTTAGGGGCAAGAGTGAAAAAGAAGCACGGCGTGGCCAGGGGATGCCTGGATGCAACGAAAGGGCTTTTTTATGCGCCACTCTTGCTGAAGCTATACTTCGTACCAAGGGGGCGGCCGTATTTACCGGCTGTGCAGAGGTCTTCCACCGACGGTTTTTCTGGGGAAGTGCTTCTCAGTGCAGTCTCCTCAGCTGATCCAACCGGAATTAATACTCAGAGTCTATGAAATAACCTTGTGAGGAGGATTTCCTTGCTGTACGTGTAGGAGGTCAAATCCTGGTGTGTTAAAAAAGCTCGGATTGGGAAGTTAATTAGATACAGTACATAACAAACAGGCTAGAAAGAAAGTCAGAATACTCCTAGGAATATTAAAAATCCGGGAGCCGCCGTTACACTGGAGCTGGTGTACAACGAATCTTTCTCTCCTAAAAGAGAAACCCGACCTGGGTCAGCGTTTCTGCCTCTTGCTGCTGTAGGTGTCCTGTATGTTGTACCTACGAAACCAACTGCAACGTAAATATAATGGGAATGAGGAACCGTCAATAGGCAGAACGCTTGCCACAGCAATATATTTCCAACAGCATTACGTACCTGCTCAGAGTGTCATGTTTGACGAGAAACAAGGCAATCGACGAGGCTGTGGGCTCGCGCCATTGCTCTTCAACCTTGTAAATAGCAACGGCACTGCCCGTGGCCATGAAGCGCTTCGGGTAGCTCAACGCACAGCGCGCCCGAGAATTTGAGCGTCGGTGCAGGCCGCTTGCGTGTGTATCAGCTCCTTTGCGCTATGGCACCCATCGTTAGGGATAATTTGAAATCATGCGTACGTAGTGTCATGCCTGGTGAGTGGCTTCAACGGCCAATCGATTTGAACATGAAACGATTTCCAAAACAAAAGCCTCCCCAGTCGACAGCAATGGAGATCGTGCAGTTCGCAGCAATGCCTTGGACTCCTAATCAAAACCAAGTAAAGTCGGTCAAACAATTACAGTTACGAGTGTCAGCAGGCTGTAGACTAAGGTCCTCCAAGCTCAATGCATCCCACAACGGTGTACATTGCACGTAGGCGTGCAATTACTTAAGGTAGCACGGGCTGCAGAGTGTCCTTGTCATGTCCTTGTAATGTCCTTGTCATGTGCTTGCCATGTCCTTGTCATACTCACCAAAGCCAAGGTAGGGGGGGTCACGTTTGGAGCCTTTCTTAGTATTGTATTTGGGCGGGTGGGTGAGTGGGTGAGTGGGTGAGTGGGTGAGTGGGTGGGTGGGTGGGTGGGTTGGTGGGTGGGTGGGTTGGTGGGTGGGTGGGGCGTGGGTGGGTGGGTGGGTGGGTGCGTGGGTGGGTGGTTGGGTGGGTGGGTGGGTTGGTGGGTGGGTGGGGTGGGAGGGTGGGTGGGTGGGTGGGTGGGTGAGTGGGTGGGTGGGAGGGGGGGGTAGGTGGGTGGGTGGCAGGGTCACTCGCCTTCTATTCCTTTGCGGTCTTCCGCTTTCGTGCGTTTTTAATTTTTGATATGAATCCGCAATGGGATGGTTAGGTACGCTGCGCCAAACCAATCGCTTGAAGTATATTGCCAGTGACTTGCAGAGTCACTCCTGCGAGTGGCTCAAATCCGGTGTTAACTAGTAAAAAGAGGGTACTAACTCTATGGTACACTTGGAATGTTTTTGTTTTCACCGTGCACCAAGCACGATGAGGAGGCGTGCCACCGAGGCATGCTGCCACTGTGGAGCTATGCCCTTGACACGCTGTCAGATACGAAACTATACTCCCTTTATGCCGATTTATATCTGTGTACAAGCCCGGCACTATGAGCAAATGTCGCCGGAGGCAACGGCGAACGACAAGCCAATATGTACCCCATGCAGTGTACGCAGCACAGTGAAGCGATGGTGGCGCCATTTTACTGTGGTATTAATAGAGTCTTGCTGCTCGTCAGTCTTTTGAAGTTCGGCGCAGACCATTGCACCAAATTGGTCGATACCCCTCCCCTCCGAGAATTCCTCGTGGCCAGCATCAGCTCGACCATATCACAACAACATGCATGCCAAAAACGTTAGAAATCAGTTTAGAGGGAATCGTGTGTAGGTCATGGGGCGGCGGTTCTTTGCGGATTAGAGGAAAACGAAATCAACGCAAACCATTGTGCTGTACGGTGTCGGGCTTGACCAAGTCGTACATCTGGAGCAAAGTTTTGCAGTTTGCGTAAGATCACCCTAACGCACGAGAAAAACGGTTACACGAGGTTCACTTTGCTCTCTGACATCTATGATGATACCGTCTGATCGGGTTCAGCCATCGGAAGTAAGGTGAGGGGTAGTAATAGCGCAGGTGTCGCTAGGGATACTTCAGTGTATACCAGTAGACTACAGCAGCAGTAGAAAAATATCCAGCAGAAAGCAGCTGTTACTGTAGATATTATCGTGATGTGTACTACACATGGTATAATATGCCTGGTATGATGGTAAGACAAGCACCTCGACACGACCTCGTGCATATCTATATATATAATGATTCGTGTTTTTGAGAGGACAGGGATTTAGCCAGGAATATTTTTCGTCTCGGCTTCTGTATGGGATTCTCAAAACTGGAATTTCTCTGTCAAATCGCTTCGTTCGAGCGCCGTCTTCGGCGGGCAGCTCCAACGTTCGTCGGCCTGCCTCATCCGTTCCGCACCTCGACGTGAACGCGGATGGAGGCTGAGCGAGACAAGCCAGCAGTGCGCAAATTTTTGAGTTTTGAACGTTACTCTCCAGTTATTCTTCAGGTCTTGATGTATGAAGAGGTTGATAAAATAAAACTTGACAATACGTTATTTCCAAATTGGCGTCATGTTTTGTCCCAAAACAAAGAATATTTACTAAAGCAAACCATGGTACCAGGGTAGATATCATAGTAGTTTGTTCATTTGTTTATTGGTTTTCGGTAGGTACATACGTACGTGCATGAATAGACGTGGCAAGTGCACGCATGACCAAAACGACGAGGTAGTGATTACGATTACTGCTCCAGCAAAAACCACACAGCAGCATTACGAGTGGCTGCGTCCCCGGCCTCAAGGGTGGTATTGTACGAGTTCGGGCACATCGACATAGTCTGTACTCGTGCAAGTAATATAGGTACGAGTAAGGGCACACACACGGATGCTCTATTACACAAGCGCTTTATGTCTGACTTATGGCATGGGGAGGGTGTACCCAAAAACAGGGAATAACTTTTCGAAATAAAGAACAAGGAGGGAAATCATTCCTGTTGTTAAGCTGCGCCACGCGAAGGTCGTAGTAGTGGACGGTACCCACGGGAAAAAACAGTGTCATGCATTCATCCCGGTATCGCGTTCTTTTCCCCGAGAAAGCTCTTTGGAGAAGTGTAGTAGTAGACGGTATCCACGGAAGAAACCAGTGGCATGCATTTATCCCGACATCGCATCGTTCGGTGGTTATTTTCCCCTAGTACACGCTTTTGAGAAGTGTAGGCAGTGTGGAAGGCGTGCTTTGTTGTTGCGGTGGTGCCTGTCTCCGTTGCTCTTTTGGTCGTTTGCCGCTCAAATCAACTGGAAGCGGCGGTGTTGGTACATATTATTAGCTGACAAATGATCTTGGGTTGCTTCCTTCTTGACGTGCTCCTTGCTGCTGATTGCTGATTGATCATATCTAGTGAGTAATATTGAGCCGGCCGCCCCGGTGGTCTAGTGGTTACCCTCGAATAATACTAGTTGGTCCTTGAGCTCGATTTCCACCGTTGTGAGATTCGACATTATTTGCAGAAATGCAAAAAAAGGATCAAATAACTGCTGAGAACGCCTAGCACTGTGAGCAGGTACAATTCGACGTGATTAGACAAGGGAAGAAATAGTGAAATATTCTCATGATGGAAATGAAGGCATGTACCGTAGTGGGGTGGGGGGAGGGGAGCCCGCTATATTACCCCGGATCTGAGTTATACTACTGGGAGGGAGGGTGAGAGTAGTGCGAGGAAAATAAATGGGATGGAAAAGAAAAGAAAAGGTGAAGGGGCGTTATTACTGCTGCTATAATACGGTACCCAAGAAAGTTGCACCGATCTCGGGCTCGATCTGGACTGAATATGCAGTTGGACCATGTACAACTTCTCTAATCACAGGCCACTATGAGACGATAGTAATTGAACTTGCTGAACTTCTTAGTGAGTGGTGGTTTCCTCTATCCACGAACCTCAGCCGAGCCGATCAATTGAATACCCGGAGGTTGGGTTACGCTGTGCGGAGCGGTATCGAGCCAAGCTTCAAATGAAATGTTCACGTACCGGGGATGGGGTATACGAATAAAAATTCAACAGTGCGAGTAGCCCATTTTTTTCAGTTGTAAATACCTTGAAGGATTTCCGAACCGGGGGTTGGACCCTATTCTGTGGTGCTGGCGTTGTATACGAACCTCAGCCAGCTAGGGACTCCACGCCGTGCGGTGTGGTGTCGACCCGGCAGAAGCCGCTTTTCGTCCCCGGTTTGTTGGAGTTGATGGGGGTATGGAAGGATTTCTCAAACAGGAATGGAGCCCTGTCCTCATCGGGTGCGTCGGAACGCCCCCCCCGCATTGGCTGGTCTATATCCTCCCCGGATGTCTCTCGCTCTACGAGTTGCACAGCCAACCAACGATGAGCCCATGTCAGTAGATGATTGTCACACCGTTAGCGGGGCTATGTCAACCCGCGGGAGAAATCGGTTATCGTCCCCGGTTTGTCACGATTTCTGAAACGGGCACCGGCCTCTATCCTCCCGTGGTGGCACAGCCCGTAAATCCGAGCCGCAGCCAATCAGCGGTAAGCCAATATGGTTGGGGTTCCACGCCGTACGGGGTGGTGTCGACACGGGAGGTCATCGTTATTATTCCCGCGTTTTTGGAGCTGTAGAGATTCGGGCGATTCATGAATCGGGGATGGGACCCTATCTTCCCCGTGCGCGACGGAAATGCCCCCCATTGATGGGCGCTCCCCGCCTAGGACAGCGCTGTGGAGCTCAAACCTATCAGCGATGAGCCAACGGGATTGGGGTTTCCTCGCCGTGCGGGGCGGTATCGACCCGAGAAAGCTGAGTTTCTTCTCCGGTTAGTCGAAGTTCTAGATATATTGAACAACCTCTGGACCGGGGATGGGACCCTATCATCCCGAGGTGGAGCTGGCTCAACATATGAAGCCGGCCAATCAGAGATCGGCCGGTGGGGTTGGGATTTCCACACCGTACGGGGAGTCAACCCGGATGATATCCGCTTTCGTCCCCAGGTTGTCAGAGTTGAATATGTGTTGATGGATTTCGATCCCGGGATGTGACCCTATCGTGCCCGGGTGACGCTTACTTTGCGTATGAATCCCGGCCAATGAGTGATCAGACAAGAATGGCATATTTTATTTTCGTTAAAAAACAACTCGAGCATGAAATTCTTAACTGTCAAAATCGTCAGCGCTGTTTTAGCCTCGACCTGAATCTTCAAGAAATGATCGATCTACAGCTACCAACAAGCAGCAGTATTGCAATAGCATTCGAGGGGTTGAATGACGAAGGAGGCGATACCACCGAGTTTCGCTCCTAAAACACTGCCAGCACGTCTCTCCACGATAAGATATCGCACAGACAGCCGATCTGGGAGACTCGGATCTAGACGATACTATTATATCATGCATGGTATATGTCAGAAGCTGGTTCAATGCGAGCCTCTCAGTGGCTACGAAGAGAACACGCAGCAGACATGGTCAGTCACTTTGCTGGCCCCGGATGCTTGATTGAGTAAAGACACAATCAGAAACGCACTCGACACGTTTCGTCGCCAGACTAAAGGTCGGTCTTAACGATACGTACAGCACTTCTTCAGTTTTTGATGAAATTTCGGCATTTTACCGAAATCTCCGAAGCTTTAATCTTCACGAGTACGAGCCTCAGTTGGCTCGCAAAACAATCGTCCACCCGGCACAGACCCGTCACTGCAGCAGCAACACTCGCGAAAGACACCCACGCGGTTGTCCCACTGGAGTCGGCCTTACTCGTAGGCACTTGTCGGTGCCTTGGGGAGTGAAGTCCATCACCAAGTCGCCGCGCTACAACGCCCAACGTGACAAAAGTCTCAGCTAATGCCGTCAGCGAGCTCGTTCGGTCGGCCGTCTCGGTGCGGTCACTTTGTCAACTCGACGACGAGAGCTCAGAAGCTCACTGCGCCTTCTGCGATCAGCCACGACCTGCCAATGACCTTGGGAACGACCCTGCTCAGTCTCGTGCTCTCGCGAATGATGGCACAGCTCGAGCGGTGCCGCTGCTCGATCCTCTACACCCTTGTACCTAGAATTTAGATATTCCCTAAGCAAACTGAAAAAAATACGGCCAGTTTTTCCGGGGGTGAAAATTCTAGGCTCATCACGAACTAGGTAAAAACCGAAAAAAAAAGCTTTACGTTAGGAACGATCCTAAAGGATCAGTTGGCGTGTGCTCGGATTTGTCCGATCGAAATCTGATTAATCTCGGAATCAGATTCACGAAAAAAACGATAGCAAGTAGTCCATTGTTAGTCTAGACTACATCGAACTCTTGGAATTACTTTACATACTGTACGCGTAGACTAGACTATGTGTGTGGCGCAGATCACTTTTTTGACTCTACCAAAAATTGAATCGAACAATTCGAAGTGCTACCCTCCCCTACCCGATGCATGGGTGCCGGCGAATGCCGGCACCCATGCGGAGCCCTTGCACAGTAGTACAGTAGTTTGCGATCAAACAAAGGGCACTAAAACTATAGAGCTACTCCTGTACTATTTATAATAACAACAAATACAGTACATCAGTCACTTACCGTTGGTGCACCGTCGCGCTCGCCGCCGCCACCTCCACTCCCACCGCGGTTGTTCTCGCTATCTATTCTTGCATTGTCGCCTGTGTTTTTCTTGCTTCTTGTGGGCGCTTCGATGAAAGAGAGGTTCGTGGGGATGAGCGAAAAGCAGACTGTGCCCGGAGGGGCGGCTATGCAATGTACACGGCTCATCAGCATTGGCGTTTCGAACAGTCTCGTGAAATAAAATTCGCATGTGACTATTAAGCCGTAATGATGAGCCTAGCGCTAATTGAGACGGGGCTTATTGCCATCGTAGACGAACCGTCGGTTACCTTATGGACGCCCCGCCACCCTCTACTATCCGGCGCGCTACATCGAAGGACGAAATGATGGAATATGATGAGGTTTCACCTTCCACCCGCTGCGGAAACTGTTTTGTTGGCTATATACCCTGACAGAGGTTCGCTAAGGGCACGAGAACAGTATGGCACATATGCCGAGCTTACAGTGGGCAGCAACAGCACACTGCAGTAATGCCCAAGTGTCGCAACGTCGTAACGACAAAATGCTCTACAGCAGTACCAGGTAATACCATAAATGCGGGGGGATATTGCTGTAGAAACCCCGTTTCTAAACCGCCTTATCATCACATTGAGCACCCCATAACTCTGAAATCTGAATCAGGATACCTCGATCACCGTTATACACTATTGATAAGGAGAGGAGAATAACCACAGCATTAAAGTATTTCCTGCGCGCGTATGTCATGTGTGAAGGCCTGTGAACGTGAGCTGTGAGTCGCGAACTGGGTGTTACATTGCTTCCAACAAGACCCTGCTGCAGTATGATCCATGTCCTAGAAGCTGAGGACTTTAGCGGCGAACATATGTCCGCACGGCTCAAGTACGAGGACGTAAATCACCGGCCTCTCATGCCCCCGATCCTCGAGGCAGCGACGCTCGGCGCTGTCTCCGCTTTGAAGAACGTCCTGGCGTCAGGTGCGGACGCCAATCTCCGCTGCAGCAGCGATAAGGTATCCGCGCTCGACGTGGCCGTTCCGTTCTCATGCAGCATTTGGAAGTAGCGAGAGCTCTCCTGGAGCACGGGGTGGACGTGAATGGCGCCAGTACCCTCGGCAAGACAGTGTTGCATGTTGTCCTGGGCCACAACCGGGCAGAAGTAGACGTCATTGACTTGCTCCTCTCCGCAGGAGTGGACATTAATGCACGGACGACGGGGGCGTCGACAGCTCTCCATCTCGCGATTGTCTACCCTGACACGGCGTGCAGCCGTATCATAGACATGTTGCTGCAGCGCGGGCAGCCAAGGACGCTGTGAATTATGACGGCCGTTCGCCCCTGCATTTGGCGGCTCGGTACGGCAACCTCGACGCGACTCGCGCCTTACTCGTGTCCTGTGCGGACGCCACCCGGCATGCTTCAAGCAGCATACCGGCACTGCTAAGCATCGCAGCCTGTATTGGCCATGCCGAAGTGGTCAATGAGCTCATCCGGCACGGGGTGGATGTAGATGCTTCCTCCAAAACCAACGGCTGCACCGCTCTGCACCAGGCAGCGTGGAGGAACAAAGCGGGCATCGTTGACGCTCTCGTTGAGGCTGGGGCCAGCGTCACTGCGCAGACGGTCTCCAGCGGGAAAACTCCGCTCCTCAAGGCCATCGAGTCCCTCGCTCATGAGGCTTTGCACGCGCTACTTCGGCATCGCGCCCCCGTCCGGGCATGGTGACGAGGTGACGAGATCGGCCAAGGCAGCAAATCTCCCCATTCTGCGGCTGGGCTAGGCGGCAAGCAGGGTGCGGCGGAGGTGGTGGACCTCGTCCTGAGGTGGGGCGCAGACGAGTCCGACCTGGACGACGATGGCAACACCGCCGCCGAGGTACTCGGGGTACACGCCCCACGGCTGAAGAGAGTCGCGGAGGACGCCGACCGCGTGCGCAAGCTGCTGGCGAATACCCCCGCCGATAGACCCTGGCGTCACCGCGGAATGCTCCTTCTGTGCCTTGCTCATATCCCACGGGGGACAAGAACCGGTGGTATGGGGGGCGAAGGGGAGGGGGGGAAGCGGGGGGACGAGCATCGGGTGGAGCAGCGGATGGAGCAGCAGGGGGTGCAGCAGGGGGTGAAGCAGGGGGCGCAGCAGGCGGGGGGGAAGAGACAGGGCAGGGTGTTAAGGGGGGGACAGAGCAGCAAACGCTTGCCAACTACCGATTCATGGGATCGTTGCTGGGTTTTGAGGAGAAGGAATACTTCCAGGCGATCATTGGGTTCTTGCGAAAGCCCGATGCGACCTTGGTTAGCGTCCACCCATGGTAACGCTGTTGTATTGCCTGCTGTTCGAATATAGTCTACTAATATACTATTAACAGTTGTGCGAGCTGTAGCCTTCCCGTCCGCGGCGCACGTTATTCAAGTTTACGTGCTGTGTATAGTACACGTCTGTTTGTAGCAGACTCGCAGTCGGTCGTCGGTTCAGACGGAGTAAACGTGTTCTTTGCCGAGGCGGTCGGTCTCCTGTAACCGACTAAAAGGCTTTCCTCTTTTCAGTTTAGCCGATCTCCCGGCCTGCTGTAACCATTTCCGACTCCGCGCACTTCATGTCGTGTTCACGGATCCGAACCAAACCCGGATCGCCGCGCCGTTACGCTCCACGGTTCGGTCCGAGTATGATCGGCTTCGAATATGGTCTTCCGATGCTTTCGTCTGTTTCGATCTCTGTAATCCAAGCTAAACGATTTCAATACGGATCGGTTCGGTATTACTTCCGAATCCTTGTGCGAATCGGTCCGGTTCATAACAGTCGTGGTGATGTTCCTGTGGATTGGGTCTGTCCCATATCCGTAAGAAGAGGTTATTTTTATGGTCGGTAATTATATGACCGCAGGAAACACCGCGGTCCCCCCCGGAGTCGCCCATGCGTTTGAACCGTACAACAACCGAATGATCGGTCTGGACGCGAAAATCCGGTTTTGTTTTTACTTTTTGTGCGAGAGTGCGACGAATGATGTTTGGGCTACGATAAATAAAAGCAGGGATGTAAACATGTAGAACCACGGTTTTTTCATGCGATCTTGTTGATCAGAACCATAGGTGAATAGCATGTCTTGGATCTGATCCGCAACGTGTCTGTTTTTTCTGTTTGGTTTGGTTCAATTCCACCAATAACTACGAAATTCGGTGGGTTCAGCACCACGGTGTAAGGTCGCTGCGGCCTATATTCAAGTTTCAAGTGAAGCGCACAGCGTGCCGTGACCGCGGCGTTCGGATGAAGTAACACGCATATAGAGCGCAGACTAGTATTTAGACGGTGACGAGGATTGCAGGTTTTTCTGCGGTTGCTGCGCTACCGTTGTGTCTATGTTAAGATGATAGTGGGCCCATTGATTCTGTCATATACCTGCTGTTAACCTGCTGTTATCTCTGCCGCCGCTACTGGTATTTGTGTTTCTGCTACTTGCTGGTTCACGTTAAAAACCCGAAATTCTCTCCCCTACGAATACGGCTTGCAATATTTGGTCAACGGGTCAAGATTTGGTATCATACTGACCCCCGTGACAAGTGGAAGAGGGTAAGAGGGTGACATGGCCTGTTATTTGTTTAACGGCCTCGGGCTGTCTCTAAGATCGCATCGACCGAGAATAGGCCTCAGCTTCTTTTTGATATTCAGGCTGTTTCCAAGCGGGGGCGAAAAAAACATTTGCGCCGCGTTTTGAACGAACCGGTTGGAGGTACTCCAAGGCACGTCTGTAGATTATTTCGCGCAATAAATCGAGGACTTGGTCTGCCTATGTTCAACATTAGGCGGAATCTAGCAAAAAAACGGGTCGCACATTAAACCCAAGTTATTTGAAGGAAATAACGCATCCTACTCATTTTTGCGCACAAAAGTTCAAATGTCCACGCCCTTTTTGCGAGATAGACCCTGAAATTTTGCACGCATGTTCTACGTGTCCACCCCGAGGCCCCTGACTCCCGGGTTTTTTCTTCATTTTTTTTCGCCAAAATTATGTAGTCTAAGGCGGTCCAAGTTTTCCAAGAAGTCTCAAGTGACGAAAAAATAAGGCAAAAATAAGGCAAAAAAAAGAACAAAAGAAAAAACACATACCGACAGGTGAACGAAGTCTTCGCAAGGGCACTAAGAAGACGTGTGCAAAATTCCACGGTCTCAATCGAAATAACGACGTGGACATTCGCCGGGGAATATATTTCGTATTTTTAGCTTGAACCAGCCTGCACTTCTACTGCACCGTTATTAGTTCTGCTCCGTACCGCTGCTAACGCGCTACCGCTACGGTATGCTACTATAACTAGTAACTGATGCTGCTACTACGGGTGGGACTGCTGTTACTTCCACTACACCACGCATTTGTAAGCGGGTTGCACGTTGGTTCTGTGGCTTGGTGTGTGAAGAAGTGGCATGTTTCTAATATATGGTCCCTGCTTCCCCACTCCCTTGTCTGGTACACCCCAGACAATCGGTGTGTCTCAATACCGCCATTGATTGCGGTGTCCTCTTTCTAGGATTGGCCCGAGCCTCGCTCGGCGATTTATTCATACTTATTTACCGCTGTCTGCTTTGGACGCATGCTACGGTAGGTAGAGATACACCATGTGTCCATTGCTATTTTCCTTCCTCCGAGAAACCTCACCCAAGGTGACGCGTGCTACGATACAGGACGATAGAGAACGACAGAAAACGATACAGGACGATACAAACAAGACGATACAGGGCGATACAGGACGATACAGGACGATACAGAACGATACAGGACGATACAGGACGATACGGAACGATACAGGACGATAAAGGACGATACAGGACGATAGAGGTGTGCACTACTCTTTTTCTGAGGTTCCTCAATCTGGGAGCTTAAGACATGATCCTCCCAAAAACTGATTTGGAGAAACAAAAAACTGCTACCGGATGAATAACCCCACGGCCTAGAGGTACACGACGAGAATCACGCAAAAACAAAATTCGACGAAATTCCGACGATTTTGGATTGAGGAGCCTCGTCATTAAGGAAACATTTCACACTGAAAGTGCTACCTCCATCGTAGCATGCGTGTTGATAAACTACTCTAAACCTCACACAAAAAAAGTGATTTCGGGAAAGTTGAAGGTACTGCCCGATGAACCATCCAACGATTTACTAAGGTATACAAGGAAAGAAGTCGCAACAAAGGAAGGAAATTTCAACGATTTGGGGTTAAGGAGCTCCGTCATCACAGAAAATATTTCAGCACAAAAGTGGTACACATTAATACCGATATCGTAGCACGCGTGTTTCATGCACTGCTCTTCTCTGCCGCCACCTGCGCTGCTTCGATACCCTGCCTACTGTGGCCTCATGCTGTCTTCTGGCAGTGTACGGGTTCATGGCACGTGTCACGTGTCCGCGTGTGTTCGGACAAGTGCTTGCTGCTCACATACAATACGCCCCATTCCGCAACCTGCGTTGGCTAATCAACGAGCAACCCAGCACACACATACACACGTGCCGGGGAGATTATTTAATCACCCGGCATACGCCGTCACAGCACACACAGACAAGCACAGTGTAGCTTTAACGCCGACATGGCACACACACAGACAACCATTTTTTCCCCAACACCTACCCCCCTCTCTATCTTATACCAGTATGAGATACCCCTGGGAGCCGAGCCAACACCCTGTACACGTTGTATGTAGGGGGTGTAGTTATCTCGTGAATAGCCGCAGTCTCACGGCCGTGGTGGTACTATTAGACCCTCGCATCCCTACAATGCCGTGAGACGGAGCACGTCGGGGTTCATCGATCAGGAAGATATCGCGTGCACCAGGCGCAAAGCGCCGTCAGGCGTTCGGTGAGCCGCGTGAAGGGCTAGTCGCGTGAAAGGTGAGCTGCATCTTGTTTCGTAAGAACCACTCGTGAGGCGGACTAATTTCGTGCATGTCGACGACAGCTTCGGAGTAGTTTTTTTTTTATTTGGTGTGGCCACTTCCAGAATCAGCCATGGGGATAATAGTCAGCTTCCTTGCGGGGGGCTTATAATATGCACACTAGGTCATGACACCCCCCTTGGGCGGAGTTAAGGTTCACCTAGTCCGCAAAATATTATTCAACTCGACTATAACCACGATTACCCCCCAAACGTAGTAACGGGGAGAAAAAAAGGTGGTTCCCTGATGATTGAGTTCACGTGGTGGAAGGCGTGTTTTACAGCGTCGATGCCAATCGACGCCAACCCCGGGGGGGTGGTAGGGGGGGGTGCTCTTTAGGGCCCGGGAGTTTGACCCACCGAACTCCTTGACTGAGGAAACTGCCTAAACTCGTTGCAAGCTCGTCTGTGTTTCACGTATTCCGTGCCGACCATCGCGCGGCGCCTGTTTTTTTTCTATGAGTCGCTTGTTAGGTCAGTATACGGCTCCTCATAGTGTGCAGTGTACAAGACTCCTATAAATATTATACGGGTACCAAGCAACAAAACAGGTAACAAGAAAGCCGGACTGAGATTTACAGGAGGATCAAAAGTTCGTGTAGAAATTATGGAACGTTTACGCTGAGCTCAGTCTATAACGCACTTTTTCTCAAGAAATAAAAATCCTGCCTGAGCCATGCGTCCTGTTTCTTGTATTTTCAAGGGGTATATTGTGCCGTATACATATAGGGATCCGAGAGGAGATAGGCACCCCGTCCCTGCGGTGGCATGCCTCTGCTGCATGCCATGCAGCGAAGCCTCCCAGCGAAAACGCTGCACGGAGTAGTAGCTGTATTGTTGTGTGTTGAGCAAATCGTGAGCCTTGGGTACGGGTTGGTCTGGAAGTGACGTGGTCGCCCCTATTGTGTGCGCTGCAACGGTGTGAACAGGTAGGTCCCCGAGGCCTGAAACGAGATATTCTCCGAAACATATGGTCCATGCAGGATACATCATTCAATTTTCTCCCAGCACCAACGTGCCAATCAATGCAATGCAATGGGCAATTCGCTCAGGGTAGGGGGGGGTGGTCTGGGGTCCGAAAGTACGTCTATATAGCAAATCTCGAAGTAGTAAGTAGTCGTCCCTGCAATAACCATTTTTCGATTCGATCTGGAGTGATAGTTGCCTTGTTATCGTCAACAAAAAACCGGAAAATCTTGATAGCTTTATTTTGGGGGGCACACGTTTCGCAACTCGATAGCGACCACGAATTCGGGGAGCTTTGTTCTTGGAAGATTCCAACATCAGCTTTTCTTCTCATATGTATATGTATATATACGCAATTTGACGGAGATATCGGCGTAAAACAGAGTTTGTGAGACCATGTTCATACCTTTCTTTGCGGCGATTCTACTGCACGATTTTAAAATAATAGAACGGGAAACGATTCCTTTCGCCGTGCTCATTATTAGTTAAAATTTCAGGTTCGTGGGAAACTACGGCTCCTCCTGTGAAAAATGAACACGAATGAATGGTAAATACGATGAAGTGGTTCGTGCTGAACTTCGCGATATACTAATGATTTTTTCCATTAGGGTAGTTTTTTAGCCCATTTTAGCCAGATATTGGGCGGCCGTTTTAGTGACCGCCCATAAATGACTTGATTTTAGTATAGGGATATGTTTTTTTTCTCGACGGTGTTCGATTCCCTTGGGCTTGGTGATCACAACCAAGGTCGTTTAAATTTTCAATCTGAAATATTTCAAAAGTTATTAGCCGAAAACAAAGTGGATAATGTTGTCCTGCACGGACGATACATGCTACAGAACGTCTATCTATGGCTGCGGCGAAGAAAAAATATGCACAAAATAAAGGCAAAAAGAGTAATAAAAAAGCACCTGGTGTATTGTATATAGATAGCTACAGTATAGCCAGGGTATCCTTGACGTGATACTGCAAACATAACATATTACGCGCGATGCAACCAGGTGCATTCGCGCCTGAACGAGCAGGCAGGAAAGGAATGCGTCGTGCAAGTCGAGGGAAGTTTTGCAACAGTGTCCCGAAGGATGCGAAAACAAACTGCTTGGTAACGTTGGTTGACAACATAGCCAAATTTTCAGTGGCTGGAAATACATGGATCAAAACCAACACATGGTGACAGGTTGTACCGGGCTAGATTGCCCTTTTCAAGTCCGAATTCTAAAACACAAACATTAAATGCCCATCATATAGTAGAATGGTCGGATGTTCAACGTGCCATTACACAAAGGTCACAACCTCTCTGAAAATCGAGTCCTCTCGCAACAGAAGCAGTTGCTCTACTGCTGCCACAAAGAGCGTCTTCCCTTCCAGCCTCGCATTCCCAGCCGCCGTTCCTGCACCACCGTCTCTCAAAAAGCTGCACTGTCCAAGTCTCAGTACTTCTGCTGGTGGTGCCGAGGCGTCCGGTAGGTGCCTGCCGCCACCTTCGTTTTGTTGGTTAGCTTTCCCCCTGCAGAGAGATAAATCGTTGGGGTTGAGGACCAAGGCAGAGTCGGACAGTTCCCCTCGGCGCTTTTTGGCTCCCGCGGTGTATTTGCTGATAGAACCAAGCTCGCCAACCCTGGATAACCAGCGCGCGCGGCAGAGAACAAGCCAGCCGCGGCGGCGCCAGCTCCGGTCGGCCGGCGCCGACTGCAGCATGATTCGGATACCGCCCTCTACGTGTTCTTTGAGCTTGTCGCTTGCGACTTCGTCAGGCAGACGAAGCTCCTCGTGTGCACTTAGCGTATGGCTACCGACAACATCCGAAGGAGTGTTGTCGTCTGCATCGGTCACGTTCTCGTCTGCGCCCCAATACAGCAGCAGCTGTACCACGCTGGCATAGGAATGGCTACACGCCACGTGCAGAGGTGTGCTCCCGCCGGACCTGGCTTCAACATTAGCGCCGGCTCGCAGAAGCGCCTCGACCGTCTTGGGTCTGCCTCGCGAAGCTGCGCGGTGGAGGTACGGAACCGAGCCAGCCGTGGTGTATTCCACGTCTGCACCAAGAGCGACAAGGTCGCGAATGGTTTTATCCTTGTTAGTTCCGACGGCTAAACCCAGGGCTTTGCTGCACATAAGCTTCCGATCCTCCATAGCCTCGGCCGCCGTAAGGACTTGCAGCAGCCGCCCCGTGTGCCCCATCATAACAGCGAAATCGAGGCAATTGAACCCTTCCGAGCTGGTCCGCCCTACAGACGCACCACCTCGCAGCAGTGTCACACAAGCATCGACCCCGCCATATCGAGCGGCCAAACAAAGTGCTGCGTATGACATGGTTTTCGGACAAGATAAAAGAGATTGCGGAATTAGTAACTGCGTTCAAGACATGAAGCTTCGAGGGCGAAACGTTGCAAACAGCACATTCATAGCGCTCCAGTCAAGTCTATAAAGCGCAGGCTAAGGCAACCAATTCCTGGTAGGATACGTGCGACCGTTCGCAGGTTTTCCCGCCTACCCCCCCACATGTACCTGATTGGCCGATCTCGTCGTTGCGCCCAAAGGAAACGCTGCCAAACGAAAGCAAGTCTTCGATCACTCCGGAGTGGTTGTTGGCAGCAGCCAGGAGTACAGGCGCATATTCGTCAGCGATTACGTCCTGTCCACAGGCTCCGTTCAATAGCAAGAACACTACAACGCCGCGATGCCCGTTATTACAAGCAAGATCGAGAGGAGTCCGCCCCGTTGTGTCTTTCACGTCGATCCGGGCTCCCGCACCAACAAGCACCCTAACCACGGCATCACTCCCTTCAGCGGCCGCACAGTGGAGGGCTGTTCGGTTTCGACGGGCACCATCCGTCTCGTGCACATCCACCCCTGCCTTCAATAGTTCATCAACAACGCCTTCACTTCCGCCTTTCGCGGCCAGGTGCAAGAGCGGCGCCGGTCGCGACCGTTCAGGGGGCGCTTCGGTCTTAACCCCCGCGACAAGAAGATGTTTTACCACAGCTAACTTGCCCGCACTCGCGGCACATTCAAGCGGGACTTTTAACCAGTCCATCAACCGTTCTGAGGTCGAGTTCTGAAACACCAGATCCATCAGCTGGACCTCCATGCCACGGATCGATGCCCTCATCGAAGAGGTACGGTCACATTCAAAGGCATCGGGGTTCCATGTTGGTGGCATGGTTGCCGAAGCCGAGCAGCCGCCGACTTCACCGTCAGAGGCTGGCTCTCTCACAGGCATCATCTTGGGACGGCACTCGTCCATTGAAAATGCATCAGAACAAGCACTGGCAGCGTTAGGAACAGCAGAGCGTGGTCGCGCGGAACGTCTCAGTACTTACTGTCCAAAGATGGTTGAGAAGCCGCGCGTGATAAATACCGTGCGTAAGCGGATCGGACAAAGTCAGCGTCAAACTGATGGAAATGGTGTAAAGCTTGGCCTGGCCTTCCCTCCGGAGAAGGTTGCTGAAATTGCGGATTTAAATGACACACGAGAAAAACCTAAATGCGTCAATCACTTTGGTATCGCGGTAATTCACACCCATACTCGCCCATAACGCGGCCACCAAAGCCTTCAGATATGAGACCGTACCGCATATTTGACAATTTTACTGCCCTGCAGGAAATGTCTTCGTGCAAATATGCATATTGTCGTGTGCTACCGATGCCGTTTGGTGCTAAATGGGCTACTGCTAAGGGCACTTTTAGATCCCGCATAGTACGGACCCTTTCCTCGGGCTCCGGAACCATGGATATTCTCTCAACACGAGTATCAGCATCGGCTGTGCTGTTACCAGCGATGCAAGTACTCCCTCATACCAGCCGTGGGAAACAACAGGAGAGCGGAAATATACGTTCCCCCAAGTTAATATAAATGAGGATTGTTTGCGAAATCCTGTCCATTACGTCTAGCACGTGTTTCCTACTAGTTAGTGTAATGATATATTGCTTCTTGCGAACCATCATGACCACATTTTCGGGGTATCGCCCGTGAAGTGTTTGGAAGGGAGGGCTGCGAAGGGCTTCGAGGGCATGCAAGTGGTAGGTACGTACTCGCGCGAGGGTTGCACAGCAGTGGGTGTCCGGGGTGATGGTATAAGGAACCAGCGTGAGTAAGAGACTATCAGGGCAAGGAAACTGTGGGCGGTGAAGTAGAGGCAGAGAAAGGCGTTTGGACGTAAATATATCGAAGCTCAGGATGTTGGGGAAATATCGCAGAAAGGGGGGAGAAAGAGAAGAAGCAGGGACACACACGTACATCAAGTCACCAATCTCAGTGAGTGGGTGGCCAGATGCTAAGGCTTTCGCCGGGCAGAGTGTCAGTTGCTTGGTACATGTCTCGTGCTGGAACGAGGTTGCGTCTTGCTGGTACAAAAAGGAAGGATGCACACAATGAAACGGCGAGAATTTTTGCACAATAGCTCGACATCGCTAATCGAACTCCAGCCTCAGCACCAACGAGTAACATCCTACAAACCCGATCAGCACGAGATTCGCTTCTGCCCCACTACTGCGCGCACTTACCATGCTGAACCCTGGCTGCATTGTGACCTGCATGTCGCTTGTTGCTTGTGAATTTTGACGATTGGTGCTCCTCACATTGTGACGTCACATATGATCAGAGATCACGGATCATGCATATTCTACGGTTTCATATGTTTTTGTTATTTTATTTTATTTTTTTCCCCGCATCCCCTGTTCGAAAATCGCCGTAATTTCCACTGAAACCCATTATCACCTAATGCTCCCGAGAAGACGAGAAGACAGCGGAACAGCAGCACCCCACGCAGCAACCTTCACAGGCAACACACGACATACCGGTACAACGCAGTCAGGAGTCAAAGCGGTAAGTTGAACAACGGTGCAACAGAAACGCACATCGTGCTACACACAGGTGTGTAAGGCCACCGCTTGTCCGTGATGAGACTGGAGCACGATTGCATAAATTTGGCTTTTAACGGGCAAGGTCAAGCTTCGCGCGTCGCGTCGGGCTGGTCAAAACCCGACCCGCTGACCCGACCCGACCCGACCCTTGACATATCAAAAGCTCACGACCCGAACCAGCCTGGCCCGTAAGAGTTTGAACACCTCCTGACCCCACCCGACCCGACCCGCCATACTTCGAATGACCCGTGACACTTTAACAGGTCCAATCGCAGGTCGGGTCACCTTGACCCGCGAGTTTTTTCTCCCGACCCACGGGTTTGATCCGTGGATCCAACCCGCGGGTCGACAATTCGAAAACGGTTTAGTCTTATTTTTGCACCCCGCTGGGGTATGTGTGAGGTGTGTGTTATACTGTTATTTTCACATTAAACTGATATTTTCACCCCATCTATACCTAGAGCACCCAGCTCCTGTACCGATACCTCCTACCAGGTATTAATAAAGGCATCACAAACTACAAGGCAGAGATGCGCATTGCTACAGTAGTACTTGTACTGCTCGGAGATAAGGCCATGCAACGCCAACCGCAATGAACACGAGGACGAAACATATGCACACCCCGGACAGATCAGCTCGCCCTAGCTCGAGCTACACAGTAACTCTTTGGAGGATCAGAACACCGGTGACTTATTCGAGCCACATGAACAATGCTTTTTTTTTTCCCAGGCTTGAGTTATACTTTTATACTTTGTAGGACATAGCTCATCTGCACTTGTTTTCAAAGCTTGAGCTATACCAGTAGAAAGTAGCTCATCTCCACATATTTGCCCAGGGTGAGCTATATAGGAGCCGCGCGAGCTGCAGTTGTTGTGCTTCCCCGGGTAAGCTACGAGTATAGAAGGTAGCCCATCCGCACCTGTTTTTAGGCGTGAGCTTTACAGAATACATGAGCTAGCCCATGAGCTGAAAATATCCGCTGGGACAGAAGGTAGTGCGTTTGCGTATTTTGATGGGCAAACACGCATGCTGAGCAGAAGGTGGTGCGTTTGGGTATTTTGAGAATACCTTTGTCTAAATTTGTTGTGTACCATCACACGGCGTGTGCAATGCACGGGTCAATGCACGGGTCAGGTCAAACCTCGCGATTGGGGTCGGGTCGACGTCCGACCCGCGAGATTTATTGAAGTATATTCTCACCCGACCCGACCCGTGAGATTTGCAACCTCACGACCCCATCCAACCTGACCCGTGAGAGTTTGAACACCTCTTGATCGGGCCCGACCCGACCCGACCCACCAGGCTCCGAATGACCCGTGAGGGCGGGTCATGTCGCGGGTCGGGTCACCTTGACCCGCGATATTTTTTCTCCCGACCCACGTGTTCGACCCGTGCACCCGATGCACGGGCTGACTCTTCTGAAAATATTTAGGCCGTGTCTTTTTACCCCGCATTGATATGTGACCTGGATGTAATGGGTATGACAATATCTAGACATTAGTATACACATTTTGCGGCGTTATAAGGTACGAATGTGATCGAAAAGGAGTATCAGCACTACACAGGCCCTCATATAGGAAATAGTAAGGTTTGAATGTGTTCGATCCATGGGTCATATGTACCGGTCCTACCCGCGGGTCAGAAGAAAACAACTCCCGGGCCAAAGTGGCCTAATCCGTGATATAACCCGTATCTCGCGGGTCATGACCCGACCCGACGTGACCCCACCCACGAGATTTCAAAACCTCCTGACCCAACCCTGCCCGACCCGTGAGATTTCAAAACCTCTTGAGCCGCCCCGACCAGGCACGTGAAAAAAAAAAAAAAATGACCCAACCCAACCTGACCCGAACCGATCCGTGAGGTTTCGAAAACCGGGTCGAGTCATGACCCATGCATAACATGTTTTCTCTTAGCTGGCTCTCTACTACGGCTGAGAAAGTGGGTACTCACCGAGGACCTGCTCAATGGGCAGACCTGCAGGGGACACGTTGTGTCCCCACCCCAATAATATAAGAAATGGGGTCGTCGGAACACGCGCATCAGACTACGTCTGCCCCAGTGGTACAGGAAAGAGATCCCACACTGCGCAACGGGCCAGTGGTGACGTCACGGCCTCCAGCTCAATGAGCTAGACGCTATTTCCGTGGAAGTACGGAAGAATCGCGCCTCTCGTCAAGCAGAAACAGCTTCGGGCCCCCTGCCCCTTCGGGCGCAGCGAGAACCGCTCAAGCCAAAGAGCAACAAAGCCACGACGGGAGCACCCGTGGGTTCGGACTCGCGTCGTGCTCCCGAGGCCGGGCGTTCCCAGAGGAGGGCGCTACGGGCCCAATGTGCCGAGGACTGGTGTTCCCAGACGGGGACACTGCAGACCCATATTCCTAACACAGCCTCCGACGGGGACTTGCTCCACGGTAGCCCCCCAACTTTTCTTCATCTAAATCGCCGGTCTCAAAACTAGCTTCCGGCCGTACTTCCTGAAGTACGGTGCCCCTTTCCACCCCGACGTCATCGTTCGATAGTCCTTGGCAAACAAGAAAAAAAATGGAGGCTTTTTGTTCAACAGAACCCTTCCTCGTGTCAATCAGCCATGAAACGTTCGTTAAAGAATATCACTGGTTTGGGGGGGGGCTATCGTAGAATCAGTCCGGGTTGGCACCGTCGACTTTTGATCCTTCTCTTTATTTCAAGCTCTGCGTTTCCTTCAACTGATTCTCTTCGCGTTTTCCTGGCTCCATAGCCAGGCCGTTAGAGTTGTGGGAGTGGGTTTTGAGGAACCGCATCTTCGACTCATGGTCTAGTTCGTAGACCCGGACTTTCCCCGAATCTCCCATATTTATACATGTGCGGCTCATCAAGTGGGCCAATGTTAAGGTACGACCTTGAAAGGCCTGACATTGTCTGATTTGACAGGTAACTGGCCGTTTTCGTATGATATCTTGGCGTTATCCATTCGGGGTAGTCAGGAAATTGAACCGAGGCATGCGCCTCGGCTCTCAGTTTTTATCCGGGGCTCTGTGGAAATAATACAGATGCTTCTCTACTACGGCTAAGTGAGTACTCACCGAGGACCTGCTCAATAGGCAGACCTGCAAGGGACACTGTGTCCCCACCCCAATAACATAAGAGTAGCTCCTAAACATACGAATGTGGTTTCCTTTTCTTAGGAAGCATCGCCACCAGAGAGAGGGATTCTCGAGCAGGTAGCAGTAATTGTTCTAATGTGTCTGGGATCCGCGGATTGGAGCTGCGGGTCCGACCCGAGGGTTGGAAGAAATCAACTCGCAGGCCAAAATTGCTCGACCCGTGACGTGACTCGTATCTCGCAGGTCATGACTAGACCCAATCCGTGAGATTTGAACACCTCCTCTGACCCGACCCGGGTTCCGACCCGACCGGACCGGTGTAATTTGAAAAGCTCTTGACGCGACCTGACCCGACCGGTGAGATTGTTGAAGAACTCTTGACCCGACCCGAACCGACCCGTGGGATTATGGAAACCTTCTGACCAAACCCGCGGGTCGGGTCACGATCCATGATCTGCCCTACGAGCTATCTGCCGTTCGAGCCATACCGTGCACCATACCGTATACCGGGTAACACGTAAGGAGATATCATACCACACTCCCTCGGACGAGTTTGGAAGGTGGTTTTCTCGGCAACGGGGAGAGAGCAAACGCTGACCGTAGCGTCTATGGGAGTATCTCGACAAGACTTTGCAAAGCCGCCCTCCTCGTTGCGTGTGCCACCTTCGTTACAGGCGAAATTGGCTATGAGATTCATCCCCGGGGGGTGTTATCGTGCGTGTTTTATGGTACGTATGTACCAGGTACGTACTTACAAGGCGCTTCGATGCGCGAGCGGCATTCCCCGCCCGTTAGGCTTCGTAGCTCAGAAAGGACAAATAGAACAACAAAATGTGAAGCGGGCCGTGGTCCATGATTGGTTGTAGGTGAAATACGACGACTTACAAACGCCAAGAGCCCGGCCTCCGTGCTGCAGGAGAACCCGGACGCCACATGCATGAGAATATGATCCTATTATGGTAGGTGCGAAAAGGTGGAGACAAGAAGTACCGCGTAGTAGTTCTGTATCTGTATTGATATTGGAAGTAAAGGCAATCGCTTGGTGTGTCATCAACCTTCCTTCAGATTTGCTTGTCTGTGTGAGGAAAAGGTTATCACTAGCTCAGCTGCTTGTAATTTACGTGGTTGTATCTCGGGTGCATCAGGTCGTAGTCCAATTTGTTGATGCTGGGCAGATATCGTTACGCCGCATGCATGATAATATGATCCTGTTATGGTAGGTACGAAAAGGCGGAGACAAGAAATGCCGCGTAGAAGTTCTGTATCGTTATTGAGATCGGAAATAAAGGCAATCGATTGGTGTGTCACCAACCTTCCGCCAGATTTGCTTGTCTGTGTGAGGAAAAGGTCATCACGTGTATCTCGGGTGCATCAGGTCGTAGTCCAATTTTATTGATGCTGGGAAGATTAAGCATTTCTTCGTCTGGAGAACACAGCCAGCGGCGGTAGGTTCTCCATGGCAAACGGACGTCCCTAGGCAATTCAGCAACACTGTCTACTTGCTAACGTTGTCGCGCTCTGATCGACACGCACCGGTGCATACTTTGCTGCTCTGTGCGGGGCTGATTTTGCTGTGTGCTCTGCTTGCGGTAGATGCTCGGCTGTATGCTGTATATCAGAGCTTGGTAAGTGTTTTGTGAAGAAATCAAAACAGATCTCTACGTACGGCAGTACATCACGCCATACGTACTCGTACGTGTAACATCATATAAGTATACCAGGAGGGCTTCGCCGCGGCGGGCTGCCGTCCGCCTTGGCTCCGCGCATACCCGTAATTTTCGGGGATGAATAACATCATTATGAGTATAGGATTACGGACAAATGGAGGCTGTACATGCGACAGTACTGCCAAGGGATACATTCATATAATCGTGTTCGAACAAAGAAGAAACACTGGAATCTGCTGCAAAGAAAACACAGCAGCAAATTGCGTCATCCTGCACACGATGACGAACAACAGCAGCAGCAGCCCCCGCACAACTTTTCTGCATGTGAAATTTCAACAACAACAGCAGCAGGCAGCTGCTGCAGTTCGACAACAGCAAGCAGCATTTCCAGTACCATAATATGCACTTGAATGGTGCACATACCTCACGATCGTTATACCTGCAGATAAATAATGGTAATAAACGAGGATACTTTGTTATACGTACTCGATTTAATTGTGAGAAAAACTATGTAGAAATACGTCAACGTTAATTTCCGTGTCACCTAACACGTTAATGTCTGCATCATGATTCATTGCAGGATCAGTGTTCATTATTACTTTTGATTAGGTTTTAAACGGGCAACCAGTGTAATATACGCAGCTTGCAAATATTCACAAAGATTATTATCGACCCTGAGTGTGTTGATCTTTCACCTGACGTTGTAGAATGTTTTTTATTGTACGCATACGACAATAATTGCAATATGCCTTGAGCCGATATACGGAAAGGACAAATTAAAAGGGGAAACATACATAAAAAGTGAAAAAGGGTCGGCTAATGTACACACTGAGGCTCTAACCCAAAGGGAAGAAAACTAAGAACAAACTTGAAAAAAGAGTGATTTCACCGCGACTCGCGG
Organism: Undaria pinnatifida; assembly: GCA_012845835.1. Classification (NCBI taxonomy): domain Eukaryota; class Phaeophyceae; order Laminariales; family Alariaceae; genus Undaria; species Undaria pinnatifida. The sequence continues at coordinate 30,270,772 of JABAKD010000025.1, forward strand.
CTAACGAATGTTATAAGGATTAGTTCAGGTAAGCTACTGGTTGACCTTTTGCAAATAGTCAAACGGACTAATACCCCACTAATACCTCAACAATGGCGTCGTCGGCAGGACCATATGGGTTTTTTGGGTCATGGGTTCAAACCCCACATCCACCATAATAAACTTTTTCAGACTTTCCCCATGGCGAACTTGAAAAATACCCTCCCCGGTATACCCAGGAAATGAAACGGCTTGGATAATCGACAGGTCCGCCCGTATGTCCGGCCGACCTGCTATCCGGCCGTTTCAGGGGGGGAGAGTGTTATAAGGCTTAGTTTGGGCTATTGCTTAACCTTTTGCAAATATGTCAAACGGACTAATACCTCACTAATACCTTAACACGATTAACAACGTTCAGGGCTACCCTTTTCAATCAACGTACGGTTGTACGATTACTACTGGGACAACATTTTGTGTTCCGCACAAGGCACAACTCTTATATCCGTGTCAATTCAACAACAGCATGCAGCGGCAGCCCAACGCCAAACGGCAAAAGCCGTAGAAGTATCACACGTAGTGTAACAGCTGCTAGCAGCAGCAACGCCGCACAACGCACAGCTCTTATGCGCGTGTAAATTCAACAACAGCATGCTGCAGTAGCGGCGGGACCACAGCACGGCAGCAATACGACAAACAGCAAGCACTGCAGCACCAAGGCTTCTTGGTCGAAAGGGAAATTTGGCGTTTTTGTACGTACAGCTCCGCACCTAACATTTCGGGGCGGACTAGCTGCAACAAGTGGCATTTGCGTAGGCCACCACGACCAAAGCGAGCACGACCGACGCCGACCCTGGCAGGGTCGAGAAAGTCGAGCAAGCTGAGGAACCTCCAGGAAACAGCGCGCCGAGAGGTGGACCTCAGCTCGAGTTACCTCGAAGACAACTCAAAACCTGATCTGAATCGAAGCCTTCGGCCGCACCTCGTATGAGAGGGATGTCACACACCGCAAACAACAGGGGCTACGGCATGCGCCTGGCTTGGTCGTGGTCGTCTGTCATGGACATTTTCCGGACGAAGGAACGTCAGTGGCGGCGACGAGCGTTCACCGATATCCGCGATCTTGGAACCTCGCCGCCAGTCGGCTCGAGTGTCGATGCAAGAGTAAAATATCGACATGAAAACGACTCCTAGGAATCGTTGCGCGGTCTGTATCGCTCCGCGGACAGTCTATTTGCGTAGCAACACTCCCTGCAGGGACGTAACACCACCGAGCTACAATTGCTCTGGACCGTATCCATATTTTTGCAAGCTTACACGTACGCCACTACTGTAGTCCCATAGGTGACCTGTGACAGGTAGTGTCAAAGCTGTGCCAGCACGCACCTGGCTTGTAATAGGTTACGCATCAAAGCGCGTTCTGCCAACTTTGAAGTGACGGTGTGGAGACTGGATAACCTTTTGGACTATCAATGATGCGGTAATATGTTGTGTCAGCTTTTGACGGCAGCGATATTTTCGATCGTTAGTAACACCGACTGCGAGGCCGAAGTGGTCGACGCCTACCGGAATGATTTGTGCCTTGGGTTATTCCGAAAATCCAATGAGCTGCTCAAGCCTGACACCGTGCAACACTTTTTTTTGTTTGCATTCGCGCTTGCCAAGTCCACGTGGGCACGGCCGCCCTACAACGTATGAATCACGCCCGCTTTGCACCTTCACCATCTTATGGCCTTTATCACTAACAACTTTCGCACAACCACCTTCGGACCGTTCGTGACCGTCCCAGCTCTTCTGACGACTCTCTTAAGGATACTTTCCCCCTCAAGACAATGCTGGCATCGAAACCAGCTGCTTCCCCGGTGGAGCGGAGTCCGTGTCTTGGCCATTCTTCCCACCCAGATTGGTCCAGGATGCCTGCATGTCTACGAGTTCCTCGGCACGGAGAAAATCGACCCGTGGCATGGAGGCTGAGCTGGTGGAGCTGGTGTTTCACAACTTGCCTCAAGAAAGATACTGGACTGGCTGAGGGTGCCGCTTGGGTGCGCCACAGCGGTCGGCAACTTGGCCGTCCAAAGCGGATGCTTGCCACAGGGTTGACAATCGAAAAGCCGCCTTAGCGGCCACGACCGACGCCGCTCTTGAAGATGGCCGTGGAAGGCGGGAATGAAGGCCTTGTGGAAGAATGGCAGAACTGCTGAAGGCAGGAGTGGATGTACACGAGACGGACATAGCTCGTGACAACCGGTCGGCGCTTCACTGTGCGGCCAATGATACAGCGGTTAGGGCTCTTACCAGCGTCGGAGTCGATATTAACTTGAAGGACGGAAAAGGGAGGACCCCTCTCCATTACGCGTGTAAAAACGGGCATCGCGGCGTCGTGGTGTTCTTGCTGTTGAAAGGAGCCCGTGCACAAGAGGACTTCGAGAAAGAATGGTCAACTCTACACCTGGCTGCCGCCAACAACCACCCCGGAGTGATCTCGAGAGGACCTGATTTCTTTCGGGAACGTTCCCATTGAGCGACACGACACACTTGGCCGATCAGGTACACGTGGGGTAGGCGGGAAAACTTACGAAATGTTTCACGTACTGTAGTAGGGAGTAACTGCCGTAGACTGTGCGCCATTGATCGGCATCCTAAATGTGCTTGTGATAGAATTTCGCAACCTCATGAGTTCTTTTTAGCTCGACCGCACCTGCCAACCCCACGGGAACGCGTTCTTTTCTCCGTTGCTGGAAAACTTTCCATTCGCAGCGCTATTTGTTGGTCGCTCTACATGGCGCGGTTGACGTTGTGTGGCCCTGCTGCAAGGCGGTGCTGTGGGCTAGTCCAGTTCGACGGGCTTGACATGCCTCGATGTCGCGGCTTCGAGAGGGCACACGGGGCGACTGCTGCGGGCCCTTACCTCGACCGACGAAGTGGACAATCGGAAACGTAGGTACAGCATAGTGCTGCAACACGCCGTCGAGGCTAACAAGCCTGAGACCATTCGCGACCTCGTCGCCCTTGGTACAGACGTGGAATACCACAAGGCGCCCACGGTTCCCTGCCTCCACTGGGCGTCGGTGCAAGACTAGCACATGGCAGCCAAGGCACTGCTGGAGGCCGGCGCTTACGTTGAGGCAAGGTTCGGCGGGTACACACCTCTGCACTACGCGTGTGGACATTGCAGCGATCGCGTGGCGCCGCTGCTGCTGTTTTGGGGCGCGGGCGAGAATGCGGCGGACTTAAAAGACGGCGCTGCTACCAGCGAAATTGTCGGCAGCTCGATAACTTGGTCAGACGAGGAGCTTGAGCCTAGGGAGTTTGCCCACATGCAGCTTCTAGAAGGCATTATCCTGCTTACTACGTTGAACAAGGCGCCAGCAGACCGGCGCTGGCGCTGCCGTGGATGTCTAGCTGTCTGCCGCGCGCGCTGGTTGACCAGGATTGGAGAGGGGAAGGAGCGCTCTACCGCTGTGCTTGGTTATATCCCCGAGAACGCCGCGGATGCCAAGAAATGTCGAGGGGGAATGCCTAGCTCTGCCTTGGTCGGTAATCCCACGGAATTATCATTCGATAGGGGAAAATCTCACGGCCGAGATGAAGCTGAGCAGGCACTTGCCGGAGGCAAACACCTGCCGGAGGCAGCAGCACCAATAGAAACGGTTTTGAGGGTTTGCAACACGGAGCATTTTGAGCGATGGCGGTGCTGGACAGGTGACTGGGGTTGCGAGGCTGGACGGGAGACCGCGCTTTGTGACAGCAGTGTAGCAGCTGCTGCTGTTGCGAGAGGATTCTATTTTCCGGGAGATTGTGACCTTTTTGTAACAACAAGTTGAATGTCCGACCGTCCTATTACATGCCTCCCGACAGGCATGCATATGTGTATATTTAAGGACTCCGATTTGAAAAAGGTATCATCACCTGGTAGAGGTTGTCACCAATTGTTGGTTTGATCCACGATTTCGTCGCGAATAGTGAGTGACGCCCAATTCCACGTTGGGTTGCTTGCTAGCCAATGTGAACAGACAGGCCGTTGTCTGGCCCTCCTGGGCGTTGTGTTAGGGATTATCTCGATATGCACGTCGACGAACCTTCTTTTGCTGCTCCACACATGGGCAAACATGCTTTTGGGTGCATCGCGCGCGATATTTCGTGTTTGCTACGTGGCGCTAAAATTTCTCCGGTAAGTCATCATCTGCTAGGTGTCGTGTTCACCGGGTATCGAAGCATAATTGCTCGGTGAGCGTGTCGGAAGTCGCACTTCGTCCCCCGCGCTCATTTTCCGTCTGCGACCAAGGTTGCGGAATTGTAGTGTCATTGTAGTATCATTGTAGTATCATTGTAGTATCATTGTAGTATCATATCCCCCTTGTCGCTACTGGGTCAGAGCTACCATACTACCACACTATCATACGCGCACGAGTGACTCCGTCCCTCACCGACAACACAAGTTTAGGCGGTTTATTTGCCTGGCGCAGTGTGGCTAACCGTTCCCTTGCGGATTTATATCGCCAAAACAAAGCGGGCACGGAAACTCAAGAAGAACGCAAAGCAAAAGGGGGGTCACGCACGCGAGTGACCAGAGCCACAGCCAAAACCAGGCCCCAACAGCCAACAGTGACTCTCCTAGCGTAGCCTGGATCCTGTATGCGTTTCCCCTTCTTTGGTATTATAGAAACTCGTGATGCTCTTTCCACAGAAATAATTACCGAGAACCGACTCGAGCATCTCACGGGCCACGTTACTTGTAATGTGAGACCGGTTGATTATTGCGCGGCCTCGGAAGGTTAGGAAGAAAGGAAAGGCGGATATGGCACCGTAGTCGGTTGCCACGATGGGTCTGTTCACTATCACATATCGGTAGAAATAGCCGGTGGAATGCGCGCTGTCTGCGTAGGATAGACGTGTCGAATGCGTACGGCCTGACATCTACACAAACTTGCACCAAGGTGATGGTATGAAATGCCGTGACGTGTCGTTGCTTGCACCATGCCCGTCCGTTGTCTGCCACGCAATGCGACATGTTGGCGAAATGCACTCGTTGAGGCTCGTTCGGGTACCGGAGGCGGCGGGTGGACCGTTTGGCAAGTTGCTCGTCGGCGGATGCGTTTTTTTACATGGCATGCTCGAGCTGCTGCTGACCACCAGGCTTTCTCGAGGGGGGGGTTACCGGCCGAGTTGCTGCAATGCTCAATGCCGATCCCCGAAACAGTAGATGGCGTTTTTGAACTGTACGGCAGTAAGACTCTACCATAGTCAGCCGGCGCCGTTATCGCTGCGTTGCTGCGTACAATGCATCTGGTACAGGTTGTTCTTCCGTTGCTAATTTCCTCCGGCGACGTTTGCTCACAATACCCGGATCGTAGACATGTATCAATACGCCCAGCAGGAATGCAGCTTTTGGCTTTGGTATTTGACAAGTATGGCAGTGGCATAATTGGCAGGGCTCGGGAGTACGCCTCCTCCTGCACGATACGAGGTGGTATCCCAACTATGGTGCGGCCATACCGTTATCCTTATTGCCTGAAGCAAGTGCGCTTCGACGTGTGCGACGATAGCGACATCACTTTTCGGCCAACATGTTTTTTTTCTGAATGACGGGGCTCTATTACTCAAAATCGTCGGAATGCGTCATTCTTGTTAAGCAAAATGGCTGTGAGTCATCCCCCGATACGTAGGGGTGCAGCAGTTTATAAGAATTTTGTGGGCTCCTTACATGACGAGCTCAATATCATCATCATCACCACCATCATCATCGTCATCACCGTCATCACCCGAAACATGACTTCGAAAACATTCGTTCGCGCAAAATCGACCAACGACTATGCGTTAGTCCTAAAAATGAAATGCAATCGTAAGATTATGATACTATAAATAATGGCTAGTTCTCCAGTCGAGGAGCTAGACCCTTTCACAAATATTTGCCACAAACATCATATGGCCCAAGGAGTACAGCGCCTAGCCCAACCGTGGGATGAATCTTGTTTGGTAGTACATCCTCCCTAGGCCACGCCTTTTTTTCATCGCGTTTGCAGTTTCGGTTTGCTCCAAATCATTTTCGGGGCGAGTAATAAGAGCTCGTTGTTATGATGTTAGGAGCCTCCGACGGCGAATACTAGTGCTGCACCTCTGCCGTGGCATGGGTCCGTCCCCGTCTACACTGCCTACATCGTCTACACCGTCTACATCGTCTACACCGTCTACGCCGTCTGCACAGTCTGCTCGTCTACATCGTCTACACCGCCTACATCACAGCTGCAGCACGGTGGGTACTCTGATTTAAGAGCACCAAATATAGGACTATTCCCTTTCGGGGCCTATGTACAGCGAAGAAACAAACTATAATAAGCGCTTTATTAGCAAGGTGCGAGGGTGCAGTATATACGAGCGTACGAGCGTTGCGTTTCTCACAAGCTCTTGTAGTGGAGTTCGACAGTCGTCGTGAGCTGATCTATCTAGCAGCCCGGGTTGCTTCGTGTGAAGGACGCTATTATATCACTGCTAGGTATTATATTATACACAACGTGAGTATCATTGGTCCAGTATTCCCTCTCAAGCCCAAAAACAGTTACGAGCGGCTCCAGTCGACATGCCCCGCCATACAAACAGCCATATATTGACTTTTCCAAATAAGAGCAATGCGCAGTTAAGAGCGCCTGTTTCGGTTTGTCACGCGGGGTGCTCTTAAATCGGGGTAGTCACTGTAGTGTCGCAAATACGCACCCTTACGCGATGCATTGAGCTCGGAGGAGTCTAGTCTACAACCTGCTGTTCGTAACTGCCATTATTGCTGGGTCGGCTTGACTTAATTCTTGACGACTTCGAGGTAGTGGTGGAAGACTGCTGCGGTGTAGAGGTAGCATTTTCGCGCGAACAAAAAAATCTGGATGGCGGGGGTTTCCAACTCCGAAAAATGATCCTATTAATAGTATGACTCTCCAAGACTCAAGTGTGCTGTCCCCATGCGGGGACTATGGTGCTAATAGGGTTAAGTTTACCCAAAATCGTCGGAGAATGTCACTATTATTTTGCGATATTTTTTTTTGTAGTATACCTAGGACGTGGGGTTTGTTCATCGAATCGTACGTAACGCTATCATTCCTTCTCGGCATTAGGTTTAAGGTGGGGTGTAGAGCTCGTCGAGCGAGCAGCCTCAAAGAAGAATTGGTGAACCTCTAGACCTTAGCACATGTCATATGTGTCAGTGCGCACTGCTAGTACGCAAATCCCATTGATATCTACTACGTGGAGGCGTTTCTACTTGAGACGCATGCGACGGTGCAGGTGCACCCTTCTTTTCCTGAGATTTTGCACGTGATACACTACTCTATGCCTCTCACAAACAACATATTTTGGGGGGGAACGAAAGTTGTACAACCCCATGGCCTAGGTATTAATTTTTTTTTTATGAAATTCAGAAGATTTTGGGTTAAGGAGGCCCGTCATTCAGAAAACGTTTCATCCAAAACTGCTACCTCTATCGTAGCATTCGTGTTGAAATAATCATATTACGTCCGTACATCCGCCCGACCATTGAAACCGCTCACCACAAAAGGCACGGTTCTGCACCTTGCCCCCCCACCGAACGACCCCAAGCGACTGACATAATTTGATATTGATAACATTTATACTCGTAGCCCACACCCACACAAACGGCCTGCACCAATGCTCGGCTTCTCGGGTATACTGAGTGTTGAGCTGAGGGAAGCACTTCACGGCCGGCCGTGGGTAGTACCCCGTCGTCGTTGCAAGGTTGAGCAGCCGTGGCGCGAGCCAGCCCACGTCCTTGGGGATGGCCGTGGATCACGTCCCACATCATGGTCTAGTCAGGAAATACGATAGTGCTGTTTCAGACACTTTGCCGCATTAATTCTGCCAAACTCTGACGTTTTTACGTTCCCGTTTTTTATAAGGAAATACGATAGTGCTGTTTCAGACATTTTGCTGCATTAATTATGCCAAACTCTGACGTTTTTACATTCCCGTTTTTTTGCGTCGGTTTCGTACGTACAGTCAGTATCGGAAACCTAAGGAGAAACAGAAATGTCGAACCAAGCTGGCTTTCTTGTTTGGGAGAGGACGCGGTGTACACTAACTTCAGCACACCGGCTCCCGAATATAATATGTTCCTGTAAATATCAGCACGCCTTTCTTACTAACCTGTTCATTGTTCATTAGGTGTCCCGTACTGTACGAGGTACCAGATACCTCCGTAACTCCCTAATCCAAGCTTTTGGAACACATCACGAAAAACCCCGCCACAAGGTGATTTAGTGGACTCTCCGTGTAGAGGTAAATATCCCACGTAACTGTCGCATTACTGCTCGCTCATCCAAATATGCTGCATCGGCACCCGGCACGCATGGGGCGTACTGGATGCCTTCTCAGAGCAACGTCAAATGTCAACACAACATCGTTGCAAACACACGATATGACGGTGCTCTACAACCAAAAGCACCTACGTCTCTGAACCAGCAGGCAGGGAATGTTGCTTAAAAACCAAGCCAAGGTGTCATTGGGCGCCACCCACTATGCCCGGAAAACGTGAATCGAAACCAAGACGTAGCGGCAACTTCAACTGGGCAAGGCTGCAAATCTCGAGTCCGACTTCCTAAACACAAACATAAATAAATGCCTTCCTGGAGAGGCATACGTCGAGTTAACAGAATGGTAGGACGCTCAACGTGCCGTTATAAAAAGGTCACAATCTCCCTACAAAAGAAAATCGAGTCCCCTGGCAGCAGCAGCACCCCGTCCACTGCTGCCACAAAGCGCGTCTTCCCATTTAGCCTCGCAATCCCATCCGCTTGTACAGCACCGCCGTTGCCCGAAACGTCGCATGGTCCAAGCCTCAGTACTTCTACTGGTGGTGATGTTGCCTCCAGCATGTGCCTGCCCTCACCTTTGCTTCGCCGGTTAGCTCTCCCCTTGCCCAAAGAGAGATCGCTGGTTTTTACGAGCAACGCAGAGCTTTGCACGGAGCTCATGACGCTATCAGTGACAGAACTTGTCGGAGAGGAAGAGTGCACCTCCCTCGCGCCAATCCTGGCCAACCAGCGCGCGCGGCAGAGAACGACGCAGCCGCGGCGGTGCCAGGTCCGATCCACAGGCGTTTCTGCTGGCAAGCTCTTCTGGCAGCAGCTCTTCACCTGAAATGATCACAAGGGCGCCAACAATCTCGGAGGGACCGATCATCTCGGAGAGAACGATGTTAACAAGGCATAGGCTCATAGGACCTGATGTCAATCAAGCGCGGTCAATTAATCCCTGGCTACCACAGGTGAAATCGTTCCAAAGTACCCCCACCTACCCCATCGGTACCTGATTGGCCTTTCGTGTCGCGGCACAGAACGGAAACTCTGCCACAAGAAAGCAGGTCGTAAACCACTCCCGGCGGGTTGTTGGCGGCAGCCAGGTGCAGAGGCGGAAATACTCCATTGATTCACTTTTGTGCAAAGGCTCCCTTCAACACCAGGAACACCACAACGCCGCCACGCCCGCGAACACAAGCATCGTCAAGAGGAGTCCGCTCCAGCACGTCTGTCACGTCGATGCTGGCTCTTGCACGAGTGAGAGCGTCAACCGCAGCATCAGTGCCTGCAGTGGAGCGCTGTTTGGCAGTGACGGGCGCCGTCCGTCTCGTGCACATCCGCCCCTGCCTTCAATAGTTTCTCCACGACAAAGTCTTCATTCCCGCCTTTCACGGCCACGAGGTGCAAGCGCGGTGGCCTTCGCGACCGTTCAGGCGGCGGTTCGATCGTTCGAGCTTCGCCCCTGCCGCAAACACTCGTTTTACAGCAGTCACGTTGCCGGCTGCCGCGGCACAACCAAGCGGCACCTTGAGCCCGCTCATCACCCACACCCTGAGTTCGAGCTCTGAAACACTAGATCCACCAGCCGAGTCTCCATACCTCGGATCGATTGCGTCAGAGTGCAAATATACTCTTGAGCTCGAAGAAATCGCGGGTCCATGTCGGTGGGACAGATGACGAACTCGACGGCGCCGCGTCGCCGGAAAAATCTACGCATAACGAAGTCGAGAACGTCGCCGCGCCGGAGGAAGCTAGCTCCGATGCTGACATCGTCTTGTCTTGAGGTGGGAGGTCTCCTTGAGAGATGTATCAGAAGCGTTGGGCGGGCCGGGAACGGTCCGAAGGTGGTTGTGCGGACATTGTCAGTGTTGACCGGTCGGAAGCTGGCTTAGGATAAAGTGGCGTGAAATAAATCGTAAAGACCGTATCCTGTTGGATTGTAAGAAAACGGCCTCAAAACAGAGACAGTCCACCGTACAGTGACAGGCTCGAATACCTTTCACCCAGGCTACGGTAGTATAGTATTGTAGCATCATAGCACCCTTATTATGTAATACCATAATAGTATCATAATAGTAGTATTATACCGATAGTATTATATATTGCAGTATCCTCACATATTCGCTACCGCGTAAAGGCTACTCCCGCAAATGACTAGGCTGCCTCGCTCAAAAGCGGACTATAAAAACGCTATATCGGCGCAGCGCAACAAACGCTTCCAAGGCGGCGGTGCCTATCATAAAACCGAAAAGCGCCGAGGCATACAAAATAGGGCATAGCCATTCGCGCGAGCCCTAAGAGTGATAAAACTACGGCAACCTTAGCCTGGGCTTTGTTACCTCCTGCGCAGCTGTTTGAGTTTTCGGGCTAACCTCCAACCGACGCATACTTACGATAGAGGCAGCACTGTTGGGCCAAAACAGTTCCTCGATAACGGGGCCCCTCAACCTATCAACAAAATCGTCGGAAATATCAAATCTGTTTTTGCAAAAAAGATTGTTTTGTGTACCTAGGCTACGAGGTTTGTTCGTCGGTTTCGCACTTTCAGTTTTCGTCCGAAAATGGTTTTTAAGATTGTTATGTAGGTACGGAGGTCCTCAAGTGAGAGAGCCTCAGGTAAATAATACCTTGGTAGTGATGGCACCCCTGCCGTAGACGGTGTCGAGAAAATTCCGGTACACTCATCTCATGCTAGCGGTGCAACGTAAATTTCTGAGATCCTGACGTGGAGAGCTCAACATATCACCCAAAGCGTGGCTTTGAAGGCATTCAACCCCGCAACCCGACCAACACTTCCATTCTCTTGTCCTAAACCAAACATACTCCTAAGAATATCAGACTACATATAACCGGGAGTTACTAACTTGAGGAGCCCAACCGGTCAGAAAACGGTTGGGCTAACAAGCGTAAACTCAGCCGTCGGATCACTCGTCTTTAAACGGCAAGCGTAAACCACTATGTATGGTCTTGCAGACGGCCACGCCAATGGTAAAGCTCTTTCTAGAAGTGAACATGTACCGCACATTTTAAACGTTGCACGCCCGAACGTCCTGCTGCCTACAGGCAACGCCGTTGCGTCAAGGTTGTTGGCACATTGCGCTCTCTTGCGCTACCTACTGCAGGCGAGGTGCGTGCCAGCACACTTTATTTAGCGGTATTTTGGAAGGTCATCGACAGGCTTCACGGTTGCAGTAGTAGCTGGATTTTATGATTACATGAGTATGGTCTAAAATAACGTGCAGTAGTTCGGTGGTGGCATGGCTTCAAAGTTGGCGTTTCCGTGAAAAAACGTACAACGCCAAGGCGCAACGACGACGTCGTTCGCTCATGGGAGACCTGATTACCGCCAAGGGTAAGTACGGCCTCCGTCGCTCGGAAGTCTTCGCAAGGCTCTGGAGCCATGCACATGCGCTCTCTGTGCGAACTTCATCGTTGGTATATGGTGCATAGGTTCCGAAAAACACATCGCGTGCCACACAGGATAACCCGAAAGCATTGCCGATCAACTTAACAGCTATGAAATACAATTAATACGATTTTTTTAGGAAAATATGGCACGTGTTTCCCATTAATGGTGTCGTGTGTCTTTTTACACGTCGCTCAAACCCGATTTTGGGGCAGATCCCACCGAAGAACTAAGCCACGAATGGTCAAGGCGATGCACAAGAAGGCATGCCGGCGGGCGGATTGTTGCAGCCGCCGCGGCATCTCCTCTTGGTACGCGCATACCAGCCAAGTACTCCCCAAAACTTACTCGGCGTCCACGGAGAAGCTACTATACACCTGCGAATCGGAAGACATCCCGCAAGGTGAAGAACAGCGTGACTTCAGACCGTCTTGTTTGACGATGTTTACGCAATGTTCGGGGTAATAACGCCTGCAGGTGTTAGGTAGAGGACGGGCACCTTTCCTGTCCCCCCTGTGCATGCCTTCCATCGATTTCAGCATAAAGAGTGTGATTTCTTCAACCTAACCCCTTTTTTTTCCCACACTTTTACTTTCCAGCTTCTGGACAAGCCGTGGTCACAGGTGTCGTCCCTTCTCGCCCCCGGTTCTTGCCTTCAATTTTTATCGCGCATAGGGTTCAGCAATCCCACTGCTCGTCGTTTTCTCATCGGGTGCTGCTAACTCACGCTCTCGGGTTTTCCGCAAGTCAATTTGTGCAGAAAGTCCCAACGAATTATACGAGTATGCACTTGGCGGAGCTCGAACTAACGAAACTTACCTATTCCAGGCTCAAGGATAACCTGATACGCCACCGGGGCGACCGGCTTATCATCATATATGTGGGCTGTTCTAGCCCGCTTTGGGGTACCGGTTACCAGCCAATGCTACGAGTGCATAGGAGCATATATGTGCGGTTGCACCATGGTGAGTGCTCAAATACATTGGAAGTGGACCCGTCCTTTGGCGAGAATGGCGGCCCGCACCACTTCGGCTCGGCGTTACATTGACGGCGGTACTGTCCGCGGTTGTAGGGCGGGCGGCTGCGGCGCTTGGGAGAACATGTTGCACCTCCATCGTCAGAAGAACTCGAAGGAAAGCGCCACAAGACAAGGCTCACCAGAGTCGACGGGCGGGAAGGACCGGAATCAAGCCGGGATGCTGTGCACTGCCGACGCGGGAGGCAGTGTTTCACGGTGGCCAGAAAACTTGCAGGGGACGATGACGGTGATCGAGAGCATGTGCTGGCTATAGATTTCCGTCGCTCACGATATGGACGTCACCACGAAGGGTACCGTGGGAAAGAAAGGGGGACATGCGCGACCACGACTTGTCCAGAAGGCCACGAGGACCTCCGAAGGAGGGAGAGCAAGGCAATACTCAAAACAGAACCAAGGGAGCGGAAGAGGCCAAAAGGAGTTTTCGCTGAGAAGTGACTAGATCCACGGCGGCCGCACGTAATATAGGCGTCATCAGTCAACCGGCTCTCGAAATAAAAAAAACAAGGCGCGAAAAAAAAGACTTCCGCTCGAGAGAAAGTCGACAGACAAAAAACGGACAGACTGGCAGACAGTTGAAATATCAGAATCTCGCTCGCAAAGATCTCAGTAGACGCCGGGAAACATAACGACGCTTTTAACGCGCAACCCATTAAAGAGAATGGCGACGAACACACTTCCATTCAATCGTGTCTCCCAAACATACGTTCTATTAACAATACAGCCCTACAAAGGTGGTAAAAGAGGCAACAGTGGCGAAAAAAACCCCTCATGCGTGCAGTTTGTTCAAAGTGAGACGTACGTCAGGATTACGACACGATCTACGACGGAGGTAGTAATTGTGTATTAATAGCACTGTTGGCTAAATATTTTCTGAATAAGGAGCTCCTGTACCCCAAATCGTTGGAATGTCCTTATTTTTTCGCAACATAAGTCTAAACGTGTTTTGTACCTAGACCGTGAGTCTGTTTATCTAGCTGCACCTTCATTTTTACTCCAAAATCATTTTTTGGGTGAAGTGAAGTTAAGTTTTACGTTAACTTAAGTTAAGTTAAGTTGAGTCAAGTCAAGTCAAGTCAAGTTAAATTAAGTTAAGTTAAGTCAAGTAAACTTAAGTTAAGTCACGTCAAGTTAAGTTAAGTTAAGTCAAGTTAAGTTAAGTTAAGTTCAGTCAAGTCAAGTTAAGTTAAGTTAAGCCAAGTTAAGTCAAGTTAACTTTAGTCAAGTCAAGTTAAGCCAAGTCAAGGGGTGTACACCTGTTCAACTGTAGAGGCTTGAAAAACAAATGGTGCACCTCTACAGTACTACTACTATTGGTAGCGCGGGTTTTTCGTCAGAAGAATAAAAAAACTAAACTCCACACAGCTTCCAGGGCAAACAACAAACAATACCCGATAGGCACAGGAACGTGAACTACGCGCTTCAGCAAGGCGATCGCATCCAACACGGAACGGCTTGCGATGAAACAAGCCCCACCCGCAAGCGCAAGCTCGCCGGCTTTGGCAGACGACGGGTTGGCCGTAACCACTGCTCATTTTTACAATCTCGGAATCAATAGTGTAACCCGCCGTCACACATACCTCGAAGTATATACAACACATCGAGCGCACGAAGAAACATAAAAGGCATAGTCTACAGACAGGCTGCCTGTACGCACCCTGCGATCGACAGATGCACCGGATTTTTCCGCCAAAAAGACAATAAACGGCCTCGCGCTTCGCGCTTGGACTTTGCCGCACTAGTAAGAATCTTCCCATACGCGCTGAACATGGGCAGAGCGGACTATGAAGGCCCTTGAAAGCATCAAATATCCGGTAAAACAGGCCAAACAACACGCGGTACCACTAGGTCGTAGCCTCGATTGCTTCCGTCGCAGATCGTCGCACAGGGGTGAATACTTAAAGTCGGCGCGCAATTGCTGCAGGTACTACAAATGGCGGCATGGTCATGTCACCGGTGTCACCGGATACCGTGCAGGCTGAAGAGGCCTCTTCCGAGTCCTGCGCCTGAATGCCAATGCCACATAGTTGTATACCGCCAACTACAATCAACTTACCGTTGCGCCCCTTGTTGATCCAGTCCTTGTGAACACACGTCGTCAGATTCAAGTATAGACGGCAACACGAAATCCATGCAGTGCATACGGCCGCAAAGCGACAACAGCGCGGACTCGCTACGTAGAGTCTTATCGCTTGGAAACCCCAAACCAGAGCTTCGAGGTTTGGAACAGAACATGGCACCATGTTAGCCGACACCGACGCCGATCCCCCCGACAGCGATTCCTATTAATAGCGGTCAGCGTCAACTCGAACACACCACCAACGACCGACGACAAGAAATCAGCCAAATGGCACAATCTCTCTCTAGTCCCCGCCCAATATACCCAACATCAAGCCGACATCATCAAAACGAGCGATAGTACATCAAAAGCCGTGGAAGAGGACCGTGGAAGAGGAAGACAAGCCGACGGTGGCGCACAGACGTACGGAAGGCGCATTGTATCATGCCACATATGTATATGTCTATATTTCTTAGACCAAGCACATTCCATCCGCTACTGCTACCGATCTATGACAAGAATAGGGCAGACCTAACGCTGCAGGGGACGGAAGCTTCCCCCGGCCACCGTCAAACATCCGTCTTTTCGTCCAGTCAAAATCTTTCGAAACAGCGAAAACCTATATCGTAACTGGTAACTGGTGCATACAGATATGATGGCGGAAGTACCATAGAATAACGTCAAAATTACTCAAGTCGCTAGCCGACGGTAGCTAGTATGTTGACACCGAAAGAGGGGAAGCACCACACAGGGACAATAAACGCGAAAGGGGGAGCGTCGATTTTTCACTGAAAAACCGTGCTGAAAATTTGTGCTTTGGTTGAAACGGCCCAAATGCCGAGGCATACACGGCGCATACGCGCACCAGATGCCTTACCAGAGAAACGTCAAGCTATTAACGCGAAACTACAAACGCATACGAGTACCCCGGTGTGTATTACTGCGTGCAAAGCAACCAAACGCAGGTGCGCTTGCGCGGACCAAGCAGAGAAGGTACGTGCGGTGTGTGCGTCGACATTGAAGCCGAAAAAAGCACCCGAGAGGATACGACGGGGCCAGTGTGACAATTTCTGCTTGGCAACCAACGCAAAGTTCAACTGAATGTCATCACCGTGCGCGGCGTCAGCGTGGATAGCCGCCAAAACGCGACTGACTGGCATGGCAACATACAATCTCCCTAGGGGGGCTGCCCTTTTCAAGCCCAACTCATTAAAGACGCGCTGGTGCTTCGTACAAGCCTGTCCGGAAGCACACAATACCAGGCGCCGGCATACCCTATCATGGTCGGATACTCAACGTGCCGTCACAAAAAGGTCACAATCTCCCTGAAAATAGGGTCTTCTCGCAACAGCAGCAGCTGCTCCACTACCGCCATAAAACGCGCTCTCCCGGTCAGCCTCGCAACCCCGGCAGCCTGCTTAGCACTGCCGTCGCTGAAAATGTCACGAGATCCAAGCCTCAACATCGCTGCTACTGCTGTTGCCTCAGGCAGGCGCGTGACCATGCCTTCGGTTTGACACAGGGATATCCCCTCGTCGAGAGAGAACTCCCTGGGCTTGGCGACGAACGTAGAGCCGAGTGCTTTTCCTCGGCGCTTCTTGGCGTCGCTAGGGATAACACCGCGCTGCGCGGAAGGGTGCGCACGCTCCTCGCGAAGCCTGGCCAACCAGCGTGCGCGGCAGAGAACGAGCCATCCGCGGCGGCGCCAAATCCGATCCATCGGCGCCTTCTCCAGCATATTTCGGATGCGGTCCTCTATAAGTTGGTTGGTGATGAATTCCTCCGGCTGCAGCTGCATGCTGGGCGTTGCCGTTGCGGTGCCGACCAGCACGGCGGCAGTATTATTGTGGTAGTCCGTCGCAGTCTCGTCAGCGCCCCAACGGAGAAGCAGCCGTACCGTGCTAGTGTGGGAACCGCAACACGCCATATGCAGAGGCGTTCTCCCGCCGCTGCTTTCTTCAATGTTAGCGCCGGCTTCGAGAAGCGCCTCCGCAGCGCCGTATGCGCCCCGTCCCGCCGCGTAGTAGAGGTTCGGCACTTTGCCCGAATTGCGGTAGTTTACGTTGCCACCAAGGGCGACGAGATCGCGAATAGTGTTGGGCTTGTTAGCTTTAGCCGCGTAAAAGAGAGCCATGCTGCACCTGCGCTCCCGGAGGTTTGCTGATTCGGCCGCGGTAAGGACCTGCAGCAGCTGCCCCGTGTGTCCGTTTAAAGCAGCCATATCGAGGCAGCTCAGACCCCTCAGAGTGGGCCGGTCTACCGCAGCCCCGCCCCGAAGTAGAGCTAAACAGGCGTCAAGCCGCCCGCGAGACACGGCGACGTGAAGTGCTGCACATCACACGGGTTCCAGTGGAGAGCAGACGAAAGGCGGAGAAGCGCGTGGTTGGCAGATGCATTTAAGCCAAGGACCTCATTCCGCGAAATCATCAATCCTTCGGGTATACTGAGGTTCTATTTGAGCTAAGCTTCCCAGCTGCCTGGTCGGCCAACAACCTAAAGATCGTAAACGATTTACCTGTGGTTTCTACTACAGTCTTGCTGAAATTGGTTACCTTCCTCATACCAGTACCACCAATCTAAGTAACTAAGAGGTACACTGAGGACCAGCATGGCGACGCATGCCGTTGGCTGCATGGCAGCAGCGTAAAAAAAAAACCGACGGCGAACCAACGGAATGCAACCTATCGTCCCTCCCCTTTACTGTAGATGCGATCGTGTTCTCAGCTCTCGTCGGCTAGCCTACCGTTACCTGTCAGGCCTTTCGCGTTGTAGAGCCCACTGCAAACGTTTCCAAAAGCAAACAGATCCTCGATTACTCCGGGGCGGTTGGAGCCGGCAGCCAGGTGTAACGGCGTAGCATCTTCGGAAACCGTCTCTCGATCACTGGCTCCTTTCATTAGCAAGAATACGACAACACCGCGATGCCCGCCCGAACAAGCGCAATGAAGAGGGGTCCATCCTCTTGCGTCCAGCGCGTCGATATCGGCTCCAGCACAGGTGAGAGCCCGGACCGTGGCATCACGCCCCGCAGCGGCCGCACAGTGCAGCGCTGTTCGATCGTGACTAGCGTCATCCGTCTCTCGCACATTCACCCCCGCCTTCAGTAGTTCCTCCACAACACCTTCGTCTCCGCTTGCCGCGGCCGTGTGCAAGAGAGGCACCGGTCGAAACAGCTTCGGAGGCGTTGCCGTCTTCACCCCTGCGGCAAGCAGTCGCTTCACGGCAGGTAAGTTGCCGGTGGCGGCGGCACACGCAAGCGGCACCCTCAGCCATTCCGCCGTCTGCTCTGGAGACGCGTGCTCAAGCACCAGATCAACCAGCTGAGCCTCCATGCCACGGACCGATCGCCGCAACGCGGTGGTATGCTTGTCTTCGGGCCCCCCGGCCACGGGCGATGGTGGGACGCATGACGATGTCGAGGAGCCTCCCGCGTCGGAAGGGGCTGGCTCCAAAGCGGACATCGCCTTGAATAGGGGCTGTTCCTTTGGAGATATACCAACAGCGCTGGGCAGACGATTGACAACAGTCCGAGGGAACACCCGCGTATGTATTACGGTAGTGTGGCCGTGTCCGAGCGGTATTTAGCGGAATGCATTCCTGTGAATATCCACCTATTAGTCAACCATTCTTCCTAGTGAACGCCTATTGGTCTTGGTGTCCTTCCTGTGAACGCCTAATTGATCAACCGTCTGTCGTGCGAACGCCCATATGGTCGATGTGCATAAATTTTTGTTGCTCAAATTCACGATGCTACACCATTAGATATGCAATTTAGCGTAGCAAAGCCCGCGTAGAAGTCTTCCGCGAAAAGGCCTGCGACAACTTACTGCACCAATTATGATATTGGCATGCTGCCCGTTACCAGAAATTCCACATACAGGTTTACACCTGTCTTGGGTTGCACGAGATCAAAAACGGTAAACCTCGAGGCAATCGAAGTTCGGCCGTCAAAGCCCACGTCGTATTATAGACGGAGAGTCGATAAAGCAGGCGACGTATCGTTCCTCAAACTGTGTGAACGTCATTATTAACTGTTTACGTCATAATTAATAGTAAAAGACAAAACAAGCAGCACACAGAGACCGGACTTATCGACCATCAAGACAACAAGAAATCAAAGCGCATTCATCCTGGTTGAACAAGAAGAACAGGCTGGCTCAGCGAGGGCAAACCAACCTTGTTCAACACTTAAAAGACTCCGCCAAACAAGGCATAATACACACCACAACGGAAGACAGCGACGTCGCCTAGTAGTCTTGCACTAGGGGTACAGGCCGAGCACCTGGAAGCCTTTCTTGTTAGAGCCGGTGATATCCCAACAATATTTTCCAAAGCTATGGAGCTACCTGGTACTACAAAAGATGGGGACGAGGAGGAGGTAGAAAATCGAATACGCCAGTTGTGTGACAACTCAGCAGCTATTACGGTGCTGCGAGATGAGCACAGCGTACATGGCGTTCGTGACGCGCACATCTGGGAACACAGCAGTGGCCGCCCGCAAGCAGCTCATCTGGTTCCACATCCTTTCATCTGTGCTTGTTGCTCGGCACCGCAGCCTCAGCACTACTGCCGCGCGTTAAAGCAGTTCACTATAGGCAGGGGTGGACTGGCCATCCCAACGGCGATTTCGTGGCAACATATACCCATACAATAAAGCGACTGCTGTGCTGCCAAAAGGGTGTACTGGTGAAGGATAGGATCCAGTCGCCAGCGAAAGCGAGGTTCTAATTCGCACCGGGACAAGTAACAAGAAACCCTACCCCCCCTATGGAACTCCACCGGCGTTTTGGGGGACGTATTACCAAGAATTAGTGTGGGACGCATCCTTCGAGAGATAGCACTTTTGGGCAATTTCGTTTCTGAATGGCGGGGGTCCTTAGCCCATCTTAACCCAAAATCGTCGAGAGGGAACAATGCCATTAAACCATTATTGTTTTTGCAATACGAACATATGTTATACCTACTGTAGGCCATGGTATTGTTGTTTTTCGGGTTACCCTTTCAGATTTTACTTAAAACATGTTTCGGGGTGAGTTAAGAATGAGCATCCTCAAGCGCGGAGCCCCAAAACCAAAACGGAGCACCTTTACCGTAGCACGAGTGGTTGGACTTACTTCGCAGCAGGAAAAGGATTAACCTCTTCACGACTGGAACTCGTGTGCTACGATAGAGGTATAAAGGTATACCTCTTTGCTACGAGGTAAAAAGGTATACCTCTTGGCTACGATGGAAGTATAAAGGTATACCTCTTTTCTACGATAGAGGTATAAAGATATACCTCTTTGATACGATAGAGGTACAAAGGTATACATCTTTGCTACGATGGAGGTATAAAGGTATATCTCTTTGCTACAATAAAGGTATAAAGGTATACCTCTTTGCTACAATAGAGGTATAAAGGTATCTTTTCTATGATGGAGGTACAAAGGTATACCTCTTTGCTACGATGGAGGTATAAAGGTATACCTCTTTTGGTCTGAAACGGTTTCTGAATGACAGGGCTCCTCAATCCAAAATCGTCAGAAATAGGCCATTTTGTTTCCATGAAATTGTCGTCGTGTACCTAGGCCATGCATGCATGGGATTTTTTCATCCGGTAGCGGTTTTTCGTTTTTTCTTCTCCAAATCAGGTTTTTGGGTCAAGACATGTCTTAACCTCCTCCCAAATTGAATTGAGGAAACCTCAGAAAAAAAGTGATGCACTCTCTATCGTAGCAGGCGTCGAAACCCTTTGGGGGGACATATATAGTTGGAACTAGTACAGGGAGGGGTTTGGGGGCTCTACAGGGGTTAAAGACACCGCCGTAGCAAAACTGTCGACCAACCGCGATAAAAATTCCGAAAAGGAAAGAAACCAGGACAGGCGATTGGTCGGTTCGACCATTAACCACGGCGAACCAAGGCGCAGGTCAGCAATGTGCAGTACAGCAGAACAAGCAGCAGCATGCAGAAGTACATCCGCACAGCACAGCAGCAGCAGCAGCAGCAGCAACAGCAGCAACAACATACGACAGGCGCCTGGAGACCGCGACCGAAAGAGAGGCAATCACCGGACCGACGATCGCTTCTCTCAGTCAAGCTTAGAGCGAGGCCGACGCGTTCTATGCTAGCGGTAGCAATATTTTGGTCAAAAACAAATATGATTGCCGGGGCTCCCAGGGTGAGCAACTACCTAACTATTTTAAACGATCAGGTTTATTGACAATTCTTGTTGGAACACCATTCGTGCTCCACTGCTGCAAACCTAGTGATATTTTCAAAAGATAGTACTGGTATATGAATTCGTTCATCATCTACGGTCATGTCATATTCATCGGGCTACACGTTTCGTTCTGCTTGTCACTCTTTTTGATGGGCTATATAGTATGAGGAGCGTCAGAAAAAAACATGTACTGTATACTGTACATCATAATAAATGAAAATACAGTCCAACTGTGAGATCGAAGATTTCATCGAAACTCCTCTTTGCAAGCTGTGTGTGATACTCCGATCGCGCGTATTACAGGTTGTGTGTCCTCATTAGGGATATAGGTCGGCAACTCCCCTTGGAACTAGCTTGTACCAGGGTCAACAAGGTGATGTTAATCAGTCTGTGCACGGAATACACATACTATATGCACCCCTAGTCGACCGTACCAGGTAGCATGCGTCCTCTACTAATAGCGGAGGAATCTAGGCTAGCACAGGAGGTTGGACTCGAAGGTGTTGCTGGTCGAAGACTACTGTACAGCAGTACACCGTAGCACAGGGCACAGGCTAGGGGTGATTTGATTGCGCACGCCGGCAGGGACGCCGGATGTGGGGGTGGCTGCTCATGCCGCCAGGAGATCGTGGGTCCGATTGAGAGGCATGCACCGGTCTGGCGTTGGTTGGTCTCAGTCCGGCGAAATGCATTGTCCATCCGATGACATTTGTGCTCAGATCAAGGCTAGCCGAGGAGGTTAGCCTCCGACATGAAGCGGGCCGAAAACGGCACGCCTGTGCACCGATGTGCGGGGCGGCTGGGAGTGACCGCCCACCGAATTGCCGAGGGGGGGGGGGCAGACCAACCGTGGCCGGTGGAGTACACGCGTGCCATCGGCGGCTGGCAGGCGGTGGCGTGCGATTGGCGGACCGTGGGTACTGTTGTGTGTGCGTTGTTGGGAAGAAGGAAAGGCCTCAACCCAACCCAACCCAACCCAACCCAACCCAACCCAACCCAACCCAACCCAACACAACCCAACACAACCCAACCCAACCCAACCCAACACAACACAAAAACGTTGGTGTCGTTTGGCGTTGGTGTGTTTTCGTCCCAAGAAGATAAAAAAAACATTTTCGAAGAAATCCGGCCGGGGGGTGGGTGGGACACGCAGCACGCGTAAAAGCGGGAATGCGGGGCCGGAAACGAGGAAATGAGCCCCATTTTCTTGGCGCCGTCAGAAAATCGAGTATCGTTTCGCTTGCAAAAGGCCATCGCTTAAAACATCGTTTCTGGGTCCGTAAATGAACGCTTTGAGGTCGCAAAACCGGTTTGCAAATCTTACAGAATTTTATTTTTGGATATCGTTTTCGGGATTGGCGCCAGCCGGAAATGGGGGTCCAATGTCGGACAAAAATCGTATCCGACACTACGTCTGGGTTGGGTTTTCCATACGTCGTGGGAGGCAAGCGTACTGGTATAAAATAGCCGAAAACATCAGTAGCATTATACAAAAAGCAAGAAAACGCACCTGCGGGGTAAGCAACGCTTATCAGTGTATCATAGGTGTGCTGCTGTGTCACACTACCCACTCGCACACACCTTGGGCATCACCACCAGCCGATGGGCTCGGATAGTGATGGTGACGAATCCGAGAGCCTTGCTACTTTCCGCAATTGGAATTGCGGCATTCGCCAAAGTTCCAAACGCAAAATACACACTTGCTGTCGAGGACGAGGACAGCCGCCGTCTGCGTCATGTCGTTGATGTTGATGCAGGAGATCGACGAGAGCGAGGGGGAATACAGCTAAGACAACCCTCCTAGGATGTAATGCACACGGCGTGTTTTCCCTTGCCCCACCTACCAAGCCTAAGCTTCGTCTGCGTGTGCGGAGATGCTCTGGTGCAGCGGACACGCCCGAGTACGAAGCCATGAAGCGATTGCCGCTGTTGACAACTTCGTGGGAACTGTCAACAACAAAATTTGTGATTAAAATTGTTCTTCATATGGAAGGTAACCAGGTCCAAATCCTCGTATTATATGGGTGGCCTTTCGCTCTTCTTTGGCTCTGTTCTGTTGAAAATATACCAATATCATGCATAGCTTACCCCTCCCTCTATTACACCAGGTGTGAGTATTATATAGCATCGGTGCGCAAAATGCTTATGGACAACGTCGTCCATTCCATCGTCCTGTCTACCCTAGGGGAGGGGAGGATCACAGACCGACCTACGTATATATTTCATGGGGGATACATGCAGAACACGGGCGAACGGCCTACCAGGAAACTTGTGGAACTGAGCGTCAACAACCATGTCGTAGATGTATTTCACCACCACCATATCGTATATCTGGAACACAGCATTAGCACGCCAGTGTGTCTGACGTATCGCGCAGATTGCGAAGTTGAGTTCAACCACCCATCGGTCGTACTCACAGCTGACGTGTTTCGATATTTAGTATCAAAATTCAATTTCCATATTGCCCGTGTGGTTCTGCGATTCTGCGACCCGAAAGTCGTCTCATTTTCGGTTTCGGATAAGGGCGCAGATTAACGAAGAGCACGGGAATCCGTAATTCGATTTTCTTTTTTTTATTTCATGAAAAATACACGAAAAATTCAACCCTGCTTTTTATCAAGGAACGGCGTAGTGCGTTCTAGAAACATAAAAACGCAAAAGGGTCAACGAACACCCGTGGGCAACGACCGAGGCGAGCGATGGCTCGCGTCCTCCCCGGAGCGCCCCGGCTAGCAGCAGATTGTTTTTGCTGCATCGGCTAGGAGGCTATGGCTCTAGGCGTCTCTTGGATGGGCTGGCGCAACCCCGCCGCCCGACACGGGCAGCAGCGACGGGGATATATAGCGGTCGACCTTCTGAGCGAAGTCATGTGGTAGTTGATTGTATAACTTTCGAGGTGCAGGGCGACGAAAAACTGGGCTTGCGGCGATTTTGATATTTTCGAAGCGTCGCAGGCGCTCTACGCTGTGCTAAGGACCTTCGGAGGCCGCGCTGCGGCTGCTCCGGTGGTCCTACCTCTCGCAATGGTGGCTTCTCGCCTCCCAATCAGCCGACGACATGGCACCAATTCGCGTGGCCGGCTTCGGTTACATAGAACTTGCCATGTCTAGGTGGACAAACTCCCCAAATCGAATTTCGATTTTCGACTAAACTCGACCGAGAGTATATTTTTTTAATAAATGAATTTCCCAGAGCGGAACAGCCGCGTTTTTCGCCCATTTCTGGCCCGTTTTGGGTCCGGGTTGGGGTCAGGGTTAGGGTTAGCGGGTAGGGCTAGGGCTAGGGTTAGGGGGTGGGTTGGGTCTAGACTACGCCCGCACCTCTATCCGACCAGGAAGTGCTTTCTGCTCGCAACCGCGAACAACCCACCGCCCCAAAAGATCCGCGCGGCCAACTTGTTTCGTAGGT
The DNA here is from genome assembly GCA_012845835.1 of Undaria pinnatifida. Lineage (NCBI taxonomy): Eukaryota > Phaeophyceae > Laminariales > Alariaceae > Undaria > Undaria pinnatifida. The sequence continues at coordinate 30,295,159 of JABAKD010000025.1, forward strand.
GAGCTACAAAAAAATACGAAATTCGATGTGGCAAGTTCCTCGTTTGTAATTCGGGCCCTAAGCTCTTATTAGAGTTCGCAAGCACCTGGTACATGGTATCGTGGTCGGCCCGGTGGCGTATCAGGTTATCCTCGAGCCTGGTATAGGTAAGATTCGTGAGTTCGAGCCCCGCCGAAAGAGTGTGTACTCGTCAAAATTCGTTGGGATTTTTCTTGTGCACAAATTAACTCGCGGAAAGCGCGAGAGCTTCAAATCTCGATGAAAAATCGACGAGCAGCGGGAGTGCTGAACCCTACGCGCGATAAAAATTGAAGGCAAGAACGGGGGGGCAGAAGGGACGACACCTGTGACCACGGCTTGTCCAGAAGCTGTAAAGTAGAAGTTAGCGAAAAGAAGAAAAAAAATCGTGTTCAAAATCTAGAACACTTAAAACAAAAATATTTGCAGCTTGCAGCCCACAGCAGCGCGGCTTGCAGCCCACTGCAGCGCAGCTTGCAGCCCACAGCAACACTGGTACAAGTGAGTGAACAGCAGAATATCTGGTTCCTGGATTGCAGCAGCCAGCAGCTGCAAAAGCACTTATGAACGCGCCTGAGTTCCTACTCCTACAAAGACAAAATAAGAACAAAACCAAAAACGAACCACTGAAACACGCAGCAGCAGCAGCAGCAACTTGACCCTTCGCAGAGAAGTCGCTGAGAAATTGGCAATTCGAAGACTAAGAGTCGGAGGCAGGGGGGTGGGGGGGCGGGGGCGGCATCTGTTGCTTCTTGCTGCCTGCCAAGCCAACGCAACGCAACGCAACGTTGCTTCGAGTTGCGTTTCGAAACGACACATGGATTTCCACTGCATGGGGCGAGGACCAAAACAATGCCGGTACTACTGATACTAACATCGTCCAAAAATCTGGCAGGCGAACACAGACCCGACGCTCAGCATGTCTCCGAGCCGGGTAGTCGCTACTGCGGCAGTCTTTCAGGCAGCCCAGGCTTAGATTGCTCACCGCTGAGGCATACAGCAGTACTGCTGCAGCAGCAGCAGAAGGAGCAGTTGGTATGTAGCAGTTTGGTTTGATACCTCATAGGCCCAACAGACCAAAAGATGTCGGTAGACGAAACAACTGACCCGTGACGGGCATCCGTCAAGGAAACCCTTATTAAAACTGGTATACATTAGTCTTGACGGCCCAAAAATACCGTCGACCAGCATTTGCCAGGTGTCCACATCATTCTTCGTCCTTAAACATAAATACCGTATTATTTCAATATTTATGATAAAATGATCCTTATATTTCCGGATACTTGGTAGAAGAGTACTGCTGTCTATTGCTTTCAAAAACGGGGGCGGGAAATCGAGGATCGTGCGAGAGTCTCATGAGTGACTCTGTCATTTACTCCTGCTTTCAATTTTGAGTTGAGTTACACACCAAGGTGTGACGTACTATTGAACTGACCTTTCTAAGTCGCACTTTTGGTGTGATTCCCCCTACTGTTCTGCTGCACCCGGCGTCCTGCAACCCTGCTGAGTGATCCCTCCCTCCTCATTTCGTTGTTTAATTTCGTGTGTTTCTGCTGGAAATTGTATTGTTCCACACCATGGAAGGCCCTTACGAGACGGGATGTCCAGACGCATCCACACACGCACAGCGACGCAGCACGCAGCACGACGAGCAGCGAGCAATAGCACCGGTGACCACAACTTCGCGACGTGTCGCAATCATGGCGGGACGACGTTCGGCGAGTTCTGCCTTCGCCTATGGTGAGTTAAGGCGGTTATCTTTTGTGTGCATTGGCAGATATTCTCGTGCTATTGATTCTTCTATACTGCATTCAACATTCCAGCGACGTAGTATCAACCCAGTAACGCACACCTGGTATCATATATACCAGCTGCCAGACACAACAGGTACCTGTGGTCTGTCGTACATCGAAAGGCAGGGTGCAACACGCGCACGAGTTCCAGGCGGCATACTTGCAAGCAATATATTTGCCTGCAGCAGAGGTCAGTACGGCGAGTCCCAAGGACCTACTGCTGTATAATGCTTACTGTCTGTTGTATGTGAGGCTGGGTACTGACTGGCCCGGTGCATACTGTCAGTACAAGTATACTGGCAGTATGCCTATACTGGCTGAAATCACCAGTAGTTTAATCAGCTGGATATTGGAGCATACCCTGGTGAAAAACAACAAAGTAGTAGAAAGTTACGTACCAGGCGTTCCACCGTCGAGCTCGACCTTGCTCCATCATATTATGTCAGTACTGCCGTGCTGGCTGAGGTACCTGCCAGTGCTGCCAGCACTTTTGACAAGTTGCAACTCGCGTGCTTGCGTACATAGGTCCTATGGCAACGCCTCGTTACACAGCGGAAACCCCTCACAGTTATGTGGTGGAAAAACGAGTTTAGAAGGAAACAACTCGAATAGCATTTGTTGCGCATTTGTTGCGCAACATTTAGTCTACTTCCTCACAAGCAGTACACGGGGCCGAAAAAGGTGTATGCAGAGCAAAAGAGAAAGGAGAGGGGGACATAAACCTGGTCCAGTTTTTGTCATGTTTAAAAGGTCAATATACCACGCGTGAGACCCAGGAATTGACTTTGAAATATGACCCAAACTATCAACTTTTTTTAGATATCAAGATATACGTATTGAAGCCAAAAAAAATAAAAAGACGGTCTCCAGCTGGGCGCCTCCAGCGGGACCCTCCATTGGCGCCTCCGGCGAGGTCCTCTAACCGACCGGAAGGGGTCGATTGTCGTGGTTTCGCTACGAGCAGCGCGCTGTTCCGGTCCTATTAATCGTTGTTGACGCAGCCAGTAAATATCGAACAAGCCGGAGCTACCAGGGCCCACCCCCAATAATCTCACATGTCGTGAAATGAGTAAACCAGAGAGAGGGGAGGTAGAGGAGAGGGGGGGGGGGGTGGGGGGGCGCGCGATGGACGAATTGGTTTCCTCCACTACAACCCAGAGCGATATCTCCCCCGGATTGTGATGGAAATGTATCGAAAAAGCACGAACCTAGCCCTTCCGGCGGCGCCCTCGGTGATACCCCTCATCAGCCGGGAGGGGAAGCTGATAGCTCGCGGCTATTCGCCGCGAGGTTGCGGCTTCGCTGCTAGTTATAAAGGGAATCCTGTATGCTGGCTGCTGATTTCTACAGTATACGTTGTACCAGGAACTGGCTACACCAGCCAATACACCTAGTAGTTGTATTTAAGCAATGTTTGCGAGGTTTCAGGTACTGAGCATAAAGTAGCTCTTGCTACATACCGGTATATATTTATTTTGGTTTCCGGTCGTATTGGTTTTCGGTTCGAGCCTCTCATAGATATTATCCGCCCATATGACCCTCGCCCTAAGTCTGCGTGTTGTCTTTTGTCTTGTCTGGCCGACACATGATCGCGTCTAAACAACACATGGTGTTATCCTGTTCGTGTTTACTAGCAGAATGACGATACACTACAGCTGTGAGATAGAGGATTTCGCCGAAACGCATATGTGCAAGCTTGGGTGTAATACTCCGATCGCGCGCATTACGGGGTGAGTATTTCCTGATGAACGACACATAGGTCGGCGAGCCCCCTTAGTGCCACCTAGTACCAAGGTCAACAGGGTGATACAAAGACGGTCAGTATGTTGCTGTGTCTGAACAACGCGACGCATGGTCATATGTAAACAGCAAACGTGATACAGTAGGTGGCCCTATATAGTGCGGGTCATATGATGCGGGTGTCCGATATTGTGCGGGTGAAATCGTTTGGCACAATATAGACCCCTCCATAGTGGCCGGTTTTTGTATAGTGCGGGTGCCCGGTATAGTGCAGGTAAATTTTCGTGACACATACCCGCACTATATAGGGCCACCTACTGTACCTGGTAACAGTTATGTATGGATGCATCATATGTATGGTCTTGTTCCTTGCTATCTACACAACGCTACTACCGTATACCGTGTAGCACGCAAGATAGAAGACCCCCGCGGGACTATTTTTTGGAAGGCGCTTTTCTCGACAGTGGAGAGGGTACAGTCGACAGTGGAGAGGGTACAGTGCAACCGCGGAGCGGTGCGTGCACAGGAAAAATCCAGGCAACATCTGTCTGAACCCACCGGTTTCGTTGTCGTGTGTGCTCCCGTCAAATTGGAGTAAATAGGCTCTGAAAGCGCCTCTTATTTATAAAGAGTTATATTAATACCACAGGTGTACGGTATCAATTGGAGCTGTGAGTCGGCTTAGTCGCGGGTAATCGTCAATCGTTTCCCGGGGGTGCCGACTATCCGAATTACTGGGTTTCCATATTGTAGGAAGGGTTGTTCAATGCGGGATTTTTTTTTTTTCTTATTTGGGCGGGCCCCTTCGGCCTGGGGAAGCTAGTGAGGCTCGCTTCGCTCGCCTGACTTAAGTCGGCAAGTCGGCTGGCTATCAGATGGCGTCACCCGTCGATTTTCCGACTAGAGGCAGTTAGTTGGCCAGTGACACCTGCCGACTAGTTATTAGTAGTGAAACCCGACCGACTCGCAACTCGAGTATTAATGGTAGTCTTGTCTCTTGTCTAACACAACCAATTACCGTGTCTTGTCTGGATGAAGCAGGCAAGGCTTTGCTGTCCGCTGGGACACGAATAGGACGAGCATGTCCACACTCTTCGCGCTCTGTTCATGTGCCTAGAGGGCCGACGTTGTCGGTCGTCGCTCGGCCTGCAGCCACGGCCAGGAGAGCGCTGAGTTTTTCCTTCCCGGGCCCGCGCAAACTTGGGGATATTACCAATCTTCCGCTGCTAGAAAAGGTGGCCAACTACCCATTACCAATGTCTGTTGCTGCTGTTGTTGTCGTCATCGTCATGTATTAATCCGTTTTTCCTCCCAGCAACATCCAGCACACACAACAGCAGCATTCGCCTGTGCTTGCTCATGTTTTCCCTGTGTTCCAGGTCTTGCTACATTTTGGATACAGAACATGGTATGACAGAGATACGTTGTTGTTGTCACATTAACTCGCATAATCAAGTCCGTGGTGACAGGGCGGGCTCCAGTCACTGCTGTAGACGTACCAGGTACTGACTGGTATGTATGTTCATATTGTGTTATTATTTTTTTTCTATTATTGTTACTATTTTTGTTATTATGATTGTTTCTTTTTTTATTGTTTTTATTGTTTATCAATATTATTATTAGTATTATAAAGTTTTTTTTTTTTTTATATCCTCCGGCGGATGGGGAAAAATAAAGCTTTAGCTCACCACACTTCCGCGTATTTTCATACGCGTCGTGTGTCGATTTAACTCAGTTGCTTTCGCAGCCCAACGCTAGCTGGCGCACCCTTCGAGTCCCATTGTAGGTATAGCGTGAGCTGTCCCTATCAGTGGTCTTCGTTACAACCCCGGCAGCGCAAGCTGCCGTTGTATACGGATGCGTGTGTATGTCGACCCGGCCTGTCCCCTGAGGGTCAGTTTCGGTGGAGATAGCCACCCGGAATGTCATTGAAGGATTATCCAGAGGTCGACGCGTAGTATTGTAACTCATTTGCATCCCCGTCGGTTACGACAGGGTAAATCGTGCTGCGCCCATATCGTGTCAAAGTTAACTTCTCTGGGTATTAGGCCGTTCGCTAAAATGTATTATTCCCCCAAGTAAGTGAGGGTGCGGAGACCGTCAGTTTTGGTTGTTTGTTTTCTCTCTCAAGTCCCGAAATTGTAATTTACTCCACTCTGTCCGAAAAGATAAGCAATCTTGGGAGCAAGTTTTTGGGGTGCGAATTGCTTGCGATTAGTGTGAAAACATTTTCTTGTCATATACGGGTCAAATCACGCCGACGTATCGGGCGTGGAACACGCTAACCGCTAGCATTCATCTCGTTGCTCTTCGTGCATGATGATACCATTGCCATGCGTCGACTGTTGTGTCCGCGCGATGCCACACTCTAGCAAAGGATCCCAATAGACTTCGTGCCAAAAGCTCACTCGGGCGTCGGACACGCTAATTAACCTTCGTCCTGTTGCCCCCCCCCACGATGACAACAATGCCCAACGTCGGATGCTGTTTTCGCGCGATGCGAAGGAACCGACGGAGAACATATCCGCCATTTGGACGACCTACCACGACGAGCGAGCAGACTCCCTGGGAACGGTCATACCCGGAGACGCCCTGGTTGACCTAAGAAAGAAGGCCAAGAAATGGTACGCTGCTAGAGATGGGGCATCGTTACCCAGTCCGACTGCGACTGCGATAGCGACCATGCCGCCGCAGTGACCACGGATTATTTTTCATGCAGCACACCTGACAAATCTGGCTGCGCGGATCTTTGAGGGTAGAATCTACTCCCTCTCATTGCCTTAGGACCATTTTGACTGTCCGCAGCTCGGAATTAAGGAAAAATCGAAAAACGGCACAGCCGCGTTTCTGGCCCGTTTTGGGTCTGGGTTGGGGCTAGGGCTAGAGTTCGGGTTAGGGTTAGTAGAGGTTGGGTTGGGTCTACGGGTGTACGTTGATCCCACCAGGGAGTGCTTCCTAGCTTCCTAGCTCGCGAACGCTACAGCCTTCGGCACCAAAGATCCGCGCGACCGGATAATTAGGCCTGCTCTTTTCAACGCTAGCCGTGACGCTTTCTTTACTATGATATCAATCTTACACAGCAGCAACGTGGCGTGTTAGTCTATGAGTGCGTTGTAATTGCGGCGATGCAATTTTTTTTTCCCTTGCTGGGGGTTGGTACCGTGCAACGCCTTGCGCTACGGGTTCTTCCTGGGCACACTCCTGGCTGGGCGTTTGCAGCTAGCAGAGACCACAGGGAGATAAACGAAAGCTCGGAACGACGTGTTCTAGGGTTGGTTTAGATTGGTTTTTTATTTGGCTTAATTTAGTTTGGTCTGGTATCGTTTATGTCTGGTTGGCTTGGTACGTCTTGTTTTGTTTCGGGCGAGGTTGATTTGGTTTAGTTTGGTCTGGCTTGGTTTTATGGATTTTTGGTGTGTGTTTTTTTTCTGTTTTTTTTTTTTTTTTGGTTCTTCTTGTCCAAGGATGAGGCCCGGCACCGTCTTACTGGGACCATGCACGTGTCTGTGCTGCCCCGCCCCCACCCCCGCGCCCCGCTGCCTGCTTTGTTCTCGATATCGGCAGCCCTTTATTTATCCTCCCTGTCTGGCGAGATGGGGGACACTTCATGATCATCTCTCAATACCAAGACACGTGCTTCCTGCTCACCTACTTGGAGGTAACGTGTTCTACGGTGCCTCTCTCGCTGTGATAGTGGCATAACAGCCAAAGTTGGGGGTAACGTAACATTGTCTACAATGCCTCCATTGTAATATTGACGTTGGCCGTACATTTAGTGTCTCGTTTCTTTGATTTTTTTTCCAATTGGCCGCTTGGGGCCCAGACACAGCGGGGTTTTTTGTGGTAAGGTTTGTGTTCCCGGCACTCCTTGTATGTGACCACGTACTTGAGTAGTGGAGTCGGGTTGGGTCAGGAGGTGTTCGAACTCTCGCGGGTCGGGTCGGTTCGGGTCGGGTCGGATCAGGAGTTTGAGCTTTTTCAAGAAAAAAGTCGCGCCGAGTCACCCTGACCCGATCCGACCCACGATAGGTGATCCGACCCGTCAAATGCCCTGGGAACAACTATCTAATCACTACCTGGTATGCATTCAACCATTCGTATGACCGTCCTGTCAACACTCGAAGTATTTTATTTTACGTCCTACTAACAACGCCTTGGACGTCTAGTACTCCCAAGCGCTGAGACGTACATCCCGCCTTCAAGTATGGAAAACCCTCACTCTGAATGCTGAAACGCCTACTAATCACCTGTGACTACGGGAGTCTCGAGCGGGATGGCAATAGGGGGGGGGGTGTCAATGGGTCAATCCGGATCAATCCGTTGCCGTACCGTCGCCCTCGTGTTGCATGGTTCAGGACTACAAGGTCAGCCCAGAAGGTGCTCAGCCGTATGCTACGATCTCCATGTACGGGGACCTGGTGGAGAGCAAAGGGCTGGGATTGATACGAGCGGATATCACGCCCAACCTTACCAAGAACGTGAGGGGGGGGGGTATAGATAAGGACTCGAGCTATACCATGGAGATGGCAATTTTTGGCAGAAAATAATCCTTGACCCGTCTTGACCGAAAATCGTCGGGATGTGCATTCTCGCTGTTCAATATGATTATTTTTTGTACAATATGATTATTTTTGTATACCTTAATCATGGGTTTGTTCTTCATCGGGTTTCACTTTTAGTTTACTCGAAATCTAAGGCACCTCAGAAAAAAAAAAAAGTGCGCCTCTACACCGTAGCTCGTGTCTTACGCTGATTTACGATTTCAATTTTGTTTTATTTCTCGTCGGAGGTGTACCATCTGCTTCTATTATGTACCGGTATATTTATCACCTGGTACGAGTTTTTCTTAGTTTCTCTTTGTATTCTTGAGAGAGCTTTACTTCCCGAGCTATGCACCAAACATATGATGGGCGAGGGCGGAGTAAAACCGAAGCAACACCCGAAAGCAGCCTGTCCACCTCCTGCAAGGTACCGATCAGCAAAAATCGGACATTCGAAAGCGAGGGCAAGGGAAAGTAGCTTCTTGCCCGTGCCCTCACCTTCGTCCAAATGTCGTAATTCCATGCACCGGTACCTTGCAGCAGGTGGGCTGGCTGATTCGGTTGCTGAATCGGTTTTTGCTCCTGCAGCGCTCATCACCACGTCGAAGCCTTCAATGGTTGTTGTATTTATTGCGCCGCGCTTTCGTCCCCGAATGTTCATTTTTTGTTGATTGGCACCTTGCGGGAGGTGGACACGCTCATTCGGTTGCTGATTTCGCCCCCCCCCCTCCCCTCACGCCCGTGCGATGGTTGGCGTTTCCATTGCGCCGCTTGTTGCCCTTGCCCTTGCTTTCGTCCGAATGCCGGATTTCGAACGTTATATATCGGACCTTGCAGGAGGTGGACAGGCTCATTCGGTTGCTGATTCGGTTCTACTCCCCTCACGCTCATCACCACGTCGAGGCCTTCAATCTTAGGCCAGCGGAGTTCGACCTGGAAAAAATGCTCAGTGAGACGCCGAGGGATTAAGCGAGACCCGACTCTCGTGTTTTTCCGTCTCCACGGGTTACAGCAATGTATTTCTTCTTGGGGTACGAACGGGTTCGTGGGATGGGATCGGATTCTGGCAATGGGATCGTTTTGGTGGGATGGGATCGGATTCTTGTGATGGGATCGCTTTGGTGGGACGGGATCGATTTCGTAAGATGAGATCGAATTCGTGGCTGGATCGGTTTCGTGGGATGGGATGGGATTCTTGAGATGGGATCGGATTCGTGGGATGGGATCGTCGTCTGGGGATGAGACCGGCCTCGGGGAATGGGGACTGGAGCATTGAAAACGTTTTTAAAGGCCCGGTTGGTAAAAGGAGTCGTGGACGGCTGAGCTGATCCGTGTTCAACCCCTGTATCAATACAAGTAGAGGAGTAACTGGACCCTTGTGTTAGGGATAAACCGTTGGGAATTACTGAGTTTTTTTGCCAAGATCTAAAGGTTTCAATGGCCGGGGATGCAAGATTGGACGCGGGGGGGGGGGGAGAGGAAGCTGGCATAATCCCCACAATAAAAAAGTTCACCTTTTGTTTTTGGGATGGGCAGCGACCAGGGTACGTTTATCTGCTGGACACCGTCCCGTTTTTTGGGGCGGTTCCGTTTGATTCCCAGACTGGGGCGGTCTGGCTCAGCTTGGGTACCTGAATTAATGCGCCGATGCCGATCGGCCCCCGACCGTGCTGAAACCTGTGTGGCCATCATGCGAAGCTTTAGGCGGCGCCTGGATAGTCTTACAAAGATTCGTCAGCTGTGAGATCGAGATTCCATCGAAACTCATCTTCGCGAGCTGTGTGTCGTCCTTCGGTCGCGCGTGCTACGAGGCATATGACCTCGTGGAGGCTTATTGTGGAGGCAATCGAGAGGTGGATGATAGAGCCGGCACCGTCTAGAACCACCGGCTACAGTAATACCTCTCCTGCCGTTGGGCTCTCCAGGGATGGTTTTGTTTCGGTTCGTCGCGGTCGTTACGCGCTCACAGCAGCCAGTACCAGGTGCCATACGAACATGTGCAAGCGCCCACCACTTTTGAGCGGCCTGCACCAAATGTCCGGTGTATCATAACCCTTCAAACTACTTGGAATACAGCGTGGGATATTTTTTGCAGTAGTACCATACTCTTTTTTTTCGTAGCAAAAAGTACCCCACACCATACATATAGTGTGCATTTCTACCGTATGTAGCAAATGTCTCCAGGCTAGTTTTCGCTCTTGAGATCCGAAAGGAGCTTTGGAGAAAAATTCCAGGGCTTAAATTCACGGGTCGGATCAAGTCTCGTGGGTCAGAACGAGTTGGGTCAGGTTGACCCCATTCGACCCGTGATGTAACGAAGAGACCCGATCCGTGACCCGTGAGAGTTCAAACACCTCCCAACCCGCGCCGACTCGAACCGCCGCGAGTTTTTTTAAGCGTTCTGACCCGACCCGCGCCCCTAAAAAATCCCTGAATTCTCCCACAGTTTCGGGAACAACTTACACAATTTTCGGAACAAAACTCGGATCGTTTTTCCAGCCAGTTAAGGCCAATCGATTATTATCACTCGTCGCATCTGCCCTCTCTCGTCATTGTATCACCACACCCCGCGCGTGGGGGCATGCATCGGATCGATAAAATCTACGAGTGCTCCTATTCATGTTCATAAATCCACTCAATTTTTAATTTTCGACCTCGAGTCCTTTTCAATATCGCCCCTATCGGGTGTATTCAAACACAATAACCACACAACAACCCAGCACCCCGCTGTCCTGCTGCCTCTTTCGGGGCTCGTTAATATCGGTTAGCTCAAGTAATACAGTTATTTTCGGTCGGCTCAAACCATAAGGGGGCGGACAACCCCCCTCCCACCCAAGCGCGGCCCCGGCTGCTCTAGTGCGGTCGGTTCTGTAAGCGTGACTTGTTTTTCGTTCCCCTTCAAGTCTCAAAGGGGCCACTTTGTTTCCCTTCAAGTCCCAAAAGGGGTTACTTTGTTCCCCTTCAAGCCGCAAAAAGAGGTTACTTTGTTCCCCTTCAAGTCTCAAAAGGGGTCACTTTGTTCCCCTTCAAGCCCCAAAGGGGTTACTGTGTTCCCCTTCAAGCCGCAAATGGGTTGCTTTGTTCCCCTTCAAACCGAAAAGGGGTTACAATGGGGTACCCGGTTAAACAGCCCCTCGGAAAAGGTAAGCGTTATCGCTCTTTTCTCCGTCCTTATTTTATCTTGGATTGGGCACCATGTAGGTTACGGTTTAAGGCGTCACAGGCCGTGAGAGGCCGACTTGACACCAGGAAAAAAAATATTCCTTCACTAATTCCAAGTAGTATTCCCCCAAAAAACGCGGGTGCACTTCTGAAAGGGTTTTAACTCGATTTTCTCGTATTTATGGACGCCTCATCAGTCGGGTACTCCACTTCTCGAAAAACAAACTACGAGGATTCCAAAGGCTTTCTTCGACTTGGCATCTTGAACCCCGAGTGTACCGCCACTACTCCTGCCGTGAGGTTGGTGTGAGCAACCATCCCAAAGCCCGCCGATTTCATGCGCTCTTCGAGCTCGTGTTGCCTGGGGGCCCGGGCGCAATCGGAGTGCGTCAGCGCGGAGAAGTCGGGGGGGGGGGGGGGGGGGGGGGTTGATATGACGAAGTGTTTGTTCGCTACGTGCTCGCCGTACAAAAACATTCCTGATCAAATTCTAAGGATAAGGTCTATAAAAACTCAGCCTGTCTATCATAGTGTCAACGCTGCTTGTCTCGTACAGTGTCAACGCCGTCTGGGGTTCGTCTTGTTGTCATGTGCTGACACGTACACTGACATAACTCCAGAAATACTGGCATTCTTTTTTAACCCTGTTAGGGGCTTCAGAAGTAAAAAATGACGAGCAACAATCGGGACTGTTCGCGGGTCGGGTCGGATCAAGATTTGACTACCTTCTGACCTGACCCGACCTGACCCGACCCGCCCCGGCCTGTGAGATTCCGAACACCTCCTGGCCCGATCCGACGCGAACCGCGAGATTTTGAAAACCTCTTGACCTAGCCCATGGGCCGGGTCTTGCCCCATGAAAAACCGTGAAAAAAATGACCGGCCACACAAAGTATGAATAGCCCGGGCTGCTGAGGTAGGCGACCTGTCCGATTCGCTTGCACCGTACGGGGCTGTACCACAAGCGCGGACCTGGGCTACGCCATGGCAGGTACGCCATATTTCTATACCGGGTTTGGACCAGTCGTACGAGTGACTCTGTACCTCACCGACAAAAAGACGGTAGGCGGTCTTTTTGGCGCAGCGTTGCGTATCATTCCGCTTCAGAACTCGAATCCAAAATTAAAGCAGCACGAATGCGCACTGTAGTAGCACACGAACAGGGGGCTCAGTGGCGCGAGTGACCCCGAGCTCCTGCCAAAAACGGACCGAAAAGAGAACCCCCCGACTGTACGTAGTCTTGGTCCGCGCAGAATTACCACGGCGCTTGCATTTTTTGCACGCTCTTCCTAGGACTTGTTGGACGTGTGCTACGACACAGATAGCGCATTTCGTCTGAAGAACTAAATGGTTTCTGAATGACGGGGTTCCTTAACCTACTAATACTATCGTCGGAAAATAAATAAATAATAGGCCATTTATTTTTTAGCAGGATTCTCGTTGTGTACCTAGGCCATTGGAGTCTTCATCCGGTGAAGTAGCAGTTTTAGTTTTTCTCCTGATGGGATTTTTGGGAGAGGTCCTGAGCTCCCCAAATCGAGGGGTAGTATTAGAAAAAAAGTGGTGCTCCTCGATCGTAGCGTGCGTCGTCTCCTACTACTACTACTACCACTACTACCATTACATTACTAGCATTACTACCATCACTACTACCATTCGATAAAGCGACATATTTAATCAAAATGTCAGTTTTTGTTCAAAACCGACAAATTTAAATACTTATACGATGCGGGGGGGGTCGTACCGACGGATGGACGTGTAGAGCAGGACGTCGTACCGACGGATGGACGTCTAGACCATCCGGTGCAAGGGGAATCGGTGATCACTCTCGAGGCATACGCGTCTCACGTGCGTAGCCCTGCGAGTACAGCAGAGCACACGAGCGGAACGACATCCCCCTTGCCAATTGATAGGCCTACGGTAGAAGCGACTCTACTGCTGCGGGCTCTCGCATCGGGGGGGGGAGGGGGCTCTCGGGTTCTGGCAGTACAATAGGAGACTAGAAGCAGTGGCCGGTGCCGCGGCTCTCGTGCCACGCCAGCGGACTCCGCCCCCCCCCCATCACTGCAGAGAACCATAATACAACTGACAATTCGAAGGATATACACCAAAATCTGCGTTCTCCCTCGCTTTTTTGGAGCTTTTGACGGGGTCCCAAAGACCTGCTAAAAGCGAAATACCCGTGCTGGTAACGTGGTACGAGGCAGAGTTACATTTTCTGCTTTACTACGACGGACTAGAATACGCTTGATAACCGGTGGTCCAACAACAGCAGGCACGCGGACATACAGGCAACACAGAAAAATGCTGCTCTTTCCAAACAAGAGATAACACGGGGAAATACGCAAAGCACGCCTTTCGAATAGGATTTGTACTTACACTGGGAACATGCGGATGCTCTCCACCAGGTACTGATAGGCGTCTTTATCCTTCGCTACCACCTGCCGAGAAAAATCGAGGATCCAACAACCGTCGAGAGTAAACAAATAGAGAAACAAACGATTATTGCCCTTAGAAGTTTCCGAAAAAGAAGAAAAAAAATGTATGGCGCGACTTCGAGGATAAAACAACCTCGATTGCGCCCCTTCGAAGTTTTACCACTTTTTACCATAGCAGAGTACAGAAAAAAAAATTATGCATTTTACGGTAGAGGTGACAGTCACATTTTTTTTTTCTGGCGCTCAGGGTCCTCGCTTGAGGAGCTCTATACAGCGCCCAAGCACAAAAGCTGAGATAACAAAAAGGAAGTGACAGCGCGACGAACAAATCCATGGCCTAGATTGTACCAAAAAAAATATTATTGCAAAAACAATGACCAATTTTCCGACGATTGCGTGAATATACCGCGCCCAAACACAAAAGCTGAGATACAACAAGATGGAAGTGACAGCGCGACGAACAAATCCACGGCCTAGGCTGTACAAAAAAACAAGAATGTGGCGAAAACAACAACGAATTTTCCGACGAATTTATTGCATGAGTATGTTAAGGACCACCGCCATTCAGAAATGAGTCTTGTTTCCTCCCCATGTCATGCCACTCCCTACCGTACTACTACATGGTACCACGCGTCAAACCTAAGTCGAAGTCAAATTCCACCTAGTGTGCCCCGAAACGGGTGTGCTACCCCAAAAACTAGAGCTGTGAGTGAATCGGGACGCATTTCCAACTCTAACAAATCTTCTAGTCTAACTCCAAGTGTTTTGTCCCCATGTCATGTCATGTCATGTCATGTCATGTCATGTCATGTCATGTCATGTCATGTCATGTCATGTCATGTCATGTCGGGACTCCGGGGCTAAAAAGGTTAGGTCACCAACTAGTTATTGGTCGGACTAGTAGTTAATCGTTTCCCAAAGTTGCCGACTATCCGACTCATTGTATTTCCATGCCTGTAGGGGTTAGGGCTAGTCCCCATAAATGCGGCGGACGCAATGTTAAAGCGGGTATGTTAAAAACATCACTTAGCGACGACAGGCCACCAACCGAGACAGCAGGACATTATACAAATATACTCAAGTACGAGTGTAGGAACACGGGCGAACAGCTTACCACTCGGCATGAACACCTAAGTACCAACAACAGAAAAAATAACATGCCAAAATAGAGCACGTACGGCCGACGTAATCACACAGCTCGCAACGCTAACCAACGCATCGACCATTCAATTGGTCGAACTCACAGTTAACGAATTTCATCATAAGTTTCCTAACCTGCCCAATGGTTGGAATGACGTTGAAGCTATACCAGTCGTACGCCTTCTGAAGCAGCTCGATGGGAACATGGCTGAACTCCAGGCACATGAACCTAACCCAGCAGCAGCAGCAGCAGTAGTCCGTACAAGGCAAGCAGCCGCGGAGGGTGGAGGGGTTTCATCAAGGCATTGTGCTGCAGTACCTCGTGTAGGGAACAGCATGGAGGGGGGGGCAGCAACAATATTTTCTCTGAGGTTCCTGAGTTGAGCACTTGTATATATACCATACCCCGAAATTGATAAATAATCGAACCCGCAACACGATTAAAAATGCCACGGCCTACGGGTACAGACGGACTGAGCACGGGCTAACGCCAACGAAGACCGTGGCACTGGCAGCTCTACAGCAGGCAAGGGGTCGCGAGAGCGGCGAGGCCGCTACGAATGGGGCTACGGTTCGAACGGCCCTTAATACTGTGACCCCTGTTGGAGTCCATGCATAGAGCAAAACCAACAATGCGACGAGTATGATCTTATCAAGGGTCGAATGCGAGCGAGCGAGCGAGCAGCAGCACAAGTGTCACCATGCTGTTTGAGTGCCCCACGGGCGCGTGGTACGACAGAGGTAGTAAGAGGTATTAAGGTATACCGCTTTTTGGCGAAAAAAAATCCCCGAAGGTGAGGGTTTTTTAACCCAATATCGTCGGAATGTCAAGTCTATTCTTGCAACATTATTTGTTTGTATACACCAAGCCACGGGTTTGTTCATCACAAAAGGCGTTTTCAGTCCATTTCAAATAAGTATTTTGGGGTAAGGTTTACAGAGCTCCTCGAGCAACCACCCTCGGAGGGAAAATGGTGCACCTCTGTTATTGTTGTTGTCGCACATTAACTCTTGAAAAAAATCTGGAGTCCGTGGTGACACAACGGTGCTGGAGCCCTAGGAAGATATGAAAAAACACAATGATATCAAAATTCGGTCGGGAAAACACTAGTATTTCCCACCTGAAACGCACGAGACGAAGAAGGCACACAAGTGAAATGAATCAATGTGCAAACTGAACCACCCTAGCATGTGTCCACATCTGCCTTACATGGTATTTCGGAGACAAATCTTGGACAGATCGCAACCTAGATCATATACATCATATACATCATATGCACCTTGAATATCATACACATAATATACATAATGCACATATATACGAAGTACATATATATCCTATAGATCCTATCGGTATGAGATGCTGTGGAGAATCTGTACACAGAGAATACCGATCCAAACCTGCCCAAAATTGCTATTGATCGGTGCAGATCGTACGGCTCCCACCCGGCACCACGAGCTACACCGTACAGATCTTCCCTGAAAGACCTCGATCATCAAGTGGGGATCGGTGATCTAGATCATTAGAAGAAACCTCCCCCAATTTAACAGTCCGGGCTGCTTCGCGTGGCCAATGCCACAGTCGTCTTTTTCTTCGACAGTTTTCGCTCTCAAGTGCCAAATGGGTGATCACTTCTCAACAACAACAACAACAACAAATGGTGTCTTACCTTCCGCCGGGCTTTAGCACGCGATGCGCCTCTCTGAGTGCCTTGTCAATCTGGAAGCACATACAATCAGAAACCACCAAATAGTCCATCAGCTACTAGCCAGAGATTAGGCAAGCCCATGAGATATCAGCCAGAGTAGCTAAGCCAATACAAGCCAACCAGAAGTGTATAGGCCATCAGAGATAAGCCAATCAGAGATCAGCCCAGCAAATATTAGCCCATCAGAGCATGGCCAAGTAACAAGAGCAAATATGTGGTGTTTGCGATGTATGATACCAACTTTGTTTGGGTAGGAGTTGGACAGGAAAACATATAGCATTAGTGTTGAAACCGTCGAACGTCGCAATCCAAGGGCAACCCAACTCACAAAAAATCAGCGAAAAATTAGGTTACACTTACAGGTCCTACCAAAATTTCAAATTTTAACCATTTTTTCAGGTAGGTTCGTCGGCCTTGGGTTATGAGGTTATCGGTTTCAACACTACTATGTTACATTTTTCTAACCTAGCACAGGTTGAAAATCGCCATTACCCTATTAATCATCAGATATGAGTCAATCAGAGACTACCCAATCGTAAAATAGACAATCGGAGCAGAGAACAGTGTAGACATCAAGACAATGCAGCGTAGCCGCAGCACTGTTTAACACGCTAGATTTTTTTGACGGTGGAGGTTGACACCATAGCCAATCAGAGGTTGGCAAATCAAATATCAGCCAATCAGAGATCAACCTATCAGAGCTTAGCCAATCAGAAATTTGCCAAACATATAATTGTTAATCAGATATTAGTAAATAAGAGAATAGCCAACGAGAAATTAGCCAATATGAGATTAAACGATCCGAGGCTAGCCAATCAAGCAAAGACTAGCCAATGAGAGAGAACGCGAAGGTAAGATTAGCCTATCACTACAGCCAAACTGAGGCCAGTGTTTATGGTACCCCGATGTAGGCCATAGATCTTAAGCTCTACAAGATTCGCCTACAGCAAGATCTGTGTACACTGCATGTGGAGACCAACATTGGTTCTGACAATTTCCAAGATCCGAAAATCCACCGAAAAGGGTGGTTCGTGCCGATCTCAGGCTGAAATCGGGACGAGGTGTTTCTTCTCCAGATGTTGTCTTGAGGGTAGGCCACAAATTTGCCCTCCCGCGCACACACGCACAGAACAGCAGCACTTCGCGGAGATGCGGCAGCCCCCTGGGCCATTTGCCGAGCAACTGCTGGTTGACCCTCGCTCACCTCGATCGCCATGGTCTGTAGTGTGTTGTGGCGCTGCGGCGCGTTTGTGTGTGGTTCGGGTTCTCGAAGTCGTACAACCACCCCTCTAAAAAAATGCCAACGAATATATCGCACACTGCTGTTAGCTTCGGCATCTTGACTCGTTTTTACCATTTTACCATACACACTGGTTGGAAATCTTATGTCAGCATCTTGATCTTTAGGCTACGGAACGAATGTCAGGAACATCTGTGACCTGGATCGGGGTACCATAAACAATGGCCTGAGGAGGAGAGAACAAGGCTGACACCACGACTGTATATACCACCTGAAATTGTTTGACACGGACAGATTTGTCGACGACGAAGGACAACACACGCTACTTTCGTCCATAACGCCCGTCGGCACAAAGCGGGGCTAATCAAGAGCGGGAGGGGGGGAGGGGGGGGAGATAGGTGGGGAGGGCGGGGTCAACCAAAGCTACGGCGGTATTGTAGGATCATACCTCTTTTTCTGGATTTGCGCCACTCGCACGAGCGACTTCGTACCTCACTGAACAAAAGACTTTAGGCGATTTGATTGGCTCACCTCTGGATTTGAGCCACTCGCACGAGCGACTTCGTACCGCAGTGAACAAAATACTTCAGGCGATTTGATTGGCGCACCGGTTCCAACCGTTCCCTTGCGGACTAATACCGCGAAAAAAACAAAAAAAACTCAAGACCGCCAAGGAAAAGGGGGGTTACTCGCGCGAGTGGCCCAGAGAAACTCGAAAAACCGGCCCAAAAGTAATCCCCTCACCGTAGCGTTCGCCGGTCGCACTTGAGTACATTGCCATGCCAACTTTACCGCCATCAAGATAACCACGTGGCCATACAAGCTGTTCACCCATCTTTTAAAACCTTACGCGCATTTTTCTGGGGGAACTACTTGGACTTAGACTGGGATAATGTTAGCAGCAATGGAAGGGTTGGTAGCTACATAACTAGAGCTGTGAGTCGGCGGGATTTCATTATTAAACTGATTGGTAGGTGCTGTATGCCAACTAAGTGGCTTTAGTTGGAAAGTCGGCTGGCGAAACCAGCTGCTGGTCAGCCGACCTGCCGACTTCAGGTCAGGAGAGCGACGCAAGTCAAATCAGCCCCCCTCGGCCAAGAGGACGCCGCCAAGAAAAACAACGCACTGTAAAATAAACCATCCTTCCTACGAGTATGGAAACGCAATGAGTCGGATAGTCGGCACCTCCGGAAAGTGACTAACTAGTAGTCCGAGTAGTAACTTGTTGGTGACGTAAGTCGTGCGGGCGCACAGCTGTATTAATCTATAAATAGCTCTCTAGCTAAGCAGTGGCGACGATCAAAATGAAAGTTGGCGCCATCCTCATCAACGCAGCGTGCCATAGCAGCAGAATGCTACGTATACCCCCCGAAACCTTCACGGGGCTCTCTAGCTAAGCAGTGGCGACGATCAAAATGAAAGTTGGCGCCATCCTCATCAACGCAGCGTGCCATAGCAGCAGAATGCTACGTATACCCCGATCAAAATGAAAGTTGGCGCCATCCTCATCAACGCAGCGTGCCATAGCAGCAGAATGCTACGTATACCCCCCGAAACCTTCACGGGGCTCTCTAGCTAAGCAGTGGCGACGATCAAAATGAAAGTTGGCGCCATCCTCATCAACGCAGCGTGCCATAGCAGCAGAATGCTACGTATACCCCCCGAAACCTTCACGGGGACAAATGGCCTAGCCTGCAGCAGCTGGGGCAACAAGGTAACATGCTCCGCGTGTCCGTGTAGTGGTGAAAAAATCATACGAACATCTCACGGGGCGGCACCATGACAGTGCCACCAAACGTCCAACGAAAGCTTAGTGCGGCTCCAGAGCGATTTCACGCTGGCATTAAGCTACACCAACCCTCCATGTTGTCAGTACATTGCGCGATCGGAGTCTCACGCAGCACGGAAAAAAAATAGGAACACCAAAAAAAATGACCGGGCTCCTTGACCCAAAAATTCGTCGGAATTTCATTCGTTTTCGCAAACGCTTTTTCGTTGTACACCTCAACAATCCATAAGGGACGGTCCATCGGGCCGTAGCCGTAGCCCCTGTCCCCGTCCCCAAACAATGAGGAGCGTCAGCCAAAAAAAAAATGGTCGTGTCAATTCCACCGTACCGCGCTTTTAAACAGGTACCAGGGACTCCAGCAGTGGCTTACATTGGTCACGTTCCGCAAACCGAAGGCGATGGTGTAGAGATGGAAGGAGTCGTCTTCGAACGGCAAAGCCTCGGCGTCAGCCTGGCCAAGCCGCAAGAACCAAAACGAACCGAAACCGCCAGGACGAAACCGTCAAATTGCGATTTGTCCCGACACCGCAACACCGGCGGCGTCAGTTGAACCGCGCGAGAAAAAAACAGCGGTGCCAGACAAGGAGTGGGTGCAGACAGGCGGTAGTCAAGAAAAAAGTGGAGCGCCAAAAAGAGGGTGTTTCGCGAGATTTAAAAGTTTAAAGTTTGGTAGGGTGAAAAACATGTGAAAGCAACGAGCGCAATAACCCAAGGCCACGCCAACCCAAGAAAAATTAGGCCGGAAGTGCCATTTTAGCCCTCTTTTTCCACACATACTGCCTATTTTTTCTTGGCTTTGCGTTGTGATCTTCGTTGACTTCATATTTTTTTCCTACCCAACCAAATTTGGTACCATATTGCTATTAAAAACATATGGAAAATAATATTAGAATAAAATGTTGCTTATAGTTCCGGACAGACTGGTATCCCGCCAACATCCTAATCATTAGCTACAAATCATGCATCTATTTAGTTCCCGCAACGGTCCCATATACTTGGATTGGTCAACACATGGTGCGAAAAATATCGTCCGAATAACAATGCCCACACATGCTGCATGGCGCCCTGTCGGTAGCCTTGTTGCAGAGTTCTCACCATTTTCGAGTATACAAATACTAGCACTATAATTGGCAGTCTTGTACATGAGTACCCGATATTGCATACCGCAGAAAAAACTATTGACAGGAGTCTCGTCGCAATTTGACCACCGCTGAAAACTAAGTTTTCCGTTGTGCGCCGCGTTGAAATAAAAATTTGACCGCCAGTCTTGACGCTATTCCAACTGCCAAAAACAAATCCCACACCAACGTGAACCTAGTGGTCTCAAAAACCAGGTATGGGAAGTTCCGTAGGCATTGAGGATAGAGTTGCAGGGCTAGGTAGGTCTTGGCTCAAATCTCTTAAATTCGTTCTATTCCGCGAAAACGTGCGAAAAAAAAAACAGAGCTTTTCACGGGTCACGAATGACCCGGCTCGGCCCGCGGGTCGGACCGGGAGGTTTTCGACAACTCACGGATCGAATCGGGTCGGGTCAGGAAGTGATACGGAATGTGTATGCCATGGGTCAGCTCGGGTCGAATCAGGAGGTTTTGAAGTCTCACGGGTAGGATCAGGTCACCCTGTCTCGATCCGATCCGACCCGACCCGTATGGTATACCGAGAAGCGATCCGACCCGTGAAGAACCTTGAAAAAAACACCATATACCATTCTTGACGAGAATGTAAGGTCCGTTCAGGCTTTAAGATGAATACCAAAACGGTAGTACAAAAAAGATTTTTGCGTTACTAGATAGTAGAAGCCTCTTCAGGGTAAGATACAAGGGTACAATAGGGGGCAAGACTCCTTTTGGGGGGGGGGCTCCCCTGGTTTGCCCGTTGATGGCTTCTTTTTGCTCACCTGTACGAACCGCATCGAATCCAACGTCTCCGTCGGGAACCTTTCCGCTGCCCGCTGCTTCCCGACCTGCGTCAAAAACCGCACGGAAGCATCCCGTGCACGCACGGACAATGACGTGGATACAACACGTTTTCATTGCTAAAACGGCTCCTTTCTAGTTCCAAGAATGCTAACCCGAAAAAAAGTGGATGCTGGAGCTAGTAGGGCTGCGAGCTACTCCAGCAGACTTTACCGCGCTCACACATACCAGATTAACTACCAAAAATACTACCAGGTGCTTTTTTTCAGGTGGTCCGCGCATTTTTTTTCAGGTCACCCAAATCGCGGATCGCGGGGCTAAGCCGCGCGAAGGGCCGTCGCCTTAGCCTGAGTCAGAGAGTCAGCGTTAGCTTTAGGGTTATGGATAGGGTCGGGGTTAGGGTAAGTGTTAGGGATAGGGCAAGGGTTAGCGTTAGGGTGAGGGTTGGGTCGGGTCTATGCATTCATGTGATCTGTAAAAAAAAACAAACACCCAAAAACTAAAAACAAGCTTAACGCCTTCACTACTGGAAACCCTTTTTGGGGACAAAGTTACTTGAAATTAGTATAGGGAAGGATTTTGGGGTTCTAAAGGGGTTAAGACCTCTATTAAGCGTGTTATTTGTAGGTGCTTGCTCTGGTATGTTAGGGGCGGTGAGACCAGCAAAGCCACCTCGCGAGCTGGGTCGCACAGTAAAGCGAACGAAACTGACTTCAGTATCAAATGCCCAAACACACACAAGTCGAGCAGACGCGTGCTGCGAACGTTATAGAGGCGGCGCCTTTTTAGCTCAGATATTTTCTGGATGATGCCCAGGGCTCTATAACCTACCTTAACCCATGTCTTGATGTCAGAATGTCATTCTTATTGGTTGCGATGTTTTTCGTTTGTATTCCGACCTTAAGGCATGGGTCTGTTCTTCGGTTTGCATTTTAAGTTTACTCCCATTAATATTAATATTAACAGTAAGCGTTCGGGTGAGGTATAGACTAGACTAGAGCTTCCGATTTCATATATATATATTTATTCATTTTGGGGGGCGGATGTTTGACTTGCTTCAGCCATATGATATCTACGTGTACCACTTTTGGTTTGTTTGTTTTTTTTCCATGGTGTATTTTTCCACTCCAGAGTCACCAGAACACGTCCTGTGATCACGGACCTGATTATGCGAGTTTATGCCAGAACAACAACAACAACAGCAACAACAACAACAACAAGCAAGGAGCCTTAGAAAAAAAAACGTGCACCTTCAGCGTAGGCTGTCAGCACAAAAATGCCGTCAGCCGCCATGATACCGGTTGCACTCACCGCAGAAGTAGACCAAACTCTAAATTTCTTCTAGCTGTTAACAGTCAGTGGTACGTGCCGAGCTACTCACGGGGTGGCTTCTTATTTTATTTAGTTCTCAATACGCCCCCCTTTAGACTACCAACAGCGACATCCCCCGGATTCGAAGCCAACGACACCGCGATTGGGAACACTGTAAACCAAATCATAAGCTCGGTTTAGCTACAAGCAGTCGGTGTTACTCGCGCAGTGGCCAGTAGCTTTTTCGTTAGATTTCAAGAGTCTTCTTTTTTGTCATACTACTGTACCTGGCGTATACCTGGTAAAGCTCATGGAAAAGCCCGTTCCCTTTTTCAACTTGCGACGCCCCCGGGGAACGAAGTCAACAAAACCCTGAAAGGGAACATTGTACTACCTACGTGCTCGTAACAGCAGTAAGGATAATACTTGTGCAAGTCCACGTTGTGCATACGTACCTCCAGCATATCCTGGTTGATATCGCTGACTGTGAGTAGCGGCACGCTGTCGTTCGCCTCTTCCTCCAGGTTACCCTCAGCGCCGACAAGGCCCGCTGAACCGTCGATGTAGGGTCGCAGCTGGTCGGCCATTCTGTTAAAAATACACACGCGTCGGGGGGGGGGGGGGTGGGGGGTGGGCGCAGTTCGGAAAGCTACAGCCACTGCAAGCAGTACAGCACCACCTTGCGTACTTTTGTGCGGGGGGAAACGCATATCAGGTACAGCAGGGGTCCTCCACTACGGCGGCCTGAGTAAGGCGATATCCCGATATCAGGCGGTCAAAATCGCTTGGCGCGATTAATAGTGAATCGCACTCATAACCCGGAACGAATAAGGCGGCTTCACCCAATAAGGCGGTCAAACTGCTCTGCTCTGGCACACAACCGCCTTTCTGGGACACACA
Source organism: Undaria pinnatifida (assembly GCA_012845835.1). Lineage (NCBI taxonomy): Eukaryota > Phaeophyceae > Laminariales > Alariaceae > Undaria > Undaria pinnatifida. The sequence goes on from JABAKD010000025.1 coordinate 30,318,856, forward strand.
CCTACTACTGCTGTACCTGGCGTTTACATATGGGCTGCACCCATTATTGCTGGGAACACTGACGCTCACAACTTGTTCGAGCTACTATGAACGTCAAAAAAGCAGAACATCATCAGGCGTCGACGCATGGTCAACCAAGTGCGGGTTTATTTTTGATATTTTCGGATCCTCCACAACAAAAACGCCACAATATCTTGCTAGTAATAGAATTAATGGGTAGGGTTTAGGGTTGCACCCAAGTCGTGGTGGGGACACATACACTACAATCGGAGTATCACACACAGCTTGCAAATATGAGTTTCGACAAAATCTTCGATCTCATAGCTGGAGCGTATTTATATTTTTATAATATACCTGAAATATACTTCGAGTTGCCACTACGTATAACACCTGAAAACAAAATATGAGTTTCGACGAAATCTTCGATCTCACAGCTGGAGTGTATTTTAATTTTTATAATATACACCCGAATCTACTCATAACTGTCTATACTCATACTTCGTACGAGAATAACGGAGAACTTCGGCATACGAGGTACCTGGTGCCAGGTACGACTTAGAGCTATGATATCTCATTTATCACTGCTGCCACATGCCCTATTAAAACGTGTACTAATAATACATGAATACCTTTATTATAATAGTTATTTCACCTGAAGGCGATGTCTCCCGTTCCTCCAGCAACATCGAGCACCTTCGGAGGAGGCGACCCGGCGTCACAGCCCGGCGAGATGCCCAACATCGACACGAACTCGTCTTTCCACACCCGGTGCATCCCTGAAAAAACATTGTATTGGGTCAAATAGCACTGATCACCACATGATGTAACGAAATAAAGCATTGCTCACCACACCACATGACATCATCTAACGTCAAACTTCGTATTAATAGAGCATCACATTTACAAAGGTTGCTAGGTGTGAAACACGGATTGTGCCTTTAATAGAGCACATGCCTGTCAATTTGCGGTCATGGTTATCGTCCACGGTGTTAGTCTATAGACCAATACAAGGACCCTCACAGCCAATAACAGGTACCTCGTATACAAGAATTTCGTACTTTTTGTGCCCGATATCGACACACCTCGTGCACTACTGCTACCTACATCATATATCAGCATAAAACGTCCTACAGCAGCATATATAGTCTAAACATATCCCCGGCAGTCTAGTGGTTACCCTCGAATGCTACTATTAGCAGGGTTCACTCAGCATTCCCACTTTTCACATATTTAATCTCGTACTCGCCAATTATTATCGACCCGTTTTCCCTCTCCGATTGTCCCGAAGGGAGAAAAAAGACCCGCGCCCACATTTTAGGAAACAAATGACTTCGAAATAACCTAATAGTACGATACTCGTATGAATAGGTAATTGCGGTACAGCAGTAGTACAAGGCTAGGCTTAACGCCAGCGATACACCTTATTTGGCACTTGTAACCATTTAACCCCAGCGATGTCATCAGGGGAAACTTCGACCGGTATTATTTCGTATCATGGGGTAGGGTTAGGGTTGGGGTTAGGGCTAGTTAGCACGGTTGAAAAGGGGCAATAATGTCAGACACCCCTTAAACGCTTGCCTGCGCTCATGAGGTCGTTCATGATGTCGTAGTTGTGCGCCACGCTACTGAAGACGGATTTTACCATACCCTTCTTCATCCCGGATGGTATCTGTAAACAAAAAGGGTTACGGGAACAGCGCATGTTAGTGCGACGAGTATGAGGCTCGCGATCATAGCAGCAGCAGCAGCCGAATCTTCAACCATGTACCTGGTAGCTCTGAACAACAACAAAAATATCGTCTCGTCGATACAAACAGATTGGCAGTACAAGCGGACTGAACTCGAAGCGCCGTGTCTCTCCGGCACCAACAGAGTAGCACTACTATTAATAGCACAACAAGTGACAGCAGTGTCGCAGCCCTTCCTCCGTAAACACGTTCCGATCAAAAGTGAAGCAGAACAACACATTACGACAAAATGGCTATGAACACGTACTACTGCTTGTAGTTGTGTCCTTACACAGCAGTAGTAGGACTATCACACAGCTAGCTGTACGGCGATTGATTTAGTGTCACATTTGGTCGAGGGGCTGTTGCTGGTGCCCTGAGGTGGCCTAACTTTCTGGTTATGCCGATCTCTGGGGTGGTAGGCTTTTGGCGCTTGCGAGCTAGGAACACCTTTCCAGGTGGTTGCATCAAGGTACATGCGCAGGCCAAACCCAACCCAACCCCTAACCCTAATCCTAACCCTGACCCTGACCCCAACCAGGACCAAAAACGATCGAGAAACGGTCGAGAAACGCGGGCTGCCCCGCTATGGAATTTTTCAATCATTCCTATCTGTGGACCACCCACATAATCCTCGGCCAACGAGAGGGTTTAAAAACTACCTAAAAACATCAGCGCGACCAGATTGTTAAGTCTGCCGTAGCCTCCCTCCGTCAGACTGGCCGAAACTGATGGCAGTGGCGTCGTGGCATGTATGACAGATGAGAGATGGTATGCGACTCTCGTGACCAGACCAGAAGTGGCAGGCCATTATTTGATTTTATGTGGGACGTCAGGGGAAATGTCGACAAGAAGTGACGATCACGTACAACATCGGCCACAAAAAGAAGCCCGGGCCCCGGACTGCCACGCAGGGTCAGGGGGGGGGGGGTCTCAAGTTCAAGGTGACCGGCTGAAAAACAACACGCGCACCTCATGTTGATACTTGTACTGCTGCAAGTCAGTCTTCTATTATCCCATCTATTATTTTCGAGCTTTTTCTCTCTCTCAATCTCCTTCCCGATTTATAGTCGCAACTCAGATACGGCGTCACTAAGCAGGCTTTTCGACCCCCTCCCCACAACGTTACGTATCGGTAGCCGCTTGATTATCTCTCAACCTGGTAACTCTTTGTCGCTACAGGTGCTGTGCCAGGTATTACTGCTGAAGGCGCTACAAGCTATGCATGAGTTCCAAAAGGGCCACAAAGGTCCAAGACGTCACGAGCAAGAGTTACGTCAAGTCTCTGTGAGTCTGCCGCCTTGCCTGCTGGAATCCGAAATGCGCGGCATCGTCCGCGCTGTCTGCCGTCGCACCCGCTGTCGACGCCTTGCGGGCTTCGCCGGAAGCTGACGACGAAAACCTGCGTGCGGGCGTAAAAACTCACCGGTCATGCTGGAACATTGGTGTGCTTGCTGTACCCGCGAGGGGTGTCTGCATACATGCTGGATACATGCAGAGGCCTGCGATCACGCAGGGTATAGACTCTTGAAATTCGCCAACTCTATCGCCGCTACCTCAACGTGTCTGCTGTAGTACCGCGGTCTGCTGTCTGCTATGGCACGTGCGTGCCGAGCCATGATTGATCACTGAACCCTGCAGCAGCAGTACCTGAACTTCTTATATAATAGAGCACGGTGCGGTATGTTTCGATGTCTACACTCACCCAGAGCGTTGCCCTCGATATCTCTTCGCAGATGATCGGACTAGCCTCAAGGAGGTTGCCCCGACTCTATTCATGGGGCAGCCGTCGCGACTCCTGCTTCTTCTGTTCGCCCAAGATTGTTCCAGTAGGCTCCTTTGTCCACCCTTCTCTCTGCTCTCTGACGAAAGTTGGGTGCGGGTGCCGGGAGTTTGTAATGATATTCACAAATAACGATAACAATCGGGATATTCCGTGTGCCGAACCGTTCGTATTTCCGCCGCATATGGGCCACCAAGCCATATTCCCGCCGCGTTTCGCTCTCTTAGGTTCAGTAGCGTCTGTTTATTTGGACTCCAAGACCGAAGGCACTGCAACACCAGGAGCCAGGGGCGACGAGCATGGTACAGGGCGTGTACAGCTCCGAGGACGGGCCCAACAGCAAGCTGCAGCCACCAGTGACAGGACTGAAACAGCGTTACAGAGATGGCTTCCGCACAAGAAATCATCACGTTCCGTCCCTCCCCGTTGAAGGGGCAACAAACGCCCCGCACCAACGACTACCTTCAACAAAATCAACGTCAACCACAACAACGACAGCAGGGATGGCCGCAACGACGAAGAACTCGACAAGCCTAAAGGACGAGGCCCTGTATCTGGGGGATATCCTGCATGCTAGGTTGGCAGATTCGGCACGCAACAGGGGCGGACGGGGTTTGCTTTCGCGGGCTCTAGCTCGAGAAGAGCTTGACCAGTTCCTGATGGCATTCTTCAGCGATCCTGCCAACGTCCACTACGCCAGGGAAAAGGTGACGCACAGCGTTAGAGGTTAGGTTCATGTCTGGGTTGCAGTTGTGTGCGGAGTTATGTATATGTAGTACTGCAGATTTGGCACACAATAGGGGTGGGCGGGGCTTGCGTTGGCGGGCTCTGGCTGGAAAAGAGCTTGGCCAGGTCCTGCTGGTCATATTCGGCGATCCGGCCAACGTTCAGCACGTCAGAGAGAAGGCGACAATAGGAGTAGAGGTTAGCTCTGTGCCTGGATTTCAAGAGCTATTGGGTTTTGCGTGGCGTGCATATGTATGTAGCATGGCAGCTTCGGCACACAATAGGGATAGGCGGGGTTTGCTTTATCGGGCTCCTTGGCTAGAGAAGAGCTTTAGTTCTTTCTGGCTTTCATCGGCGATCTTGCCAACGTTCACTTCGTTTAGAGAGAGAAGGTGACAAGGTTAGCCTTGCTTCTGGGTTGTGTCTCAGTTGAGTTGTGATTTGTTGTTGCATACGGATTTTATGTTGTATAATAGATTGGGTACGTAGTGGAAGTGGACGGGGTATGACATCACCGGCTCTGGATGGAGAATATCTCCACCAGTTCCCCTGCTAGCAATTTTTTTATCCTGTTAACGTTCACCACGCCGCTAGGAAGGTGGCGAAGGGGGTTACGTCGATTAGACAGCCTGTCATTGGTGGAAGATTGTGGGGAAATTGATGCGCTCAAAGCGTAGAAGGTCATGTTATACGTACGAGCGAGGTTGGGCGAAGAGCAAAGGGCCAACTTTAAACCTATAACCGCAGATGTTCATGAAGTATAACAAAAAAGGTACCGACTTGTGTCTTTAACTTCGCCAGAGAGCAGGGGCACGTGTACCAAATAGAGTTGGCTGGTCATCCTTACGCCTGGGCTCCGTCATTGAGTTAAGCGTGGGGTTACGTGTATGTTGCATGGCAGATTTGGCACACAATAGAGGTGGCCGAGGTTTTCTTTTGCTGGCTCTGGCTCATGAAAAGGGCTTGATCTAACTGGATATGCCAGAAAGAAGAAAGACGTACGCAGTTTTCAGTGTGACCCGGGGCCAACGTTCACTGTCCCAAAGAGAACGTAACAGGTAATCGACGAAACAGGCGCAAGGGATCGGCTTGCTAACGGGGACTTTAGTCTTGATGCCAGGGGTGCCATGAGGCTGGATACATCAATTTAGAGCCCCATGAAGAAGATGAATTGAAGTACTGGCGTAGGGGCGTGGTCCTTTGTCATATTCGTGCCCCCGTGTCACGGTCACTTTTACCGAATAGTGAAGGTCAAATAAATACCGAATTTTATTATACTCGTTTGGGGAACTATGAATCCCACCGCACCTCTGCAGATGTGTTACGGTTGAAAACACAAACCACACATCATATGTCGTCAGACTTTGATACAAGAAAAAATCAACAGCAGGGTGGTCTGGGAGTTAGCCTTGTGTTTGGGTTTTGTTGTTGATTAATGAGTGGAGTCATGTATGCCCGGTACGTAGCATGGCATATTTGTTGCGCAATACGGCTGGGCGGGGGGTGTTTCCTCGGGCTCTAGCTAGAGAAGAGCTTGGCCAGTTTCTCATGGCCTTTCGCAGTGATCCGGTCAACGTTTATTTGTCCAAAGGGAGAAGGGGACAAGGCAATACGAAGTAAGTACGTTGTTTCTATTAATAGGTTTCTTCTGGTTTGAGTGGACGGATTTCGTTCATCTATCGTGCATCCATGAAACGCTCGTTAGAGAAAACCGCTGGGGTGCTGGGGAGGGGGGCTCTCTCATATAATCAGTCCGAAGTACAATACATGACAGTAGATGACAATCGACGCGTCCTGCGATAGAGCCCGAAACACTGGTTTTTCCGATTGAGACAGGTCTTCTTAACCCGAAATCGTGTCGGAATTTCGAACTATTTTGTTGCAATAACTTTCGTTCAATGGTCGTACCCCGTAGGTCATGGGTGGTGTCGTTCATCGGGCGTATGACATCTCCCCCCCCCCACACCCAAAGGAAAAAACAACAAAATGATAAACATTCCTAGAGAGAGGAGTGCCTCCGAAAAAAAACATGGTGCGCACGCCTCTAAAGTAGCATGCGCCAACGAACAGATAACAAAATCTGTGAGAACAAACTTTTCCGTACAGGGTCGTCAATATCATATTTTTTTTCTGATGTTTTGCAGCGCCCTGTTCTAACTAAGTTTGTCGTGCCCTGTATGTACGTACAACCGTAGTAGCCGTGCGAGGTCTCGTGATCTTGCTGCGTTTGCATGAACGCACAGAGTAGCAGTGTGAGCTCTCGTGATCTTGTTGTATGCTTGTATTGCACGTGTAGTAGAAGTGCGCGAGCTCCCGTGATCCGTTTGGAAGTTCGAGACATCGATAGGGAGCAAACGATAAAGAATACCCTGGTACAAAACAACAACCATTGTCTTAACGACGGTCCCCTCACCTGCGCGCTATCAATCTCATGTGACGTACCGACACCTCCAATAAGATGGAAGCAAGAAGGCGCAAGGTGGGAGAAAATTGTTCGAAGAGAATCGACACCATTGATGCGGCTGAAAATGGAGGGACTACCGCCACAAGGCACCCTAATCGAAACCTTGGCAAGACGAGAAGCATGGATTCAGTACTGATGAGACATTCTGGGCATCCGACGCTGGACGGTCTTCCCGTTGATCTTTCCAAGGATTGCGGCAGGTACGGTGGTGCTACGACTTCGATAGTTCCGTGTAGGTATTTTGTCAAGGCCCCCAGTCACCGAACCTTCATTTGTCGCAAGTCACTCGATTAACCAACACAATTCCCTCGATTGGCACCAACACCAGCGCTCCACCGATAAACCTCCACCAAAGACTGTAGGGTAGACTAGAGACGGCCTAGGTACTACCTGGTATCTCGTTTGCAGTCAGCGCTGAGTTTGTACGAGTAGAACATTCCAGCTATAACAACTGCAGGATATCCCTTCCCATTCTCGCAAAAACAAAAGTTGCCAAAACGGTCGTTTGACCTTTTTTCAACAAAAAAACAAAAGTCGGTAAAAAGATCGCGTGCAAAAGAGAGAGGGGGAGCACCCATCTTTTCTCAGGCCCTTCACTTGCCCCGAACGCAGAATTTCGAAAATTTTGGAATTGCAGCTCAGAGCCCTTCCTCCCTCTCTCCCTCCCACACTAGGGGGAGAAGCAGATTCTAAGAAGTTTCTGGGCCCCCACTAAGACGTGTGTTGCGATGATAGAGTGTGCACCACTTTTTTTCCAATACTACCCCTCGATTTTGGGAGCTTAAGACCTCTCCCTTAACAACTGATTTGGAGAAAAGTAAAACTGCTCGGTACCGGATGAAAGACCCCATGGCCTAGGTACACAACAAGAAATGATGCCCAAAAAAAAACAAAATGGCGCCTATTATTTTTTTTTTTTCCGACGATTTTGGGTTGAGGAGCCCCGTCATCCGGAAAACATATTGTTTTTACGACGAAAACTGCTTCCATAGTGCTTCTATCGTAGCATGCAGATAGATTTTAAGAATTTTCTGGGCTCCTGAGATGAGGAGCTCAGTATCTCAACCGAAACATCACCCGAAACATGACTTCGAAGGCGTTCGTTCGCGCAGCCCAACCCTACCACCATTTCTATGCGCTAGTGTTCTAAAATTAATTCACTTGTTGAGCAAATATATCATCCTAACCGGTAGTGCAACACTTGAGGAGCTCAACCGCTCACAAACATTAACAGTTAATTCAACCACTGCAACCCTTACTACCGCACTATATACCGCACTATATACCGCACTATATACCGCACTATAGAGGGATATAGATATGACCCTGCAATACGACCGAGACGCGATTAACGACCGACGCGCGGTACGATATATAGCTGGATGTTTTTTCGGGAAAAACTCGATTTTTTTAATGGCACGTGACACCGGTCGGCTTCTTGACATTCTTAGATTTTTTTTCAGTATTTTTGCATTTTGTTAAACCTTAGAGGCTGTGGACGTTTGTCATCGGGTTGAACTTTCAACTTACGTACGTACGTACGTACTCAAAATCACTTTTGACTTAGGTAAGTGAGATACACAGCTTCCTCAAACGAAGAGCCTCAGTGAAAAAAAAGGCAAAATACTAGAACCGATCAGTTTGGGGTGAAAAATAGAACTCCTCAAGTGGTCACCCTCAGAAGGCAAAACGTGCCTCTCAGAAAAAAAAAAATACAACGGTGCACCTCTCCCCCGTGTAAGCATGTATCAACCTCATCGGCTAGGCACACATCACGAATAATTTTGCAAGCACCGTAGCGCATCCCAACGATACCGGGCGTTGTAGCTCTCCAGATGAGGACCACGGCTACGCATGGTACTGCAGGGGGCTAAGTTTTTTGGTTGTTTTGTTTTTCCAGTCGCCGCTCGGGAGTAACTCGTGCGAGTGACTCCCATGTCCCTTCGTGGTGGTTTAGAGCTTTCGTGCTGTTTTACTTTTGCGATACGCACGAATCCCCGTGCAATGGAATCGGTTTAAAGCGGCGCCAATCAAATCGCCTGTTGTGGGTTTGTCCGTGAGTTACGCAGCGTCACTCGTGCGACTGGTGAGGCGAAAACCCAGAAGTGGTAGGGCAAGAGCGGGCACCCCCCGCCTGCCTACGCCAAGTAGCGATACGCCTATATTTTTTACCCGGTTACAGGTACACCGTGTTAGTAGTTGGCCACTTTGGGCGCTTGCGATAGAGCCATATTTATTTTTGTCCTCAACATGTGTTACCAGCTTGACCTGGCCGCTTACCGCTAGTTGCATGAGCACAACATGAGCATCATAGCACCCTACGTATTGTGCAGGTTTGGGCCGTGCTTGGTTGACCACTCCGGCGACAGTTTCCGCGCCCGAGACCCGGTTCCCGGCACGTGGGCAGCCGACGGCGTCTCGAGGCCGAATATTATCACCGATCCTGCCGACATCGGCGTTGCTGCTGGGGACGACAAAAAAAGAGAAGGTAGCCAAGGTCAGATCAACGAACAACTAACTATCGGCACGGTCCAACCGACCTCTGACCTTTCCTAGACGGTAAAGTGCTGCGCAATAGCCGTCTTCAAATTTGCACTCATTATCGACTTTGAGGCCGATGCGTATCTTTGTTACCATGCAGTCGCGACGCACGAGTGTCACGTACACCGGGTGTATTTGTTTCGGATACAGCCTTAACCACGCAATGTGCGGCGAGATTAGAACGAATTTGTTCCTTTTATTCGCCTATGCCGTCGTTCCCCCCCACGACCATCAAGGCGGCAGCAAACCAAGCTTCAACATCCTCCATTTGGTCCAACCAAATACCACTCCAGAGGGAAATATAACGTACCCGCTTGGGTTTTTAGTTGATGAACACCAAGCTGTCCTCACTTTGTCGTGGTTCAGAGCGGTATCGGATACCCAACTCTCTGCGTGCTACAATTATAGATGCATTAAGGTATACTCCACTTTTTGGCTAAACGTTTATCTGAATGCAGAGGCTCCTCAGCGTACTGAAATAGTATTATTAATAAGAAAATCGTCGGAAAAGTTTATTGTTGCTGTGCAAATACAATATCAGGGCATCATGTTTTTATATGTAGGGGTGTAGCTCTCCTCACATGAGGAGCTCAATATCTCACCCCCGACGCTACACAACTTCGAAGGGCGTTCGTTCGCACAACTCAATCAAGCCTATCTATGCCTTAGCCCTAAAATGCATGTATACTCGTGAAATTACTTGATCAATGAATAAGCGGTAGTTCCTCATTTGAGCGGGCTCAATAGGACAGGTGCATTATTAGTTAATCCAACAACTGCAACCGCTACCGAGGGATGATTCTTTCACATAATTTTGAAAACACCTAATAAAGAAGACGATGTGCACCTCCGTAGTAGCATGAAAAAAGAAAAGAAAAACAAAAAAAACTTAGTACAAAAACACAACATGTTGAGGTAAGTCGTTTGTAAAAACAGCACCCCCAGCAGAGTGGTACCACGCAAGCGCGTGCAAAAAAAGCTGAAGGTCGACCTCTCAGCTGGTCGAACTCACAGATTACGACGCATCTGACGCAGTTCTCATCGAAAATGTTTTCAATGTGCGCGAACAAACGTTCAGGGTCAATGGAGGACGGGTACGACGGTGGCGGCAGCGAAGAAGAGCGGCGGAACCCACCACAACAGAAACGCCTCCGGGAAAAGCATTCCGGGCTCGCCGTCGAAAGCATGCACTTCGGGGGGCACCTTTTGCACCGCGTATGCGGCGTAACCGGCAAGCTTCCGGCCGGGAGGGAGGGCGAGGGGGGCCCTGATGAATCAGACCGACCAGGACACCCGTTGTTGGAGGATTCAGGAGAGGAGCAACTCGTCAAGCTCCGGCGCAACCCCACCATAATGGACATTTTGCTCCGGCTCAAGATGTTTTCGGTTTCCCTTGTGGCGGGCTCCAGTGGGGCGGGGGCGGGGGCGGAGGCAGGGGCAGGTTTGCCGAAAGCGATGGGGGGAAGGAGAGGCGAGGCGGGCTGCGTGGCTAGAAGCGCCATGGAGGGGTACCTGCGGCTGTTTGAAGAGATGCTGACCGAGCTGCTAAGGATTCAGAGGGAGAAGAGCAAGGTGTGCACCGAAACAAAATCGCTAACACGACACTCCCAATGGTTTAAGAAAACGTCGAAAAATAAGTCCGTTCTTATTTAGTATTGGCACTTAGTGTTGGAAAGCATTCCCGCTCTTATGCAGTACTGGTGGTGTTAAATTTAAATCAAGTCCGCTGTTATTCAGTGCTGGTGGTACGTAATGTTGAAACATAAGTCCGCTCTTATGCAGTACTGGCACTTAGTGTTGGAAAATAAGTCCCTCCTTATATAGTCCCGGTATTTATGTTTTTTTTCTTTTTGAAATGTAAGTCCGGGCTTATGCAAGATACTGGTGTATAGTGTGGTTGTCGGATTTTGGTTTCGGTAAAGAAAGGGTTGACGACTTGCTGGTCCTACACAGTACCCGTACATTTCGACACACTCGATTTTTGGGGGCCTTTTTCCCGGAACCTTTCACGACACGTTCAAATGCACGACATTGCTAACGAGTTAAAGGGGCCCACGCGCCAAAACACCAATGGTACTGCCGACGACGTCTTTTTTTTTTTTGTGAAGTTCCTCGCTTTTTAGGAGAGAAAAAAAAAAAAAAAAAAAATGCTATCGGCTAAAAACATTGTGAAAAAAACTAAAATGTCCTATTATTTATTTTTTTTCCGACGATTTTGGGTCAAGGAGCCCTGCCATTCAGAAAATAAAATTGACGAAAAATCATACCGCTATCGTAGCGCGCGTCCGAAAGCAACGCCAAATCGTGGGAATGTCCGTTTGGCCTCTGGCAAAAAAAATGTTAACCGATTTCCTGCTCAAGCCAAGCCTCCCAGGAGCGGTAACTGCTGGGTTTTTTTTTGTATTGGACTGATTCTACGATGCCCCCCGCCATTTTAACGCCCAGCGATTTTGGCTAACGAACGTTTCATGGCTGCACGAGGCAGGATGCTAGATGAAAAAACATACTCCTGTGTGTTCTTGCTTGCTAAGGGCTTTCGAAGACGGTGAAGTCGGGGTGGAAAGGGGCACCGGGGTACAGGAGGTACGACCGGGAGGCGGTTTCAAGGCCAACGATTTTGTTGAAGTAAACTTCGGGGGAGGCTACCGTAGATATTTGGCGGTATTTTCATGGTACGGCGCCATTTTCATTATGTCGGAAGATACATGCACATGATATTTTCACATATGCACGTGTCACACCGTTTTTTTTTTCTTCTTTTGTCACGATCATCTTGGTCTTTAATGTTTTAGGCGGCGCGAGCGGAGAAGCAGGCTTTGGTTGCGAAGCTGGAACGCGCCAGCGGGGCGGAGGCGGCGATGAAAGCCGAGGCGGAAGTGCACGCCGTGCAGCTTGAAGTGCTCCTTGCCGTCAAGCAAGCCTTGGCTACCGAGGTGCGTGTTCGTTAGGAACATGTTTTGTTCGTTGCAAGGAGCTGATTTGTTAGGTTATCGCACTTGGACCCACCCCTTGCCGTGCTTCAAGGTTGAACTTCTGAAATACGCTCGGTTGAAGAATGCGCTTCACTGGTGAGAAGGGATTGCATGTAAGGCTAGCCGAGTCACGCAGTGCAGCTGGCGAGGCACTCCTTGCCGTGAAGCAAAAGCCTCAACGTCCAAGGTACGATATATAGAGAGTAGGGTAGGATTGTTTGGCAAAACTAAACCCCTTTCGTCGGAAAAAGAAGGGTGTGTTAACCCTTAGTCGTTGGAATGTGATCCTTGTTTTGCAATATATATTTTTTATATACCTCTGCCTCTATAGGCCGTGGGTGTGGTCATCAAAGTTGTATTTATAGGTTACTCTCTAGAATAACTTTTGGAGTGGGGTACCGAGCTCATCAAGCCAAGAAACTTGCAGGGCAAGACAAATGGTGCGCACACCATTTTTATTCCCCCCCTTTTTTGTTTTCGTTTTTTCGGGGGGGGGTTTCACTTTTTTTTATGGTTTGGGCTTGTTTTGTTAGGTTATTCTCAAGATTATGTTCTTGAGTGGGGAACAGAGCCCTTCCAGCCAAGAACCTTCCGGGGAAACAATATGATGCACTTTTTTTTTTTCGTTTTTGCTCTCTTTTTTTGTCATGGTCTGGCTTGTTTTGCTGTGTTCTCGTACCCGGTACGCTAGCATTTCACATGCTTTACCTTGATGAATTGCGACTGTTTGGTTTACTCTGTTTCACAGTCTGTGCCCACATACTAATACCTAGTAATTTGTATCTCTCTAGGATGAAGAATCAGCACGGACTCTGGGTGTACGGATGCCGTTGGGTAGAAAGAACGGTTTGACGTGAAGACAACACACAACGGTCATTACTGTACTATTAGTGGCATGTGTCGATGCGATGTGCCATTACCGTACTATATAGCGTCGCCCGGGCGAACCTCCCCCCACCCCCCCCCTCCCTTCACACGCCCCCAACCCGTGACCCAAGCGAAACCTCTATTTTATCAACAACCTAAATTATCATCTCCTCTCTTCCGTGCATTCGTGCACAGGTCGAAACGCAGAAGGCAGAACTAGAGCATCTCGTCACCGAAGCGGACGCTCGGGACAAAACGGAGCGGGTGGAGAAGCAAGAGCGCTTCGCAGCGGAGGCCAAGCGGATAAGTTTGCTCGACCAACTCAAGGTATGTTAAGGCTTGCTCCTCGCCACGCTAAAATGTGTAAACGCTTTAGTTGTTGCCCTTGAAGTCCTTGTTCCAGACGATAGAGGTTCTCCACTTTTTTTTCCAATACTACCCCTCGATTTGGGAGGTTAAGACATGTTCCTTCTTGACCCTTCTTAACCCAACAATGTCATGATTTGGATAAAAAAACAAAATAAAAACCTGCTTTTATCGCGGATGAAGAATCCCATGGCCTAGGTACACGACAAAAATCATCCTGAAAAAAAAAATGACCAATTTCCGACGATTTTGGCTTAAGGAGCCCCGTCGTTCAGAAAAAAACATTTCGGACGAAAAGTTCTAGTACCTTTGTCGTAGCACGAGTTATGTACAAATTATGTACCTGGTACAAATCATGTACCTGGTACAAATTATGTACATATTATGTATATATTATGTACATAAATACCTGCATCAATGTTTCTTTTGCGACTCCTTGCTCGAGGAGCTCCCCACCCTACTTATATGATACCCCAAAACTAATCAGGGAAGGAGTTAAAAGTGCTTCGCAGACAAAGGCTCAAGTTCTTTTTTCCGCTGCCGGGTTTCCACCACCTCACACGAGTGACTCTGTACCTCGCTGACCAAAGGACTTCAGGCGACTTGTTGGCGCAGAGCAGCTAACCTTCCATTGCGGATTAAAATTGAACAAAAGGTAACACCGCGGGGGAATGGGGGAGGGGGGGGCGGCGTCATTTGTGCGAGAAACTCTGAGCCGCTAAAAAAACTGGCGCCAAAAAGTGACCCGCCACTAAAAAAATGGCGCCAAAAAGTACCCCCCCCCCCTCCTTAGGTTTGGTCTGAAAAAAACAAAACATCCATGGCGCCTAGAGATTTCAATATATTATGAAAAATATTGCCGAAAAAATGATGATATTCACAAGATATTGGGCCAAGGGAGCCCCGTCTTTCTGAAAATATATGTTTTATTCTTGTACAAGAAGTGCTACTACCCGTATGGCAGCACGTCCTCATTATCAGATTGACGCTAGGACTGCCGCTCTCAGCAAGGTTGCTTTGGGTCTACCAGGTATAACGCCAGGACTTCAACGTGAACAGGCCGATTCCCCGAGTCTTCAAAAACATTTTTGTACTTTTTCATTTTATTGTTTTATTTAGCTCTCCCACAGCAATGTCCAGCCTCTCAAACCCTCGATCCCTCGCAATAGGAACAAGATGAAACCCAAAAACAAAATCAAAACAAAAGGACGCTGTAGTCCGTGTTGCACTTTCACGCGTACATACCGCACACCTCACCAGGGTACATTCCCTTTCTCCGCCTGCTTCCAGCCACAGATCGATAACAGACACACATGATACCACAGAGGTTTTCGCGCCATTTTTCTTTCTCCGAGTTTTTTTTTTTTGCATCGAGGAGAGCTCCAATCCCCACTCCGAAAGGTTGTTTTTTTTTAGCAAACCGAAAAAATGCAATACGACGAACAAACCCACGTGTGGCCCAGGTATGCAAAAATCAGTATTTTGTCTTTTTAAACAATGCAAGAAATGGTGCCCAGTCGAAACGATTTTGGGCTGCGAAAAGGAGTCTTGAGTCAAATTTAGGGAGTATTTTGTCCAAAAGGTGCTGCCTCTCTACATAGTAGGACGCCTCAAACACTCTTCTTCATGTTTCCCCTTCTATAACTCTCTAGCTCGCCCAATACCAAGGCTACGGGTACGGGGTGTGACTTTTGGGTTTTCTTACAGATTTCCAAGGCTTTACTGTGGTGGTCCCGAGAAGGGGATGAAACAAAAAAAGGTGCATTTCCCTCGGATCAAGGCTACGGTAGGGGGGGTCACTGTTGGGTTTTCGTGCAGATTTTCACGGCTTTACTGTGGTGGTCCCGGGAAGGGGATGAAACAAAACCAAAATGTATTTCCCTCGGATCAAGGCTACGGTAGGGGGGGTCACTGTTGGGTTTTCGTGCAGATTTTCAAGGCTTTACTGTGGTGGTCCCGGGAAGGGGATGAAACAAAAAAAAAAGTGTATTTCCCTCGGATCAAGGCTACGGTAGGGGGGGTCACTGTTGGGTTTTCGCGCAGATTTTCAAGGCTTTACTGTGGTGGTCCAGGGAAGGGGATGAAACGAAAAATTCCTTCGCAGTGGTTCGGTGTTACTCGCGCGTGCGAACCCCCCCCCCTGTTTCTTTGCGGTCGTGATTTTTTCGTGCGGTTAAAAAAACCGCGCTTTCTACTGCACCCGCCATGGGAACGGTAAGTTAAAAAATGAAAACACATGTAGCCGTCATAAATTAAAACACTAGAAGCATTCTTGTCCCGTGAGGTATGTTAAGAGTCTCTCGCGGCGCGAGTGGCCAGTGGAAACCCGGAGGTGAGAATTGTGGTATGTCATGATAACATCATCATAACATCGTCATAACATCGTCATAACATCATATCATGATAACATCATCATAACATCATATCATGATAGCATCATCATAACATCATATCATGATAACATCATCACATCATCATAACATCACCATAACATTATCATAACACCATCATAACATCATCATAACATCGCCATAACATCATCATAACATCAGCATAACACCATCATAACATCACCATAACATCGTCATACCATCATCATAAAAGATGATCATAACATCATCGTATAAGATGATCATAACATCATCATAACATCATCATAACACCATCATAACATCAACACAACATCAACACAACATCATCATCGACAACGCACAACACACCCGGCACAGCAAGTGCTGCGCAGCAAATGAAGCTGCCAGAGTGTTTCCATATACTCGTGTACAACATGCTCGTGCTCGTACAAAACGCTCCAGCTCAGCAGCATGAATCTACACTGCTGTACATAGCTACTCGTTGGTGTAGCTTGTCTGAAAAACTGTTCTCGTATTCGCATGTATCAACAGCAGCAGCAGCAGCAGCAGGAGCAGGAGCAGCTCCCCGAAAAGAACGGCAGTTGAAAAGATACACAAACTCGTCGACCGGTATGTAGACTACCGGGAGGAGAGGGCATTGATTGGTTGATTGCTACCGCACAGAGCAGGTCAAACTGTGCCCGAGCGTGATCAGGCACTCCACCATAATACGTTATAACTTATATAGTAGTACGCATACACCAGGAAACGACACCGTTGTAACATCCCCCCTACAAATACCGTACCCTCCGTCTGAAATAAGATCTAACATGCTTCTACCTTAGGTCTTGGCCTCCTAAGCTAAGCTGCACCCAGGCCTCATCGGGCAATAGTATTCTCCCCCACAAAAAAATACTCGAAGCTGTCATTCGATAGGCAAGAAAGTACGTACAAGGTGTGGAAGTCCACCGACCTCACCAGTTGGCTTATCAATTGAAATGCAGGTCACCCTCCATGCGACTCGCCGAACACCTCACGGCACTTTGCGCTTGGTGCACGCAATGCCTGCCTGGTTTGGGGAAAACCCGGCGTGGTCCGTCCCGGCATAATAGTAAGGATGCGAGGGTCAATGGCCTTACGACTACGGCTATGCATGGCATGAGCACATTCCCCGTCCTCCCTTGAATCTTCCATGTAAGCTGCGCGCAGACTTCACACTCACCCCCCGCCCCTACCCCTTTTTCCTTGCCTTGTAAGGTCCATCCAGGCTCCATCTCCACCCCATAAGGGAACGCCTCCCCCCCCGCCCCAGTTTACTTTAGCCTCCTAAGGTGCATTCAGCCTCGATCCCTACGCCATAGACGATAGTCTATCTATCCCCACCTCCCCCCCTTGTAGTGGCCTCCTACGCTGCATCCAGGCTCCGTCCCCACACCATGGGCAGTAATCTTCCACCCCCCGACGCGACGATACCATTACTTTTCTGAGGCGCCTGGCTTGGGCAGCGGCGGTGCCGAAGAATTTCGTGCGGTAGTTGTTTGTCACCGACTGGGTACTCTACCACGCGGGCAGGCCGTCAAAACATGTTGTGCGTGGCTCTACTATAGTGTGTGCGTGGTTCATTTGCGGAGTGCCCCCTCCTCCCCCCCCCCCACCGAATAGCGGTGGACGCACGCTACGACAGAGGTATACCTTTTTTTGGCGAAAATGTCTTCTGAATAACAGAACTCCTTAACCCAAAATCGTCGAAAAATAAATAAATATTCGGCCATTTTTTGTTTCGCCATTCTTGTTGTGTACCTAAGCCATCAATGGGATTTTGTCATCCGGTTGCGATTGTATTTTTCTCCAAAATGTATTTTTTTTGGGTTGAGACACGTCTTAAGCTCCCAAATTAAGGAACCCCAGAAAAAAAAAACACTGGTTGGTTCACCCCTATCGCTGCACGCGCCACAATGGTTGATTCCCGTCTTCTTGCTGTTCAAGCTGTCTTCTGTGTCTTCTGAGGCAAACGCTGATTGGGGGTAACCCGGCAGTGCATCTCGACGCGGCATACGAGTCCTTGGGAACCCTTAGGTATATAAAACATTCAAAATTTCGAAACAAGAACGATGTTCCGACGATTTTGTTAGTACTATGAGCCGACGGTTTTGTTAGTACTATGAATAGTACTCACCAGGTTAAGATGTCCCGTCAGTCGAGGGAAAACAAAATTGCCCCAAAAACAAGATCCCTGCCTCCATATCGTGGCATCCGTCCTAGGGCGCATCCAGGCTCCGGCCCGACGCCGCGGGCGATAGTTCTGCCACCCTTCCCCCTCCCCTGTATTTTCCCACGCACCGGTGTCATTTCCCCACGATTTTCGGTGGTTGCTGTACTCTAATAGTAGGAAGATCGTCGACGCAGAGGTCGAAGTTGGTTCACCGAGAGGGTCGCGGAGGATAGTCTGTCACAGCCCGCTCTCCTTGTATTTTCCCGGTAAGCTCCGCAAAGATTACAGCCCCACGCCGTGAGTGACTTTATATACCCCTACCTGGTAGTCAATAACGGACCGATACTTAATCCACGTGATTTTTCAGCGAAACAAAATGTCATAATGTATCGACCTTTCTTGTCTTGGCGTTTTTCACTCAAGACGCGCGCTACGACAGAGAGGAGCACCGCTTTTTTTTCTGAGGTTCCTCATTTTGAGAGCTCAAGACCTCTCCCAAAAAAAAATACATTTTTGGAGGAATACAAAACTGATATCGGGTGAAAAAATCCCATGGCCTATTATTTATTTATTTTCCGACGATAGTATTAGTAGGTTTAAGGAGCCCCGTCTTTCAGAAACCATTTTCGTCCAAAAAAAAGGTATATCTCAATACCTCTACCGTAGGAAGAGTCTCAAACCAATGTTTGCTTTCACTCCTTCCCCCTGCGCTTCAGATTTTTCTTTTCCCAGATGTTCTGCGGTTTCTGTACGCATTGTTGTTCACATAGGAGAGTTTTCTTGTCTCGGATGTTCTGCGGTTTCTGTACGCGTTGCTGTTCACATAGGAGGAAGACCATGCCATAATAAATCGCTTCGCGGTGAGGGAGGTGGAGGCGACGAAGCACGAGAGGGAGCTGCGGTCCATGGGACGGCTTGCTGCAAAGGTCGACAGGACCAAGCTCATGAACGCAAAGATACGCGAGGCCAACGAAAAGTGAGCCAGCTTAAGACATCAAGATCGTCGCGAGACTTTTCTGTTGCCGCAGCTCTGTTAATTATGAGTCAAGAAGGCAACTCTTTCGATTCATGTACGAGTAGCGCCTTGAAAACGCGATACATCCTACTGGATAGTGTCGTAAAGGTGCATCCAACTTTTTTTGGAACATTCTTCCGAATTTCAGGAGCTCTACTCCCCGCCCAAAACGTGATTGATTAGTACTAACAGTGTAGGGAAAAAACGAAAAACTGTTTTTTTTGTGATGGACAATCCCATGGCTTGGGTATTACAATACCAAAAAAAAATACGAGAAAAATGATGAAATTCGGACGATTTTGGGTTAAGAAAGCCCCGTCATTCCCAAAAAAAAAAATCATCCAAAAAGTAGTATGATATACCTTATCAGACCTAGAGTGTTAATTCCACTATAGTGCGGCTGGGGTGTGCCCTCTTCTTTCTGAAAGTTCTCACACGATAATATATACTCTATGTACCCTGGACATCCTGAGAGTCCTAGCTCCAAGCCATTTGTTTAGTGGCACGTTCTGGTACCAAACGTGTCTAGTCGTGTATGCAGCGCCGGTCCCACGGCAGGGTAGGGGTGTATGCAGCATCGGTCCCTGAGCTCCTCGCACGAGGAGCGCAACATCTTACCCGGAAAATGATTTCGAAGGCATTCGTTCGCACAACCCGACCAAGCTCCTGCGCCTTAGCCCTAGCAACAACATATGCTTGATCAATGACTAACCACTAGTTCCTCCCTCGAGGAGCTCAATCGAGGAGCTCAATCGTACACGTACATTATAAGTTTATCCAACAACGGCAACACGCCCTACACGGTGGGATGACTCAGCCCTAAAAAAAGATGTGCTGGCGAACTCACTTGATCAATGACAAACCCATAGTTCCTCACTTGAGCTCAATCATTCATCAAGGACACACACATTAAAAGTTAATCCAACAGCTGCAACCCCGATCGTGGGATGACTCAGCCCTGAAAAAAAATGTACTCGTGAACTTATTTGATCAATGACTAACCCATAGCAGTTCCTCGCTTGAGGAGCTCAATTGTTCATCAAGGACACACACATTAAAAGTTAATCCAACAACTGCAGCCCCTACGGTGGGATGACTCAGCCCTGAAAAAAGATGTACTCCTTACTTGATCAATGACTAATCCATAGTAGTTCCTCACTTGAGGAGCTCAATTGTTCATCAAGGACACACACATTAAAAGTTAATCCAACAACTGCAGCCCCTACGGTGGGATGACTCAGCCCTGAAAAAAGATGTACTCCTTACTTGATCAATGACTAATCCATAGTAGTTCCTCACTTGAGGAGCTCAATTGTTCATCAAGGACACACACATTAAAAGTTAATCCAACAACTGCAGCCCCTACGGTGGGATGACTCAGCCCTGAAAAAAGATGTACTCCTTACTTGATCAATGACTAATCCATAGTAGTTCCTCACTTGAGGAGCTCAATTGTTCATCAAGGACACACACATTAAAAGTTAATCCAACAACTGCAGCCCCTACGGTGGGATGACTCAGCCCTGAAAAAAGATGTACTCCTTACTTGATCAATGACTAATCCATAGTAGTTCCTCACTTGAGGAGCTCAATTGTTCATCAAGGACACACACATTAAAAGTTAATCCAACAACTGCAGCCCCTACCGTTAATCCAACAACGGCAACACGCCCTACCGAGGAGATTAGTCGTGAGAGTACGATCATACGATCATTGGTACGAGGATTCAGCTCTTTCAGGGCTGCTATCGCTACACTACTGTTACTACACTACTGTTACTACCCTACTTATACGCACCAGTGCTTATAGCGCGTAGCATCGTCGATCGGGTCGTTTCGCGAACGAACGCGCGCTCGAAGTCACGTTTCGGATCCGTGAGATATTTGAGCCCCCCAGGTGAGAAGACCAGAACGATCAGAACGATCCGAAAGTTCTGCTGCACCCCCTAGCGCGACACTTGACCTCCACCCAAAACCTTGTTCGAGGAAAAACAAGAAGTTCTCGTGCACGAGGAACAATGCCATGACCTTCGAGGGATACAACGAAGAACATTGCAAACATGAAAAGAGACAGCTCCGACGATTTTTAGGTTGAAGACCCCGCCCCCCCCCCCTGTTTTATTTCGAAAACGCGTCCGCCATAAAAGTGCTACGTACCTCCATCTCCTAGCACTCAATATATATATATATATATATATATTTTGGTCGCATACTGTCGTGTCGATGTGTTCGACTCTCCTCGAAGTTCCAACTCTTTCTATTATATGTTGTTGACTTTGGGCGATTCCAAGGGAAAAACTTGACTAACACATCTGACGCATTGTATGACAGCACCCTTTCACACGAAGCAACCCAGACTCGGGGCTGCTAGATAGATGAGCTGAAGACGAGTTTTCTTACTGCCCAACTCCAACGCATGCAAGTGCCTGTGAGACACGCGCACAGCTCGCCCTGCCGCCGTGTGCTGCATGCTCGCGCCATTACACCAACGCCCTTGTACTTATCTTCGTCGCTGTACTATAATCAAGTACCCAGCAGGGTTACCATATTATAACACATTAAAATACACTCTATTACGGGGGACCCTAGTAAATAGGACCTACGGTGGACACAAAAACCTATATATATTCATCTATTTTTACTGACAACATTTGGTCCTATTTACTATCGTCCTCCGTAATAGCTGTGAGATCGAAGATTTTGTCGAAACTCATCTTTGAAAGCTTGTGTGTGATACTCCGATCGCGCGTATTGCGGGTTGTGCGTCCTCATTAAGGGTATAGGTCGGCGACTCCCCTTGCAACTACAGTGTAGCTATCAGGGTCAACAGGGTGATGTTAGGCAGTCTATGTAGCACCGTTTGGCTTACATACGGCCGACTCCCTCTTCAACCAGAACGGGCGTTGCATATACACCTGGTAGCTTTTTTCCTGTTTAAACGGTATGCCCGTGCTAAGCCGCTTGGCCTGCTTACCTTACAGCGGTGCCGCGTTTTTACACCGCTAGCTCTCACCGTGACCAGCGCTGTGACGGAACGCAAGAATAGTACCGTCTCATTCTCCCGCCATGCCGCGCACGTCACAACGATTGTATGCGCGGTACGGTTTTCGATTTCACGCTACGGCAAGGAGGCGCCGTTTGGCTCCGCGGCTCCTTCCTCCTCCCTTAAAGAGCTTGATGAGAGCTTCATATACTGAACTATGCCTTCACCCCGAAAGGATGTTGTTTTTTTTTCTCAAACATAAAATTGAAGTGCAACTCGATGAAAAATACCGTCTGGCTTGAAATAAAAACAAACACAAAATGCAAGAAACAAGAAAAAAAAAAAACACTCGATGAAAAATACCATCTGGCTTACGAATAAAAACCCAAAAAAAGTGCAAGAAAGAAACAAGAAAACAAAAAAAAACAGCGATATTAAGGGTTAAGGAGTCCCGAAATTCAGAAAATATGTTCCTAAAAGTGGTACCTTCATCGTAGCAGGCGCCAATATACGGTACACGACCTTGCATGTCCGACCTACCTTAAAGCAGTACTTCTTATACCCCGATGTTTCTAAATATTTTCAAGCGGTACTACTCCTCCTATTGAACCGAGTTGTCATGAACCAGATGCTCATGAAGTAGTAGTAGTGGTTATCTTAAACCGAGCTATCATTCTCCGATTTCTCTAGAAGCAGTACTGCCTCTCTTAAGCCGAGCTATCATAACCCGGATTTCTCCTATTAATAACACACTACTTTACTCCTCTTAAACCATAGAGTTTTCACAGCCCGATTTATCTCTTAATGCAACACTCATTCTCTTAAACTGATTTATCGTGGTTACTCGAAATCTCTTGAACCAGCACTATATATCTTAAACCGAGTTCTCTGAACCCGATCGCTCTTAAAACCAGTATCTCTTCATTTAAACCGAGTTTCTGGACCGCCACCCCCGCTGAACCCAACACGCAGAAAGTACCGTCTCATTCCCGACCACGAAGAGGCGTTTTCGCAGACCGTGGCCAACGACGATGGACTCTGGGACTTCCAGGACGGCCTCACCAGAGAAGTTTCACGGTAAGTTCTTCCAAAACAAAACGCCGTGTCTTAGGGCGTCGAAAATCTTGTTTCAAGAAGAAAAGGTTGATGGATTGGGTTTTCGTTTCGTTTCAGGTATTCGAAATGTTCGATTTCAAGCGCTGGAAGTTGATCAAGTTGATCAAGTTGATCAAGTTGATCAGGTGGTTTGTTTGGTGGCGGAATGTTCGAGTTCAAGCGCTGGAAGTTGATGGGGTGGTTTTGTTTGAGCTTTATGCGGAAACGAATGTTCCTCTTATCATATGGAGCGCACCAACGGAACGAGGGGCTGCACCTTTTTGGGCCAAACGTTAACGTTCCTTACCTTTGGCCTTATGACCGTCTGACCAGTTGAGCTCCTCGAGAGCGTGGGACCGTGACGGAGCCATCCCACAGCGGGGTGCAGCATCAGTCCCTGAGCTCTCCTCGCATGAGGAGGTCAATATGTCACCCGATACTACATGACTTCGAAGGCATTCGTTCGCACAACCCGACCAAGCTTCTATGCCTTAGTCCTAAAAAAGATATGCAACACTCGTGAAATAACTTGATCAATGACTAACCGGTGGTTCCTCACTTGAAGAGCCCAATTGGACAGGTACACTATTAGTTAATCCAACAACTGCAACCCCTACGATGGGATGACTCAACGGTTAGTAGTATGAGAAGTTTTACGAGTGCTTCGCTTTAGGATTCTAGCGCATATGGCCGTTGGTCAGGTTGCGCGAACGAAGGCCTTCGCATTGTTGTGCTTCGTCGTGAGCTAATGAGGTAGGATATTAGAAATTAGAGTACTTCTTACAATATGCTGCACCCCTCGCGTGGGATGGGTCTGTATAATAATAGTACTATTGTAGTATAGTACTATAGTACGTGACGCATATCCTGCCAATCAAGCGATGAAATTTAAGGAGAACAAGAAAGAGTTTTTTTCTGGTTTTGTTCGGCAGTGCTGCAGGCAGCACTTGTTCCCCTCAAGAGTGTGTTTGACAAGCAATAAAAGGAAACAAGGACGGCCGCAAGCCCCAGGGAATTTTCCCGATTAGCTATTTAGAACATTGAAACGTGTCAAGCAACGGACTGATTGATTGATTGGTTGATTGATTGATTGATTGATTGATTGATTGATTGATTGATTGATTGATTGATTGATTGATTGATTGATTGATTGATTAAGTGCGTGTTGTGTTTAGTTTGTTTATTATTCTGCGGAGGAAATACTCCCCTTCGATAACGCTGCATTATTAGTACCAGGATAGGCGAGGCAGTCAGGCGTTTATTCGCGGTGTGTGTTTGCGGAAAATGTCCCTCTCAAGCGTCGAAAACAGTAGTAGCAACAAAAAAAAGGAATTGCCTTCTGGTTTCAGTACTTCACGCTAAAAAAGTCCATCTTATCAAGCAAGCAGTGAAATAGTGACGAAATATCCGAAAAAAAAACACACACATATCCCACGGCGGGGGTTGCATTTTTTTTTTTTCATCTTTGGGGTTAACTGATTTTTCTGGCCGGTTGAGGTCACCTCAAGTGACGAACTACGACGGTGTACCGGTTGGGGTCTGACACACTCTACGAGCATACTTCGAAGTATTTTGCTTTATTTAGGACTAGCGAATTAGCGGAAGGGTTTGCCAGATTGCGCGGCTATTGAATGTCTTCGCGACGTCATGCTTCGGGTGATATTGATGTTGATGTCGATGCTGATGTTGATGTTGATTTTGATTTTGATTTTGATTTTGATGTTGATGCTGATGTTCAGCTCCTCATGTTAGGACTTCAGAAAAATCTTAGAATATGCTGCATCCCTACCATACCATATCTTGTGTGATGAGTGTGATGACTCAAAGTTCCTCATCAAGCGCGGTGAAAACAACGTATGTATCAATGATATCGGTTGGGATTCTGTTGTTTCAGCACGTCGGAGCGGTTGTCATCAAGCGGTGAAAATAACGTAACAATAATGGTTAGAGAGTTTGTTCGAGTGCGTCGGGAAGTTCTTCATCAAGAAGTCTTTAAAAGAGGTTTGAAAGAAGTCTAACAACGAATGGTAGTTGGAGTATGTTGTTTCAAATTAATCGGGGTTTTCTTCTCGACAAGCGGTGAATCAATATCAACGGTAAAGTAATGGCTGGGAGTGATTTCGTGATTTTGGTTGTTTAGGAAACGTTTTGTCCGTCTCATCAAGCTGTGAAAACCAAATAAGGAATGAATAATAGACTTGAGTGTTTTTGCTAATAATTATTCGGAGACTCTTAAGTTCCTCTCTTCTAGCGCGGTGAAAATAATACAAAAAATAAAGGTGGAAATGTTTGTTTTTCTGTTCCGGTTCATCACTCAATCGGATTTTACCAAGCGGTGAAAACAAGTACAGTACGACAACGGGTGTGGCATTTCTTTTTTCATCGGCTAGTCCGGAAAGTTCCTCAGCAAGCGCTGAACATACTAAAATAAGATTGTTAATAATAGCTGGAGTGCTCGTGCTAGTAGTAGATTTTTTCGGCTAGTTGATCCCGTCGAGAGGACACAGGCGCAGCAACCATTGATTTGGCCTTCTGAGGGTGGTGGCTTAATAAAGAAATAAAATACTCTATACCTCACCCAAAATCTGATTTTGACGAAAACGGAAAAGCAACCCATGGCCCGTGTATATGCACAAAAAAACGTTCGTTAGCATTATTAGCGCAGGACAAGAATGGCATTATTTATTTATTTTCCGACGATAGTATTAGTGGGTTAAGGAGTCTCGTCATTCAGAAACAACATTTTCGAAAAAAAATGGTATACCTCTATCGTCCAAGCGGTGAAACTAAATAAACCACGAGTTAGACGTGCATTTGTTCTGTAAACTCAAGTAAGTGTAGCCCCGAAGCAAGCAGACATCTCTCCGTCGCCAAAAAATGGTATACCTCTATCGTCCAAGCGGTGAAACTAAATAAACCACGAGTTAGACGTGCATTTGTTCTGTAAACTCCAGTAAGTGTAGCCCCCAAGCAAGCAGACATCTCTCCGTCGCCAAAAAATGGTATACCTCTATCGTCCAAGCGGTAAACTCCAGTAAGTATAGCCCCCAAGCAAGCAGACATCTCTCCGTCGCCAAAAAATGGTATACCTCTATCGTCCAAACGGTAAACTCCAGTAAGTATAGCCCCCAAGCAAGCAGACATCTCTTCGTCGCCAAAAAATGGTATACCTCTATCGTCCAAGCGGTAAACTCCAGTAAGTATAGCCCCCAAGCAAGCAGACATCTCTCCGTCGCCAAAAAATGGTATACCTCTATCGTCCAAGCGGTAAACTCCAGTAAGTGTAGCCCCCAAGCAAGCAGACATCTCTCCGTCCTGAAGTTTTATCAAATAACTGGTTCTTTTTGCAAAAACAAAAATGTTGACGAGAGAAGTTTCCGATGCTCTGCGTGTACGCACGGTGCCTTCCCCTGCTGGAGAAAACGAAACTCTTAACGTTTGTCGCGCATTGCACATCCCACACAATGTCATTCGGCAGAAATATGTTCCAACGGATTAGGTGGCAGGCCTGCAGGCGATTCGCATCCTGCCCGTCTTGCCACGGGCTCGGAGCGTACACGACGGTCAAGAAAGACAACAAGAAGAGGAAGCTGGTGCCGGCCAAAGACCGCTTCAAGGTGCCCGCATGACCCTTCAAAAAATAGAAGGATCGTTGGGGTAGCATCGATGAATGACGAATGGTCCTTATATTTACGTCCAAAGTGGTGTCTGTACATTTGTGTTCGGAACCAAGGCTTCGGTGCGGCAGGCTTCGGTGCGGCGGGCACTTCCAAGTTTTTTTTTAGTCCGAAAGAGGGCGGCCCAAAACGGCATTGACCGCTGTGATCGTGATTTCTGGCGGTATGTGATCATGTTTCGTTGCTCCGGTGTTTTTTTCGCTGTATGCGACCACGCGCAAAGCATATTCCAATAATATACATACCCATGTAATCGTACCAGGCATTATTATCCTTATTCCCTTTTTTCTGTTTTATGTTTGCTCATCCCATTTATTTATGTACGCACACCTTTCCTTGGTCCCTGGAAGCAGGCTCTTCGTCCCCCTCCACACCTACTTCGGTACGCGCCTTACTTTTTTTCGCCAGAAGACTTTCAGTCCTTTTCTTTCCTCGTCGGCTCGCATCGAACTGCCTCTTGGCATCTGGCAATGTGCAGCGCTTGCTCCAGTCATCCAGAATGCGATGACGAAAGGCCGATGACGAAAATCCAGCATCCAACGACAGAAAATTGAGTTCCCATTTTTACGTATTTTTCTTAATTTCTGGGGTTCCTTAAAAGGGGTCCGCCTACCGTATGCGACTTTCGTTGCTTGTGGTGTCCGTCTGATGTTCGCACCGTGCTAAAAAGTAAAACATCGATGAAACGGTCATGTCGCAGGAGGATCCTACTCTATCCCATCGGCACTTCAAGAGGAAGAAAGCCGGCCTCGACCCTTACTGGACTATGCCCAACGTTTTGGTGGAGTTCATGAGCCACCTGCCCAAGACGGCCCAGGCTCTTCCCGTGAAATCGCTGCTGTGGCTCACCAGGCGAGCAGCAACCCGCCTATTGTTGTTGCTTGTTGCTACTAATAGTATCTTGCCCTCCGACAAATGTAGCGTATAGATGCCGTTCCGACGTAAAGCGAATATCCTTCCACAAAGCGGTATTGTTGTTATTGTTGTTGTTTTTTTTCGACGCGTGCTACGACAGAGGTAGCAGTTTTTGTCCGAAGAAATGTCTTCTGAACGGCGGGGCTCCTTAACCTACTAATACTATACTATACTATACTAATACTAATACTATCGTCGGGAAAAAAAAAAAATAATGGGACTTTTTTTTTTGCTGCGTGATTCTCGTCGTGTACCTGATTTTTCATCCGGTGACCGTGATATCTTTTCTCCAAATCATTTTTTTTTGTCAGAGATCTTAAGCTCCCAATTCGAGGAAACCTCTCAGAAGAAAACAACAATGGTTGGTGCGCCTCTATCGAAGCACGCGTCGAAAAAAAAAAATGAAAAGAAAAGAAGACCTTGTGTTGTGTTGTGTTGTGTTGTTTTTTTGGGACAACTTTTTTTTTTCTTGCAGCAGTGCCTTGGGGTCACTCGCGGGACTGACCCCTCTGTCCCTTTTCGGCCGTAAGCTTTCGAATGATTCTTACTACGATAGCCCCCCCCGCAAAAAAAAAACAGTGATTTTCCTTTCACGAGCGTTCATGGCTGCTCGACACAAGGAAAGACGCTATGAAAAACATGTTTCTTCATGTGTTTTCTTGTTTTGCGGAGGACTACTAGTACTATCGAAAGATGGCGTCGGGGTGGCAGGGGGCACCGTATTTCAGGATATACGGCCGGGAGCTGGTTTCAAAACAGGCGTTTTCGTCAAAGAAAAGTTGGGGGGGCTACCGTAGAACGAGTTTTTCGTGCTGTTGTAATTTTTCGGCATGAATCTGCAATGGAACGGTAAGCTACCGTACGCTGCACCAAAAAGTAACGATAAAGTCTTTTTTTCGTCCGTGAGGGATAGAGGCGCTCGTGCGAGAGGCTCAAACCCAGCGCGACATGGGGGGGTACGATACTGCACTACCGTGAGCTTGGTCAGAAAATGAAAAAAACAAACAAGCAAGAAGATGATTATGAAAATACCCGACAATATCTCGACCACGAAGAGCAATAAGAGAAAAACGAATGCAGCAGGGGTCCCGCACTAAGGCGGTGGGGCGTGCCGGAGAGCAACACGGCCACCACCTTATTGGAGCAAGCCGCCATACTCACACGTTCCAGATTGTGAGAGCAATTCGCCAATCGCGCCAAGCAAATGTGACCGCCTTTCATCGGGACACCAACGTACTCGGACCGCCTCAACGGGTACTGTACTCAAACCAACAGATACGAAGGCTACATGTGCGTCCATGTCTTCCTGGTCCTACACCCCCGCAGCCACCAGGGGCAATTCCCCTCCCCATGCACTGCTTCCGAAGAAGAGCGTCAAACGGCAAAATCGGCCGTCAAAACAAACGATTGGTATACTTAGAGGTGCACGCTTTTGTGTTTTGCCTCTCGTATTTTCAAGTTTTTTTCCCGTTTTTTTTCTTTCCGGGTGCGTTTGCTTTCGGCGATCGACGGTGATCGACGTTGATTGGTCGGATGTCGGATGTCGGAAAATGGTAACACCTAAAAGTGAGTTTCCGTCAACTTTCGGCAGCGATCGATCGTGGTGTGAGGGCTACCCTCGAGTGTCTACCTGGCACTGTATGTATATGCAGCCTTGCCAGATCACAACAACCGCACCAACGTTGGACTATTGGAGTAGATTCATCCCTCTATAGTGCGGTACGGTTTGCATTGTTTGGACCATACGTGGTGTTTCTAGCCTTTGTAGTGCGGTTGAGCCCATCTCAAGTGAGGAACTACCAGTTAGTCCGCTTCTTTACGAGCATGTTTGTTTTAGGACTAGCGCATAGAAAGTGTTGGTCGGATTAGCGAGAACGAACGCCTTCGAAGTAACGTTTCCGATGATGATGGACGATGATGGTGGTGATGATGGATGATGATGGTGATGGATGATGGATGATGGATGACGGATGACGGATGATGGATGATGCTTTTAAGCTCCTCACGTTAGGAGCTCAGAAGATTCTTAGAATTTGCTGCGCCCCTAGTGTGGGATGAATGCCTCCGTACTTACTCTCTAGGACAAGGTTGGGCCTCCGCACTAAACTGGGCCCCCCGCACAATACTGGGGCCCCCGCACAATGCTGGGGCCCCCGCACAAAACTGGGGCCCCCGCACTAAACTGAGCCCCCCGCACTAAACTGCCTGCCGGCCAAGGCTAGAGAAGGGGGGGGGTACCTCCATCTTCACCCCCCCAATTTAGGCGAAACGTGCCACAGGCTCTCTGTTCCTCGTTCAAAAGCACATTTTTGTAGTTGCTCTGTTGGCGCGGCGTGATGAACGCCTCCATAGTAGCAATGCTTGTAATTTCGCGAAAGCGAAAGGTACGAAAAGCTCAAAATATTGCAAAGAAATTGACCAGCCCACTCGCGCGAGAGTGGTCCTGTTTTTGTCCCTGCTTGAAAAAAAGGAGCCTCAGGCTGAAAGTGACCCCCCCAACCGCAGAACGCCTTCCAGGGCAAAACCTCGTGTGGGGGAAACTACACCTTCTACCCGATTGACGACCCTCCTTGGCCTGCAGTAGGTATACAGCGAAAGTGATGGTAAAAATGATCAAAATTCTGACGAATATGGGTTAAGGAGCCCTTTCATTCAGAAAAAAAGGTTACAACAAAAAGTGATACCTCCATCGTAGAAAGCGGCGGGTGGGGTGGGGTGGGGGGGCGGGGGCGGGGGAAGCTACCCCGATGGATAACCCGATGGCCTATGTAATGCAGCGAAGATTGATAGACGTGAGATTCCGACGATTTGGGGTTAAGGAGCCCCGTCAACAAAAAACGAAACCGTCAAAACGTGCTGCCTCCATCGCAGTACCAATGGTAGCCTTGCCCTAACCGCAGTAACTATCTAAGGGAGCACTCGTGACTGTTTCTATCTACCGTGAGTGGAACCCTTGTACGGCTACTAGAGTACGACTACAGAGAAGGGGGGGGGGGGGGTGGTACCCCTTCTTCGCTTCTAATGGGTTTTGAGCCACTCGCCCAAGTGACTCCACGAACCTCAACGAGCTATATACCTTAGGTTGATCGTTTGCCGCGGCGTAGCTAACCTTCCCATATCGGTTGCATATATGGCAAACAACAAAAACAGCAAAAGAAAATGAAAGCTCAAGATCGGGGGGAAAAAAATTGAGGGGGTAGAGGGGGATCACTCGCGAGAGAGCGAGTGACCCCGCCCCGAGCCACTGCGAAAAGAGAGGCCCAAAAAAACAAGAACGAAAAAGCAAAACGCGTACTACGATAGAGGTGCACCAACCATTGTTTTTTTTTCTGGGGTTACCTTAATTTCGGAGCTTAAGACTGATCCTACGATTGCCCCTCCCGAAAACCAGCGATTTTCTTTCACAAGCGTTTCATGGTTTGCTCGACACAAGGAAGGATACGGTTGAAAAAAAAGTATCCATACCTTTTCTTGTGTGCAAAGGTTTAACGATCGACAACGGCGGGGTGTCTTGGACAAAGTATTTCAGGAAATACGACCGGGAGCTGGTTTCGAAACCGTCGATTTCGTTGAAGGAAAGCTAAGGAAGGGGGTTACCGTCGAACGACTCTTAAGACCTCTCCCAAAAACTGCTGTGGATAAAACTGAAACTGCTGCATACCGGATGAAAAGAAAATCCATGGCCGCCTAGGTACACAACGAAAATCACGTTGAAGAAAAATTTGTCGTATTTCCGACGATTTTGAGTTAAGGAGCCCCGTCGTCCAGAAAAAATTTCTTCACACGAAAATTGCTACCTCTGTCGTAGCATATGCGTCGCGAAAAAACTTGCGAAGGCGCGTACCGTAGTGGGGAGGGGGGAGGGGGGAGAACGGCCTGCTTAGTGACCGCGGATTATCTGAGTTACAACTCGGGAGGGAGAACGAGAAACAAATCGCGCGACTAAGATAATAGATGAAATGATCGACAAGAAAACGAAAATTGAACGAGTGTGGGCTACTATCAACATTACACTAACAGGAGGATTAAAGTACGTCCAATTTGCTTGTTATCCCCCCCCCCCCCCCCCCCCCCATTCTATCATACCTCCTCATTGCTAGATGCATGTGGGTTTTCCTCGATGAGAGGGAGCGCGTTGTCAAAATTCCCCTCCCTCCTTGCCGGATCCCTGCCTCAATATCGTACCGTATCATGTCGTGTGGTTGTCAGAGAAATATGGAGTATTCTGGACGAGAGAGACCGCGTTGACTTCATCGACGAGCAGGAAGGACAGCCCGTTCAGAGCATGGTTAGTGCGCAGACTACGACGGAGGGATCACGTTTTCTCGCTTCTTGTGCGGTGGCTCGTGGTAACTCGCGAGAGTGGCCCCCATGCTTCTTTCGCAACTTTTCTTTTTTAACCAAATCGTCGGTCGGTTTTGAAACCAGCCCACGGCCATAACTCCTGAAATACGATGCCCCTTGCCACCCCGACGTCATCAGTCGATAGTACTATTGATAGAAGTGCTACTAGTAGTAGTAGTAGTAGTAGGAGGAGGAGGAGGAGTAGTAGTAGTAGTAGCAGTAGTAGCAGTAGGAGTAGTAGTAGGAGCAGTAGGAGCAGTAGTAGTAGTAGTAGTAGTAGTAGTAGTAGTAGTAGTAGTAGTAGTAGTAGTAGTAGTAGTAGTAGTAGTAGTAGTAGTAGTAGTAGTAGTAGTAGTAGTAGTAGTAGTAGTAGTAGTAGTAGTAGTAGTAGTAGTAGTAGTAGTAGTAGTAGTAGTAGTAGTAGTAGTAGTAGTAGTAGTAGTAGTAGTAGTAGTAGTAGTAGTAGTAGTAGTAGTAGTAGTAGTAGTAGTAGTAGTAGTAGTAGTAGTAGTCCTTCGCGGACAAGAAAATAGGTAAAGATGTCCTTTTCATAGCATCGTTCCTCGCATCGATCAGCAACGAAACGTTCGTTCATTAAAGAAAATCGCTGTTTTTTTTTTTGGGGGGGGGGGCTATCGTAGAATCAGTCCGACGATAACCTATTTTGCCCGTGAGGTTTACATAAACCTAGCACGAATGGCAAGCTGCGTTGCGCCCAAACAAGATCCCATGATGTATTTTGTCCGCGAGGTACAGAGGCGCTCGTGCGAGTGGCTCAAAGCGGGTAGTGGAAATGGAGGCAGCCTTGGTCAAGAGCTCTCAACACCCTATGAGTCCCTATGACTCCACCTGTGATCAAAAGTGGCGCGATTGCGCAATTTGAATTTAACCGGGAAAAAAAAAAAAATGATGTTTCTTTCGGTTGCAGGCGGGTAAAGAGAAGAGTTAATGTCAATCATGCAGCGTCCTTGTTTCTTTCGCGTTTTGGATTTCACTTCGTTCTCTGGGAGGGATCGAGATTGTGAGCTACTATCGTAACATTTTGCTTGAGGCCAAACGTAAAATATTTTAATTATTAGCAATTGTTTTGGTTTCCGACAAGGTACAGCAACCAGAATAACTACGCGTGATATACACAATAGAGATGTTTCTCTTTTTTTTCGCTGAAGTTTCTGAATGGCGGGGGTCCAACCTTTTTTTCGTTTGCAACATGTAGGCCAATGAGATTGATCATTGTCGGCAACAACTTCATTTTTTTCTCCGAATCAGTGCAGAACCTCCTGACGTCTGCGGCCTCAGAAGGCAAAAGGGTATCGTAGCACATCTACCCTAGCGTGTTTGTGAAACAAGTCTTGTGGAGGACGCTCGCTAGGACAAGAGGTATTAATAGCACCGCCGTGTGGCAAAAAAACAAACATTTTCCGTAAACTTCGAGATCCCTTCACCTGAATATGACCGTCCGGGATTTCATACTTGTAAAATGTTTCATTTTTTCATTCTCTTTTTGGTTTTATACCTAGGCCCATGTTTTTTCTTTTTTTTTATCGGGGTGCACTTTCGCTTTCTTCTAAAAGCGTGGAGTTCTTCCTTAATCCCTTTAGAGAGCCCCTAAATCCCTCCCTATACTAACGTCAAGTAACATTGCAAAAAAAAGGGTTACCAGTGGTACAGTACATTAGTGCACCTCTACCGCTGTGGCATGTGTCGAAGGGGGATCATGCGTCTAAGGCCCCTCAAATGCCCACCTCATCGCTATATACAGGGGTTTCCACGGGTCAGACCACCTATTGGTATGGTATACACCGTGCTAGTCGGATCGGGTCAGGGTGACCCGGCCCGACCCGCGCTATTTGAAGAGCTCCTCACCTGACCCAACCCGACCCGACCCAACTCGGTCCGCGAGTATTTTTGATACGCCTGACCTGGCCCGCGGGCCGGACCATCACCACCCGCGAACAGCGCTGGTTGTATTTTGTCATATTAACTGAACCCTGTTCCACACACTCTCCATTTCCGCACACGAACATTTATCGTTCCGTCGTTTATTCGTTTATTTCTCGTCCGTTTGGTGGTGCATTGCAGAACGACTTTATGGTGGAGCTGTTCCTGCGTTGGCACAGCCTGCGACAGGACGCGGAGCTGCACCTCTACATCTTCTTGGTGTCGGTCAGTGTTTTTATTCCTTCGCTACCTCACGGTCCACAACTGTCTCCCTCTCTCTGTTTCTGTCTCCTTCTCTCCCGAAATACATCGTTATCCATATCTCTCTGCCTCTTTCTCTTTCATCTCTCTCTCGAAATACGTTGCTCTCCGTTTTTCTCTGTCTCTCTCTTTCATCTTTATCTCGAAATGTATCGTTCTCCATTTCTCTCTCTCGCTGCCGCTCTTCTTAATATCTAGATCCATCCGTAGACGAAGCAGAAACAAGAAACGAAATACATCGCTCTCCATTTCTCTATCTCTCCCTCTTTCATCTCTCTCTCGAAATGTATCGTTCTCCATGTCTCTCTCGCGCTCCCGCTCTTTTTATTATCTTGATCTGTAGACGAATCAGTAACAAAAAACGTAGCGTCAATACACCTCCTTCCGATGCATCGAAGCTGCACAAGATCCTTCGTTGTATCAACCTTCGCGAGCCGCTGATCTGGTATTCAAGAGCTGCCGGTATCGCCATCAAGAGCCATCGATTTCGCTCGCTCTGTTCCTCCTCGCTCTTCTTGACCAGCTCAAGTCACACTACAAGAAAAGCCCGGGAGCACGAACGTTCGCGAGGTTGATGAACCTTCTCGACAGCGGCGGCGGGGCGGCCTCGGATGCCTTGTCGAGCACGGCGGGGCACGATCACGACTCTAACAAGGGAAAACAGCCCAAGGTGACGCTAGAACGGATCGACCGAGCGGCTCATATCAAACAACAAAGGCACCTGCACCTCACCCATATCGAGGATTTCGTCGAAAGGCGTCTTTGCATGTGACCCATGCTACTTATAGTATACTGCTAATAATAGAGTATACTTCCAATAACATAGTAATGCTATAGTAGTATACTAATAGTACGGTAGAGGCATAGCAACCATTGTTTTTGCCTTCTGAGGGTGGTGGCTTGATAATATACTCCATATGTGTCCTACACAAAAAAGTGACTTGCCTTGTGGGGAAAACTGAAAGTGGGAACGGAACGACAAAAAATCCCATGGCCTATCATAGGTACACAAAGAAAATAGGGGAAAAAAAAAAAGGTTGACATTCCAACCATTTTGGGCTAAGGTGGTTAAGAATCTCGACCCATCAGTTCAAATGGTTCTTCGCCAAAAAGAGGTATACCATACACCCCTATCGTAGCACGAGTCAGGCTGCGTGTGTCGCTTCGATCGCGTGTGCTACAGCTTGTACATGCCCCCCATTAAGGAAACGCGGGCAGGTAACCCCTCCCCGAATGCTATCAATGGTACAGCAGGGGCCCGCCTTACAGAAAGGCGGTGTTGCGCCGGAGTAACCTTGACCGCTATGTTGCTGGCAGCCGCCTTTCTTATGCTGGGTTTTGAGCGCAACTCCCTAGTCTCGCCAAGCGATTTTTACCAGCGTATATCGGGATACCACCTTACTAGACCTTACTCAGACCGCCTTATTGGGGGATTGTACCAGGATCATCAGGACGAGTTTGTTGTCGTCCCACCAACGACACCGCCGCACCTGCAATGGAATGAAGCAGGACAAACGAGAAGAGGAGTGAGGCTCCACGTTGTTGCTGTGCTCACATGGTATCCTCGCCGTAATCTAGCTCGCGGTCGCAATAGGACAGGCTCGCATAAATAGCTTGGAGTGGAAGAATGCCCCCGGATGTTGTCGTCCCGGTAACAATCTCGCCGCGCCGCGCTCTGCATAGCTTGAACCGAAACAAGCGAGAAGAAGGTGGTCCGACAGGTTCAATGCTGCTATACCCTCGACAAAACAAGTACACATGCCTGGTAGCCAGTTGGTTCATCTCTTTATAAGAGACTTAGCGACAAACTTGTTTGGTTGGGGCTGGTCGGTGTTACGTGCCGGGTTAGTTGCACGGTGCCGACTTGTTTTTCCTTCAGTTTTTACAAGAGTTGCGACGCCCACAACAGGGTTTCAAGCCGACCACACCCCGCAGAGGAAACTTGTATGTTATAGCGTCTTTGTTGTCGTACACCACTAATAACTTCGCCACACCTCGTTACAACCGTCAATTTCAAAGCAGGACAAGCATCGCAGGAAGGGGGAAGAGATGGTGGAGCGAGAGGTTCAGCCTCACAACATCCCCTTGGGGGCGGCGTTCCTTCCGGTGCTGCTCTTCACCAGGTGTGACCCCCTCCCCCCCCTCCCCCCACTTGGAGCAAGCAATGCCTGTCTGCCGGTCGATGGAACCCCGATGCGCTCCGTTCGGACATTGTAAGGATGCGACGGTCTGTGGTTTGACAGACTACGACCATGCATGATGGTGAGGGATGAGTACCCCACCTCCTCCCCCCGCTCCGCACTGAAATTACTTTGGCACGATTCGCTAAACTCAGCTTGAAACTTGGTCGGTGAGGTGTACCAACCATTGTTTTTGGAGCTCCATACCTCACCCAAAAGCTGCTTCTTTCTTCTTTTCTTTTTTGCAAAACTGCGTTGTTTCTGCCGTAGATGGCAAGTAGGGGGTCCTAAGTAATTGTATTAGAAAACCACTGAGCTATGAGCTATGAGCTATGTACAAGACACACGGGGTTATGGTGCATCTGTCAGAGCCACACCGGTGGAAAACACTGAGCTAGCAGTCAGCGCTGAGCAGTCAGTGAGTCGGTATGCGTGGTGCATCTCACAGCAGCCAACACCCAACAATTCGTGTTTATAGGAGCAGTCTATTGGTTACGGTTGTATGGTAGGGGGCTACACACTATATAATGTGACAACGCCTCTCTCCTCCTCCCCTCCCATGCCTGTCCTTGCTCCACCATCCCTCCCTTGTCCCGCCAACGCTTTTGCCTTTCGTGCCTTTCGTGCCTGGCGTGCCTGTCGTGGGGCTAGGCGAGCGTTGTTGAAGAGGTCGCATAAAAACCCCAAGCGCGAAATGGCATTGAACCGCTTTCAACGGTGAGAGGAAAGACAGCAAGTCCGCGGCAGCACCAAAAAATAGCACTGCATTATTTTTTATAAAAAAAAAATCAAATTCGTCAGCTGTGAGTTCGATAAATTCAGGATCGATGCTTATCTTTGCAAGCTGCGTGATACACCGGGCGCCACTCGTTTTTACAAGTTTTTTTTTTTTTTATCCTCCTAGGGATCCGGGTAAAAAAAGCTTAAGCTCCATACACTTTCGTTTGTGTACCAGTTTTCGTCCATCTGCAGGACGAAAACTGGTACACAAACGAAAGTGTATTTTTACAAGTGTTTTATTGTTTTGAACGTACATGACCCCCATGGATATTGCCAGGGTGGGCACAAAGACCAGATTACTTCAATAATAAAAATAGTGTATAGCTACTATTGCTATACGTACTTCATCCCAAGGTAGCAAGTTGCTATGATCCATAATATGTCAGTGTTAATACCAACATATTTAAATGCACATGGTAGAAAGCACCAAGCGCGAAATGGCATTGGATCGCTTTAAACGGTGAGAGAAAGATAACAAGTGCGGCAGCCCCCAAAAACTAGTAATGCAGTATTTGCGTATACCGCTAGTGCAGTGGTGTACTCACTTTGAGACCACCCCATGACAAGCCAATTCAGGTAGTCTTATCTCTACTATGGTATTATACTTTGCTACTTCACACTGCAAAAAAACGGATAACATGCAAATTCCACGTGGTGTTTTTCTCGACACAGCCGTTTTACCTGGCCTTATTGTTGCCCGAAAGACTTGAGGCGAACGGTCTTAAAGGCGGGTGCGAGACTGTACGTTGACTTCTTTTTTGATGTTCTTCTTCCGGCCTATGGGGTACGATGGATCGAGGTTTGAGTTGGGCATTGCCGGGTCGGTACCATAATGATGACAATGACGTCTCAGAACGGTGCATGCGCAATACCAAAATCAGATAATATGGTGAGTGAAATACATGTATTTCGTACTAATTGATCTATCCTAAACGAGGCGCGAATTGTATGCAGTCTTTACAGTAGTTTACTTGTATTTGTCATACCTTCTGATTGACGCGAACGCTACATATTCTTCGACTGACAGATGAAGAAATAATATATCTTTACAGCGCACTCCCCGCCGCCGGCCTTGCATGATACGATGTTCGAATCCGCCCTCCGCCCCCCGGCCCCCGGCCCCGCCCTCGGATTCTCCTTGTCGCAGTGGAGTTGCCCTCGTCAAACTACAAAGGGCTGCGCGAGACACCTCTTGCAGCCCACTAAAAGGCGGGGGCGAGGCAATTTCGATAATGAAAGTGAAAGATGCGGCGACGGAAGACACCTCCAGCTCGGCACCTGCCCGTGCCAACAATGCAGACAGCGGAAGAAGCATGCCTTGCGTAAGCGAAGACGCTGGTGTTGTGTCACCCGGGGAAGGAATCGCAGTTGGAACGCCAAGTCACGAAGCGGTGGATATTACGCCGCATGTTGTGACGGCCGAGGGAACACCCCGTGTTGTGACGGGTGAAGTTACGCCGCAAGTTGAAACGGGCGATGCTACCCCCTATGTTGTAACGGCTGAGGTTCCGTCGCAAGTTATAACGTCCGAAGATGCGCCGCAGTTTGCAAGGGCCGAGGTTATCGCAGAAGAAGATGCCGCGAATGTACAGCCGGAAAAGATGATCGACAACCGCGATGTTTCCGTTTCTGCCTCTGACCGAAAGCCCGCCGAGGAAGTTGCGGGTGAAGGGGCCAAGGCTCTTGCCCGAGACGACATGGGCTCAAACCAACACGCCTCTTCGATAGAGGGAGACTACAAGTCACACGCCGGTGAAACCTCACCGCGGCCGAGTCTACCCATCAATGGTAAAGACAACGACGCAACCAACACCGGGCAGCATGCAAGAAAGAGCGACGTTGCTGCTGCCAGTACGGCCGTCGGGGATGATTCCGGCAATCACGTTAAGCAAGCGAACGTTACCGGAAAATCCAGTGCCCGTCATCATCCCAGTTCCAGCCATAATCCCAGTCCCGGTCATCACCCGAGTCACGATACTGTTTACGGCAGACGCGGTACAAGCATTCATGGTACTATTAATAGCAGTCACGGTACTAGTACTCACGGTACTAGTAGCCACGGTACTATCAGCCATGGTATCAGCCCGAGAAAGGGCGGGGGTGCCCACAAGAAGAAGGTGACTAGGACTGGGGTGGACGCGGAGGGGGAGGCGGCGACGGCGGCTGCGGCGGCTGCGGCGGCTGCGGCGGCTGCAGCGGTTGCTGCGACGGCTGTGCAAGACTATCAGACACAAGCTGTTAATGGGGAAGCGGAGGTGGCGAAGATTGTCCTTCCTCGCCACGTTGTAACCGAAGACCACTGTACGTTTTGGGTGAGTAAGACGTGTCAGCCCTTGCGATATCCAGAGATGGCGGTCAGTACAATAGGTGCCTTATATACCGTTTCGGTTTGTGTACCATTTCGGTGCCTTCTTTACCCTTTCGGCGCCTTATGTATCATTTCGGCGCTTTATGTACCATTTCGGTGCCTTATGTGCCGTTTCGGCGCCTTATGTATCCTTTCGGTGCCTTATGTACCGTTTCAGTGCCTCATGTACCCTTTCGGTACCTTAATTGCCGTTTTGGTGTCCGACAGTGATGCGTGTTACAATAGACGTAGCACTTTTTTTTTCAGGCTATTTTTTTCTTGAGGTAAGACTGGGTTCCTTACATCAGCGTTCCCGTTGGTTCAACAGTAAGCCGCTTGACTCCTGAGGTGTAGTGGCCGTAGGTTCGGTTCGAATCTTATAAGGGCCTCTTTCCTACAAAATCGACAGGCGCCGAAAGCGCGAGAGCGTGATCTTGGCGAAATTGGATGAAAATCGACGAACATAAATAGCTGAAAGTTGGAACAGCGCTGAACCCCATGCGTGTTAAAAAATGACAAGACAAGTGCCAGGGAGAGAAATCAAGACACCTGCGACCACGGCGGCTTGTCCAGCAGGTCGCTGATGGTGAACGTTTTTACGAGTTGAGCTGGGTCCCGAGCAAAAGCGATTATTTAGAAAACTAACAAAAAAAATCGTCGGAGTATCGTTCTTGTTTTGCAAAATGTGCGTTTTTTTTCTGTATGCCTAGGCCATGAATCTGTTCATTGGGTTGCACGTTCCATTTTCTCAAAACCAGTGTTTGCCTCGGAAGGCAAAGAGCTTCTCAATAGCTTATGAGCCTCAACAGGTTATGGTCCTCAATAGGTTATGAGCCTCAATAGGTTATGAGCCTCAATAGGCTATGAGCCTCAATAGGTTATGAGCCTCAATAGGTTGTGAGTCTCTGAAAAAACAGTTATGTCATCACCTCTACCGTAGCACGCGTAACGCGTGCTACGATACCTAGAAATAATTTATACCACGTTTTGGCCTCTTCTTTTTTTAATGACGGGACTGCTTGACCCCGAATCGTCGGAATTTCACTATTTTTTTTTTTAACATATTTCGTAGTAATACATTGGCGATGGGGTTATCCATCGGGTATCACTCCCCCTCCAAAAAAAACAAAGAACTGAGAGACATAGAGCTCCTTGATTGAGGAGGCAGGCTCAGAAAAATGTTTTGGTTGTGGCAGGAATTGTGTTTTGTAGCTATTTATGCGAGTAAAATCAATTACGGTTTTCATGCTCTTCACGGTTTAGCGGTGGTTTTTAGCTCGTTCTGCCTACTCGTGGTTTTTGTGGTTTGACGCTCATGCTGCGCATTGCCAGATGATAAAACACAAGCATAGCCAAAAAAATATCGTACATGGGTAGGGCAATGCTGCTGTGACGTAGCTGCTGCATTGGTCAAACTAATTGTTGACCAACTTGATGGGTTTGGCCAACGAACGCTTGAAACACCAGGTGTCGCTTGAGTTGGCGGTCCGTGTGCTGACTCTCGTTCTCCACTGGTGCCCTCCCCCGAAGCGGCATGCCTACATGAGGTCCTTGGAAAAAAATGCGGCGCTGCTGACGTCGAGAGGTCGCATCACTGGGGCGGAGGTAAGCACAACACCTATCCTACATACCTGTTTGTTTAGCTACAGCTGCACCGTTCGGGACGTACGCATACAGTATCCGCCCGATCATACGAAAGTTTGCCTAGGTTTTACAAAAATAAAAGTATGTAAGTAGCCTAGGCGCTTTCCAACGACAGGAAATCGTATCTGCCCCCGTTCTCGCTCCGCCGGAATATAGATGCTAGCCGATGGAACCAGTCGGATTCTAGGTCGTTGAATATCCAC
This sequence comes from Undaria pinnatifida, assembly GCA_012845835.1. Lineage (NCBI taxonomy): Eukaryota > Phaeophyceae > Laminariales > Alariaceae > Undaria > Undaria pinnatifida. The sequence goes on from JABAKD010000025.1 coordinate 30,360,249, forward strand.
AGGCCTACTGAGACCTAGTCTGCGCTGACTTTGGGTCAGTGGTTATAATGTACGTTTAACGAAAGCATTCTTGCGGGAGGGCCGATGGTGGTAGCGACGAAAACAGCAACAAAAAATAAGACATTTTGCGAGCGTGATCCGTATGAAAAGACCGCTACATGAAGACCTTGCAGCAGAGTGCCATGGATCACCGTGCTGGGCGAGTGCGCCGTACGGCTCCCCCTATTTGCAAAAGTTGGCACACATCCTGTGCCCCCAGCAGATGTGGCTGAGTTTTCGTTTGGTTGATGCTGTATATACTTAACCGGCTTGAGTTTCGACAGTTTTACACACCGCGGACAGATCATGATCTAGATCATCATCCGGGACAGATCATGATCTAGATAATCAACTACACAAGACAGATCATGATCTAGATCCTCATCTAGGACATATCATGATCTAGATCCTCATCTAGGACATATCATGATCTAGATAATCATCTACATAAGACAGATAATGATCTCAGACCGATCATCATCTAGATCATCATCTACGAGACAGATCACGATCTAAATCATCTACGGTACATCCCGCATTTGCCGCTATGAGTGAGGTGTTTGTGCTAGACCTGCATCTATAGATGACGCATCCAACCCAAGAAACTTGTGCTACAGATCACGCAGATCGCAAGGCTCCTACCGGGTAACACGAGCTAGACCGTACAGAGGTTTACCTTAAAAAATCTAGATCATCGAATATGGATAGATCATCTAGATCATCTGGCCGCGGTGTGCAGTTTCCCCCTCTGAAGCCCCTCTTTTTTCTGTGACACCCCAGAGGTGGGGCTGCGCACTGCCATCCCAGGCCAGCAGTGCGGGATCCCACTTTAGTGCGGGTATCGCTGTCTGGCAAGGGACCGCACTACTTCTGAGGGACCGCGAGTGTGCCCACTTTAGTGCGGATGCGTCCTGCCATAGAGGTAGCAAGGTATACCTGGTACCACTTTGTAGCTAAGTAATTTCTAATGACGGGGTTCCTTATCCCCGAAAAAGTTAGATTGTCATTCTTGTGCTACAATATCATCTTGTCACTTACATCGACCCTGGTTATTTTTGTCTTTGTCCATCCGGTGAAAAGTTTCGGTTTACTCAAAATCAGCAGGGCTTCTCACCGATCTTCATCCGCCAGGTTCTGAAATTTCCAAAAATACCAGCGGGTTGAGCCGGGTCGGGTCAGGTCAAAGAGGGTGGTTCGGATTCACACGGGTCGGAACGGGTCGGGCGAAGAGGTTTTCAAATCTCACGTTCGGCCCGGCTCATTGACCCAACCCGACCCGACCCGACCCGATCCGCGAGAGGTGGCCCCGACCCGTGAAATGCCCTGCTTTTTTTTGTTTTGGGTGTAAAGAGCTCCTCAAAAGCTTAGGAGCCGCCTCAGAAACTAACAAAACGGTGCACCTCCACCGTAGCACGTGACCGTAACCGTGACCGTGACCGTGACCGTGGCCGTGACCGTGACCGTGGCCGTAACCTTGAACTTGACCATGACCGTGACCTTGACCGTGGCCGTGACCGTGACCTTAACCGTGACCGTGCCGTGACCGTGAGCTTGACCGTGACCTTGACCGTGACATTGACCGTGGCCGTAACCGTGACCTTAACCGTGACCGTGCCGTGACCGTGAGATTGACCGTGACCTTGACCGTGACATTGACCGTGACCGTGAACGTGATCTTGACCGTGACCTTGACCTTGATCGTGACCGTGACCATAACCGTGACCGTGCCAAGAGCGGTACGAGAGTAATATCGTGCTGCGTGCGTGCGTCGAACAAGTCCTTTTTTGCGGTTGCAGCTCGGCGGGGAAATATTGACCGTTTCTTTAACCCAGCGTCTTGTCAAAGTGGGTTCTTTCGGGTGGTCGATGCTGCAGTCGTCCACATTTTTTGCCGCGATTTTCCCTTAGAAGTCTCAACAAGGAGCTAACGATCGCAGATGTTCCTCCATCCTAAAATAGTTATTTTCAGCAGCAGCAGTAACAGCGTCGGTACAGAGCGTCGGTTCTCGCTCATATGCGTATCCTCTGGAACATTTTCACGCGGCAGAAGTCTGCCACCTCTCCTTCATTTCGTCATTTCTACCCCAGAGGTTGCGCCCCCCGCCCCCGCCCCCCCTCCCAAAATACAACTGATATCCTTGACTGTCTCTGATGATTTCGTGCGGTGCACACGACTCTCCCCCCGTCCTACTATTACTACACGTCGCCGGACCAGAGGTATCGTTTCCCGCTCATTTCAAAAGTGATCATACCCAAATTTCAAGTGGCTTGTCCCCAACACGTATGCCCACTACTACTTATCGCCATAATATTCCGTGGACATTTTAATATTTCTCCCGTACCACAGGCGTCTTGCACTCAATGATTCGCTCAAACGATGCAAGAAATAAAAACATCGCCGTCGCTAGAATAATATTTACAATAGCAATCATCTTCCGTGCAACCTACCCCCCCCCCCCCCACCCCTCCCCCTGCCACCCCCTCCCCAAAGAAAAACGCCAAGATAGACACGTTCTACCTTGTCATCGTCATGTATATTGTTGTCATGCGGGCGTACTACAAAAAAGCACCCAACTCCATGGTCCGCTAGACGACGCCAACAAACATGAATGCCATCAAAATTGTGTTTGCACTTCGTACGGTACAGTATTAATAGCAATGTTCTATATTATTTTTCGTACAACTCCACCCCCCCACCCCTAATAAAACTGCCTGGCTATCAAGGAAACGTATTTTATATAGACGCGTTTCATCCACCTTGTGATGATCATGTCATCACGATGTCACGATGCGGCCGTACCATTTTATATAGACGCGCTTCATCCACCTTGTGATGATCATGTCATCACGATAACACGATGCGGCCGTACCACGGCAGGCATCTCACTCCATGATCCGCTCAACGATGCGAAAAAACATCGCCGTCGTGGCAATACCGATAAAGGCTGTTTTATTCCGTTAAAGTTTCTTACCCCCCACAAAGTTGCCAAGCTATCAGCAGACAAACGTGTTCTGCGTTTTCATGACCATGTCGCCACGATAACACCATGCGGTCGCCCGTACCACGACAGGCATCTCACTCCATGATCCGCTCAACGATGCGAAAAAACATAGCCGCCGCCGAAGCTGGAAGTGCAACTAGCGGCGCCGTCGGTGCAGACACTAGCGAAGGTCTGGGTGGTTTGGGTGGCGGGCCAAACAACTTCGAGGATGGCGCTGGGGGCGGGCATGACGCTGCCCATGATGATCGAGTCATCGTCGACATCGATAGGGTGAGATTTGAATCAGAACAGGACATCAATGTGCCACCCTAACCCTAACCCTAACCCTATTAATCGCATATTGATAGCCTATTGATACCCTATTGATAGCCTATCGATAGCCTATTGATGGCCTATTGCTGGCCTATCAAAAATAGGTTTAAAAGACAGTATTGACATTTTAGAGCAAAAAATGATGAAATTCCGACGAAATTTGGGTTAAGAAGACCCTCCAGAAAAAAAGCTATCTCTATTGTGACACGCCATTCGTCCATTAACAAGGCAATTGTTATCGCGTTTGCCGTTCAAGGCTTTAGCTTAAGACGTCTGACAGGTCTTCGATCGATCCCCATTTGATGATGATCTAGATCGTTCAGGAAGATATGTATGCCCTATCAACATAGCTCGTGTTCCTGAGTGGTAGCCGCGCGATCTGCAATGGCCTAGTACACATGTTTCCAGCGTTGGATCTGTACCACATATACAGATCCTGCACAACATTTTATAACGGCAGATACAGGATCTACATGATATGTACGATCTATATGATGTGTATGATCTGTATGATCTATATGATCTATACGATCTGTGTAATCTGTATGATCTAGATTATCCAGATTATCTAGATGATCCGGATGATATATGTGATCTAGATGATCTGTCAGAGGTGTGGAACCTTCGCCGTCGGTCGCTCTAAAAGAAGAAATAGCAAGAAAGTGTAGGGATTCTCAATTCCAAGGAAAGGAAACCTATTTTTCATTTTTTATTTTTTCGTTTTTTTCAGCGCTGTTCACGGGTCAGGTCAACAAACCTCACGGGTCGGGTCGGGTCGGGCCGGGTCAGCTGACCCGACCCGCGAAAAATTCGAGACGTCTTGACCCGACCCGACCCGACCCGACCCGACCCGACCCGACCCGACCCGACCCGACCCGACCCGACCCGACCCGACCCGACCCGACCCGACCCGACCCAACCCGCGAGATTTTGAAACCACCTAACTCGACAAGACCTGACCCGATCCATGACATTTGGAAACCTCTTGACCCGAACCGATCCGACCCGTGAGATTTGAAAACCTTCTGACCCGACCCGACCCGACCCGACCCGACCCGACCCGACCCGATCCGCGACATTCGAAAGCCTGATGGCCCGACCCGACCCGACCCGCCACACTCCGAATGACCGTGAGATGCGGGTTTTATGCGGGTCGGGTCGATTGGACACGTGATATATTTTCGGGTCAAAGTCGAAAAGTCACGGGTCAAACATGTCTGGATATATACCTTGGTCGGCTGGTTGGTCCTTGGCCTTTCGTATTTTCCCCAGGATGTCGTGCTCTCTGGGTCTTTTATCGGCATTGTTTTCAGCATTATGATGTAGTGTGCGCGCGAAAAATGAGAAAGAGACCGCAACCCACATGTCCCCACTAAACCGTGCCCGTAGCGCTACGAATATAGATTGGAGGTTCTTCCCAAAGAAAGGGAATCTTGACAATGTATAAATTGCCAACTGCACCACCGCCATTCTGAAAAGGCGGTCTGTGGTGGTGGTGGTTTTTATACAGGTTATTGAGCTGGCGATGGACGTGTATTTTTTTCCAAGACAACCGTCGATCGAGTAGGGACTGAAGGTTTTCTTCAAAGACGGGGAATATACGACAGCATTTAAAGTGAAAAACGCACGACCACTGTGCTCAAAGGCGGTCCGGGATGGTTTGCACATGGTATGTGCATGTCGTGTGAAGGGTCTTGAGCTGGCGATGGAGGTGTTTCTTTGTATTGAAACAACGGTCGATCGAGAAGGGACTGCAACGTTCTCTTTTATGGGAGGGGAATAAGACAACGCATACAGACACAAACTGCACTTCTCGCGCTACGGTACTGATAAGGCGGTCTGGGATGGTTAGCACAGGTTGTCGATCTGGTAATGGAGGCGTTTCTCCTGACCAAACGTCGAAACGTTCGATCGAGCCGAGGCTGGAGGTTTCCTTCAAGGAAGGTATAGGTACATTGCAAAATGCACTGAATATCATCACAGGTATTATTGTTGTGGCCCTCCGACAACAAACCGTAGGTGCCGTTCCGATGTAAATCGAACATCGCTCGCTAAACTGAAAGAGCCCAATCGGTCATGACGGATTGCACGTGACTTTTTTTTTGGCAGGTTATTGAGCTGGCGATGGAAGTGTTTCTGTTGAGACAGCGGTCGATCGAGCAGAGGCTGAAGGCTCTCTTCAAGGAAGGAGATGACAACGGGGATGGCGTGCTCAGCTTCGAAGAGTTCAACGGCATCGTCTCAAGGTTACACTTAGCTTCAGAGGGTGTGCAGATCATATGATTCACTTTTATCTTTTCTTTTTTTTCTTTTTTTTTTCATCCTCCGGCGGATGGGGGAAAATAAAGCTTCAGCTCACCACACTTCCACGTTTATCATTATTACTCCGGTGTAGCATTTAGTTTGCCACCCGCCAAGCTGCAGTGTTGCCAGCAGCTTCAACAGCAAAAAAACAAATCACAGAAGTACCACGAAAAGTAAAAAGCGCAAAATAATGTACTGTATCTCCAAACAGTTACTACGAACACTATCCATGTGCGTCCGCGTCCTCCTCGTCCTACCCCGTTGAGCCACCGTGGCCAAGGCTCTCTCTCCCCCCTGTGCACTTCCGGAGAAGTATCAAGCGACAACCCGTGCTGTCCAGAGAAATCGCAGGCTTGTAACTGCTCCGCGTATGTTTCAACGCGCCAAAGTATAAACACAAAACAACAGCGGACGCATTGATAACTATCTGCATGCTGCACTATTTGTAAAAGTTTTCGGCCAAACCATTTGATGAACGACGGGGTGCCCCAACCAATTAATAACAATACTGTCGATAGTATGAATACTGTTCATACCATTAATAAAATCGGCCGAACGACATTCTTTTTCTTGTTTTTTTTCATCAGCAAAATGATATGTTTTTTATGTCAAGGCCGCCGATTTTTTCGTCAGGTTTACTCTTTAGTATATTGCTCAAAATCAGTCCCGAAATCGTCGGGGAACACCATTCTTGTTTTTTCGGAATGATTAAGTGTTATGTTATTTTTTAGTGCATGCCAAGGAAGGCCCCAAGGATTTTTCGTCAGGATTAAGCTTATAATTTTGCTCAAAATCGTTTTTTTTTTTTGAGCTTCTCATGTGAGACAGACGTCTCATAAAAAAAAATGGGTGCACAGTACCTTCACCGTGACATGGGTCGAATTTTCCAATAAATGTTTTTTTTGGGTCAGGTATAGATAGAGCTCTTGAAGCGAGGATCTTTAAAAAAGAAAAAAACGATGCAAGCATACCGTATCATGTGTTATAACTAGAGCTAAGTCGGCACGACTTATGAAGTCACCGACTGAAGTCACCGACTAGTTGTTTGGCGGACTGGGAGTTAGTCGTTTCCCCAAAATGCGGAAGTATCCGACTTATTAATTGGTTCCCCTGCCCGTAGGAAAGATTATTTTAACGTGTGACGCACTTTTGCCTTTTTGCCCCACCCCCGCATGCACACCTCACGGCGCTTCGCGCTTGGTGCAGGCAAGCAATGTCTGCCTGGTTGGTGAAAACCCGACGTGCTCCGTCCCGGCATGGTAGCGATGCGAGGGTCTATGGTCATACGACCACGGCCACGCACAAACTGAGTACACCCCCTCCCGGGGGAGCTAACTTGGATTGCTTCGCGCGCCCGACTTTAAGTCGGCAAAGTCTGCTGACCATCACCTGGTTTTGGCAGCCGAGTTGGCGACTAAGTCCAGTTAGTCGGCTAACGGCACCTACCGATTAGTTGTGCTATTCGCCAAATGTTGCCGACTCAAAGCTCTAGTGATAGCATAAATACATGAAGTGGGATTCGAACCATAGTCGGGTAGATCTTCTGCCAGGGAACGAAGTGCTACCCGTATCGTAGCGCGCACGTAGTGTGTCTCAAGAAAAGTGCGTGCAGTTCCCAAGGAGTCCACAAACTAAATCGGCGCGGTTCAGAAAGTATTAGGCTTTTCACGGGTCGGATGGGATTAAGGTGACCCGACCCGACCCGACCCGACCCGACCCGACCCGACCCGATCCAACCCGACCCGACCCGACCCGACCCGACCCGTGAGATTTGAAAACCTCCTGGCCCGATCCGACCCGACCTGTCCCGTGAGATTCCAAACACCGCCTGACCCGATCCGACTCGACCAGCTAGAATATTTTTTTAACGTCCGGACCCGACCCGCGGGCCGGGTCATGGCCCTGAGAAATTGTGGTTCGACTATTAAAACTATGCCAGGCCGTAAAACTGATTTTTTTGTTCTCTGCGCTCTCTCCGTGGGTGTGCCGTGCGCGGATTGTGTCCTGCTAACTCTTGGCAGGGTCGCTCCTCATTTCAGCGAGAGACGCGTGCTGCGGATGTTTCGGGAGGCGCTTACCTGTGGCAGCGAGGGCTCGTTCGCCATACAAAAGGTCAGGAACGTCCCAAAACAAACATATTCCAGGTATATAGATATATGTGTTGTACATGTGAAGGGGTGGGAGCTATAGACTTGCACAATTAACTCCCCCCCTTGTTTGGTTTCCATACTTTCATACTTCAGTTTAATACAGAACGGATACTCGTACGCCCTCGCGCCGAGGGAGGTACGTAACAAGAAAAAGCCAACACATCAAGACGCCGAATGCCATCCCTCCCATCCAATCCCTTCCTCCGATCGTCTTCCCGCTCATAATAGAATTTCTCGTTTTTCGATAGCAAGCCTGGCAGATGTGACCCACCTCGCTCTCGCAGAAGCTTTGGCAAAGTTGCTGTGGGTCCGTTTGGTGCAGCACTCACACGGCATTGTTGTTACTATCGGCGTTTTGTCGTTAGACGTTTGTGTGCCATAAGCTTCGACAACGGTTACTCTATATGAACCACGGAAAAAAAAAAAAAAAAACTCGCGAGAACAGCTGAGGAAGTATTCGAATAGTGTGGAAAGCCATTTGATAGATCCATTTTTTGTACCTGCGTCCGACTCGACGCTAGACTTACTCCATATGTTACCCTTTCCTTGCACTTCTCGTGATATTTGATGTTCGCTTCTCTGTCGTTGCCCCTTCGTTGCTCGCTGTCAGGACACCTTCTGCGACGTCTGCCGACAGCATGGGCTCGTCCAACTCAGTGAGTGTTCAACCCACTATAGTACCGGTGTTACCTGGTAATGTCGCAAATAATGATGATGGTGGTGCTTGGTGTAGCCAGTGTTACCGCTGGTAATACGGTAATTATGTAAGTGGCGGCATATGGTGTGGCCAGTGTTACCGCTGATACTAACGGTAGTAAGGATGAGGGTGCATGTCGAAGCCATTGTTACCGCTGGTAATACCGGCAGTAGTAATGGTGGTGCATGGTGTAGCCAGTGTCACAGCCGGATGCTATCGGGAAGGCATCAATAGTAAACAATCATGCCGGTGCCAGTGACATCGGCTATGTTATTTCTTGAGCCCTCAGCTTTCAGCAGACTGTTATAGAGTGGTCTACGTAGATGGGTGCTCTATATCGGTCATGGTTGGGGTGAAACCAGGCGATAATAGACGTCGCAGTCATGTCAAGGCTATCGTAATTGGGCGAGAATGTAAGTGACGGCGATTGTCCAGACAGGACACCCCACGTCGTCCACTCCCTGCCTGCTTCATACACAGCTTCCTAGAGTATGATATTATCAGCCTTGTGCCAGCCTTGTGCCTAGGCAGCGAGCCAAACGGAGGGATGAATAAAGACACCAGGAACCATGAGGAGGGCGCTTGCCAGCGCCGACAACCCTGTTCCCACCTCGGGGATACGTTGGCGTATGGCGTCGTCGGCAGGGCATGAGCATGCACGTGAAATTACAGTGGGTTTGTTTTGGTGTCGAAAACAAAGCGCTTGTTGCATGTACCTCAGAACGCCAAATGGTTGTTAATAATATACCCTCTCTCTCTTGCTCGCAAAACGTTATACCGTGTCACACCGTACGAGGCCAACCCCAACCCCCCTTTTCGCCCCTCCTTCTCCCTTCTATTCCCTCCCCTCTCCTTCCCCCCCTTCTCCTCTACCCACCCCCGCTCCCGCTCCCGCTCCCTCTCTCCCTCTTCCCTGCCCCCCTCTCCTGCCCCCCCTCCCTTCTCCTCCCTGAACCCCCCGACGCATCCGCTTACCCTGACGATGGTCCGACGTCCGTGTAGTTGACATCGCCAGCTTGAAGAGGGCCGACGAGGCTAATCACGTTCGTCTTCACACCTTCACACGTGCTGCACAAGCACGGCTGCATGCTGGACCAACCCGAACAGCGTCAACGACGTCGACAACGTCATTAACAACAACCACGGCAAAAGCAGCAGCGGGAGCAACAGGAGCAGTAGCAGGAGCAGCAGTAGGAGCAGCAGCAGCACGAGGAGGAGCAGCACGAGGCGGAGGAGGAGGAGGAGGTGGTGGTGGAGGAGGAGGAGGAGGAGGAGGAGGAGGAGGAGGAGGAGGAGGGAGGGGATCAGCAGCAGGAGAAGCACCAGCAGGAGAAGCAGCAAAAGGATCAGACACAAGAGAAGGAGAAAAAGGGGCAGCAGAAGGGGCAGCAGAAGCGGCAGCACAAGCAGCACAAGCAGCAGGAGAGGACGATGTACCGCCGGTTGATATTGATAACAACACCAATTATGCTAGTGATGATAGTGCTAATAATAGCATTGCCGGCAGCACGAGCCCCGCTCAACGAACAGCGGCAGTCGACACCACCCCCCCTACCGCTGTGGCAAGGCACGACGACGGCAATGACAACCATGACGACCACGACAACCATAGTAGTGACGATGATGCCACTGCCGTTGCCACTGCCACTGCCACTGGCGCTGCGAGAGAGAGCTCGGGTTCTGATATCAGCCAAGGCGACGACGCCAACGACCACAATAATAACCGGTGGGACAACAACAATCCTGAGAACGAGGATGATCGCGACTATCGTAATCGGAACGATCGCCGCGAAGGTGATCGTTCCGACGACGAGAGGTCCCTGTTCTCGACGTGGAAGGTGTCTGAACCTGAGACCCCCCGCAGTGCCGTCGGGCGAATGCCACGATAGGAATACACAGGAGCGGTTCCTCTATAATGCCGGTTTGTGCCAGCCAGCACTAAAAAAGCACTATGGTGGCCGCCGGCACTACTCCGCACACTTGGGTGAACTATATATAGTGTATCGGTATGTGCACTATAGAGGGAAAAACCGGCACTATAGAGGCAGCCAGCACTACTCCTCAAACTCGAGCTATACAGCCGCCCTGAATGAGGAGGCTTAGAAAAATTGGACGCGGCCCCCCCGCCGTGCCATGGGTTAGCTGGAAGTAACATTCCAACAAGCTACCAGGTACCACAGTACTACGTATGAGGAGAGGCGGGGGGTGAGGTTTGGGTTGGAGTTGGTTGGGGTCATTGGTATGCCCGTACGTGCTGCTGCTGATGCTGCTGCTACACTTTCTGCTGTAGCACGTATAGTGGCGAGAGGGGGGGGTAGAAGGTGCTTTGTTGAACAAATGAAGATAGTGTATAGCACACAGCTTGCAAAGATGAGTGTCGACGAAGTCTTCGATCTCACAGCTGTTGTGTGTGTTGATTCTGTACAACAACACTACCGGTAAAAGAGCGGATGTCATGTGTAGCGCTACGACGAAAAGCTTTACCCGTTTTTTTTTTTAACGAAAATGATAAGATGTGAGTGTTTCAACATTTTTTGTCTGTGTTTTGGTTTTGGTCTTCTTGGTTCGTGTTCATCGTCTAATGTAAGTATGATTATCACCTACTATTGGAGAGAGATGAGCGTTTTGTACTTCCGTTGCCGTGTGCGGGTCGTAGTCACAGAGTAATCCCTATATTTAAGGTTCGGGACTGGAGAATTACTAATAATTCCAACCAGCCTCGAAACAGTATAGAAGCAAGCAAATGCGTGAATTGCTTTGAGCGTGGGTTAATTTCTTTAAGCGTGCGTTAATCGCTTCAAGGGGCCTAAAGCGCTTTAAAGGCATTTAAGTGATTTTAAGCGGACGTTAATTGCTCCAAGCGGCGGGCCTAAAGTGCTTTGAAGTGCGTAATTGTCTTCAAGCCTGCGTTAATTGCTTTAAGCGGGCCTTAATTTCTCCAAGCGTGCCTTGATTTGCTTCAAGCATGCCTTGATTTGGTTCAAGCGTGCCATAACTGCTTTAAGCGGGCCTCAATAACTTCAACATTGCCTTGATTGCTTAAAGCGTGCATTAATTGCTTTAAGGGTGCGTTAATTGCTTCAAGTTGGCCTTAAGTGCTTTCAAGGGCCTTAATTGCTTTAAGCGTCCGTTAATTGCTTCAAGCGTGCGTTAATTGTTTCAAGCGTGCCTTATGAACGTACGTCAATTGCTTTAAGCGGGCATAAAGTGCTTTAAGCGGGCCTCGAGTACTTTTAAGTGGCTTAATTGCTTCAAGCGTGAGTTAATTGTGCGTTTATTGCTTCAAGTGTGCCTTGATTGCTTCAAGCGTGCCTTAATTGTTTCAAGCGTGCCTTAATTACTCTGAGCGTGTCTTCACTTATCTCATACAAACTCCACGTGCTTTGCGACCACAGTAATTCTGAGGGATTACCGTAAGCAAGCTGCCTATTTTTAAGGCGCGGCGGTAAACTACTGTCGTCCTTGTTGGCGGTTACTCTGGGGTTCGAATATCGGCTGGTGCAATCACCTTGCACAGGACACTACCTGGTACTTATGAGTCCTATTAATAGTCGTATTAATAGTCCATCGCCTAAAGTGTGAGAGCGCGATTAGGCAAAACATCAACATTTAAGGCACCGAACGGGTGTACGTAAGTCACCGAAAGGGTACATAAGGCACCGAAAGGGTATACGAAACACCGAAAGGGTACAACAGGCACTGAAAGGGTATATAAGGAACCGAAGGGGTATATAAAACACCGAAAGGGTACAAAAGGCACCGAAAGGGTACATAAGACACCAAACTAAGACGCCAAAAGGATATATACGGCACCGAAATGGTAAATAAGGCACCGAAAGGGTACATGAGGCCCAGAAAGGGTACATAAGGCACCGAAAAGGTAAAGAAGGCACCGAACACCGAACGAACCGAAAGTAAGGGACCCTTCTGTGAGAAAAAGGTGCTAAGGCGTCTCCCGCCGGGCAACATGAGCTTAACTTTATAGATCTTCCTGAACTATCTATTAAGGCCATCGTCAAGCAGGGATAGATCATCTGTCCTCCGACGTGTGAATGGCTTTATAAGAAAAGATGCGTGCGACGGTAGGGGCGCACCAGAGAAAATTCTGACACGAGCGCTCCTTGTTTGAGGAGCTCTCCAGTCGTACCTCACGGGGAAAAGTTTGATTGCAAGAACGCATGTACAAAAATGCAACCGGATGGCGTACCCTTTCTGTTTTCACACTTCTGCTTTTCCAGCTTCTGGACAAGCCGTGGTCTCAGTCGTCGTCCCTCGCCCCCCCCCCCCGGTCCTTGCCTTCGATTTTTATTGCGCACAGGGTTCAGCAATCCTACTGCTCGTCGATTTTTCATCGAGCGTGGCTAGCTCACGCTCTCGCGCTTTCCGCTGGTCAATTTCCCTACTGGTAGTATGGCCTAGAGGTAGTAGTAGTATGAGTATGAGTATGTAGCATGTAGTAGTATATGCAAGGACACAGGCTACGATAGGGGAGTCCATTCATGGGCCATTTTTTTTCGGTTGCTTGGAGTCACTCGCGCGAGTGACCCCCTGTTCCTTTGCGGTGTTAATAAGCTTTCTTTGGTGCTATTATATACCTGGTATATAATATTATATATACTATTGTATACACCATTATACACTATTATATATGCTATAATATACACTATAATATACACTACTATATATACTATTATGCTAATCTAGCGACATGAATCCGCAACGCAATCAATAGCCACGCTGCGCCAAGCACATCGCGTGAAGTCTTTTCGTCTGTGAGGTACAGAGTCACTCGTGCGAGTATGGTAGTATAATACCGCTAATATATTAGTGAAAAAGGGGGGCGTATTAACATATATTAACATCCCCCCTACCGTAGCCTCGGTCCAAGATTATACTAGCACACAGTATGGATAGTATATCCAAGTATATATATTCAGTATGCAGGCTGCCGTAGAGGGGTGCACCAATAGATTTCGGAGGCTCGTTATTCACTTTGAGGCGCTCTATTACCCCACCCCTACTGATAAAAGAAAAAATAACTATTTTTGCCTTTAAAAAAATGGCAAAAGTGCAGCCCAACGAGCAATAACCCCCCCCACGCATGGCTTAGGTATGCAAAAAAAATATCATGTTACGAAACAAGAACGACGTGTATATGTGTATATATGTGTACATGTGTATATATTAGGCGACAATTCGGGGTTAAGGGTCCTGCCTCGTCATCCAGAAAATATTTTTGCGAAAAATATGTACTTGGATACCTTAATACTCCTGTCGCTGTTCAACCGGCCTATTGCCTGCCGAGAGCGCCCAGCAGCGTGGGTAAGCACAATTCGATTCGAGCCGATGAGGGAGGAAAATGCTGGAGTCTTCTCGCGATAAAAGCGAAAGAACGTACCGTAGTGTGTGGGGGGGGAGACGTAGAGCCTGTTAAGTGACCCCGGGTATCTGACTTACGTCTATTAATAGGGGAAGGAGAACGAGAAAATAAAAGCGCGGGTATCTGACTTACGTCTATTAATAGGGGAAGGAGAACGAGAAAATAAAAGCGCGAAGATACTAGAAGGGATGTGGGCAAAACAAAACAAAACAAAATGGGGGGGGGGGGGGGCACAGTAAGATGCCGTTCAGAACACAACGGAAACGGAAGCCTACCGAAACACGTACAGTTAATATGATAAGATGCTGTGCAAGACACACACGCCTTGTTTACCGACATCTACCGATACCTGCTCTGAACGACGCCAAAGCTCCACCATCCATACCTCCATCGATCCGGCCGAAAAGCCACACTCGTAACAGTACACCGCACAAGACCTCTTGGCGGCTCCTCTATCGAGTCACTACTACCCGCACTTCAATTAAGCCAGAAACGCAAGTGGTACGTGCAGTCGGCACCAAAAACAACGCAAAAACTTGTCACAGACAGTAGGTACGAAATGCAGTCTGCACTTAAAAGTGACCCAAACGGTACGCAAAACAGACGGCAGTAGTAGACCGTTGCCCTCACGTTAACCCCCGCCCCCCCGCACAACAACTTGCGGGAAGTTTCTAACCGTCAAAATATCACGTACGTGTACGGGCAGATGGTCCATCCACCAACTCCTCTGACGAACCCACAGCCGCCGCATTGCACACCCCGTACGAAGACGAACCGATTTGGCGAATACTCGCGAAATCCATGGCCATTCGGCGGATCGAGTCGTTCTTCGGTACCCCCCCCCCCCCCGGAACTATTCTTTGACGAAACCGCCTCCTTAGAAAGCAGATTTTGGCCGTATCATATCTCCTCAATTCCGGCGCCCTTTAACACCCCGACGTCATCGTTCGATAGTCCTTCTCGCAGTCAAGGATTTTTATTTTGCAGCGTCCTTCCTCGTGTCGAGCAGCCATGACACGTTCGTCGAAGTAAATCGCTGGTTTTTGGGGGGTGCCATATCGCAGTATCAGTCAATCGTAGGGGATAAATCGTCCACGGAACGAATACTTGCGAATGCATCTGAAAGATGAGATTCGCCCAGAGACGAACACCTGTCCCATATTTTTTGCGAGGGTAATTGTCCACGGGCGGACGAAAATACTAGTCCGTCAAACCGAATACGAAGTCAACGAATACGAGCAACACCTCTTCGTATTCGTCTTCGTGCGCGGTTTGCAAAGCATTTATAATTTATTCCTCGGTAGGTTTTGAGTTTGAATCTTCGTCAGATTTGCACTTACATTTCGGTGGGCGAACAAGTTCGATTTAGCGTGAGTACGTGTTGCAGTACTAAAAAGGCTAAAACTGCGGCAGACCCTATATTTCGAAAGTATTGGCCAGTACGATAATGTATTTTAGGACACAACACACAAGGACGCGGTGCTACGATATATGTGTCTAGAGTAGCGCTTTTTTTATGCAAAATTCATTTCTGAATGACGGGGCTTTCCTCCTTATAAACAGAGTTTTCAGAAAAATGGGAACGGAGCCTAAAATGAGAACCAAGCGTTATCTCCAGAACCATGTGGTGTATCAGAGAACCGAAATGATCCTGCGAAACCCCTTGGCCAGCCCTGTGAGAGGAGCTCGTCAGAACGGTCATGCTCCATCTCATGCCTTCGGGTGGGCGCAAAAAGCGATATACGCTGGCTCTATGGTGATTTCTCTAGATGCTGGCTACCGAGGCGATGCCGCGGACTTCCAGCCTGAGCGACAGCTCATTCGAAGGCTGCTGTACAGCCCCACAGGACTGTCATTTTTTTTTTTTTGAGTTGTACATAATTGGTTTGCTTTCTGAAAAAAACCGTCCGTTCTCATTTTAGGCTCCGTTCCCATTTTTCAGAAAACTCTGTTCTTAGCGCAAAATCGTCAGAAATCGTCAAAAATCGTCATGACATTTCTTATTTTGCAAGTCGGTTGTTTCGTATGCCTGGAATACAGGTTTGTCCATTGGAATAGCTGTTTCAGTTTGCTCACAAAACAAATAACTTAAATTTGGGGTGAGACTTGGAGCTCCTCAATATAATACGTTATAAGCCTCAGAAAGCGAAATGGTAGCAAAAAGCTTGACTACGATACCGCAGCATGGCTCCAAGGTACGCGTCTCTCATCAATAGCGAAAACAACAGGATGTATAAACAGGTGTACGTCTCGCAACAACACACAAGGTACCCGTCTCTCAGGGAAAACAACATAAACAGGTTAACATCCCGTAGCGAAAACAACATAATAAAAGGTATTTGTGGGTATACGTACAAGGTATATAGATATAGCGGGGGTGCTTCGCGCCAGTTGGCGGCATTTAGGTTCGAGCAAATGATGCTTCCATCTTCCGCCTAACCATTGATACGAACGCCTATTTCTAATGTGCACAACTGCTGTAGCAGATAAACAATCCCATCGTCGCTGCAGTACAACTATTAACATATATATACTATATAACAAGTTGGGTTTCATCTGTCGGGACAGATCACCATTTCCCCGCACTCTTGATGATCTAGAGATATTTCAAGGAAGATCTGTGTGGTCTAGTTCATGTTGACGTGTTGGAGCCGTATGGTCGGCACGATCTATCACACTTTTCCAGGATTGGACCCGTGCTCTTTCTCCATACGAATATATAGTCTACATATCCTGCACAACATATCATAACGGCAGGATGCAGGATCTACAGCAAAGAATCTACTGTAGAGAATCTACTGTAGAAAATCTACTGCAGAAAATTTACTGTAGATAATCTACTGTAGAGGATCTACTGTACAAAATCTACTGTAGATAATCTACTGCACAAAATCTACTGTAGATAATCTACTGTAGATAATATATTGTAGATAATCTAGGGGTGCCGCCGAAGTTTCTGAGAAGTTCCTGAGCTTCCAACACGAGGAGCTCAATATCTCTCACCGGAGGCAGGCATGACTTCGAAGGCATTCATTCGGGCAACCCGACCAAAATTTTTATGATGTGCGCTGGTCCTAAGAATAGTCCTAGGAACAGTTCTAAGATAATAGTTCTAGGAATAGTCCTAGAGTATACACCAGATGTACCCGTAAAATGATCATGCTAACCGATAATGCAACATAGTACAAAGAACTCAACCGCTCACAGACAATTAGTTAATCCAACAACTGCAACCCCTACCACACTGTAGAGGGATAGAAGGATGACGAGGTTCACGATTTGTCAGCGAGATGAAGGGTTTGTATAGGAAGTAGTAGGGAAGACTCTCTGGGGTACGCGGGTACCAACCCTTGTTGTTTAGGTCATACTCGGGTCAGGTACCCGGATGTCCCCTGAGTATATAGACTACTTCTCGAGTATACTCCAAGTACCCTCGTACTTCTGGATGGTTTCACGCCACCAGCACATGCTACTAATAAATGTCACTTCGTAACGTTACCAGTGTTACTACTGCAATATTATAATAGTACGGTCGAGAGGCACTTGATAAGCTACTCTACACCCCACCCAAATACTGATTTGCAGAACACAGAAAGTGAAAAACGATTAAAAAAAAGCTCATAATAATGTGTCTTCGGTATAAAACGAAAAAACGAATAAAAAAACTATTGAATAGTACACTCCAGCGATAAGTACTGGGTGAAGGAGTCCTGCAGCTCAGTTGTTTTTTTGTTTCTTTCCAAAGTGCTGGCGCTACTACTATTATGGTACCAGACGTACAAAGGCTGCGACAACGAAGGCACGATGCAGTGATTATTTACCGCGACGGTGGCAAAACGATTAACATTAATAAATTCACGGCAGACAGCCACAATGTTGTCTCCCCGAAACAAGCAATAAATAAAATATTCGTTACCCCGTGTGAAGACACGTCAATTGTATCTATCTCTGCTTGGCGCCCCAAAATCTCGCTCACATCACCAGTCACATACCTGGTACCATCCCATCCCATCCGATCTCATCCTATCTCGTCCCCTCCAACCGGTGAATGCCATTTTTTCCTAATTTCACTATTCATTACCCCACGTAGAGATACGCCAAAGGTATCTCTGGCGGGCACCCCAAAATCTCGCTCACACCACCACTCGGATACCAGCCTATCCCATCCCATCCCATCCCATCCCACCACCCCAACACATCCCACCACCCCAAAACATCCCACCACCCCACCCCATCCCATCCCATCACCCAATCCCAACCCATCACCCAATCCCAACCCATCACCCAATCCCATCCCATCCCTTCTCCTTCAACCGTTCATTGGTACCAGGTAGTTTTATTTTTCATTATTTAATTTTATCGGCGACCCCAACTTCAAAAGAGGTCTACAACCCCCCAACCCAACCCCTTCAGGCTACAGACTTGGTTTAGAGCGTTTGCTTCTCGCAAGCTTCCCTTAAGACGGCTAAGCGCAACGGCAGCCGCCTCGAAGCCCTAAGCTTCCCCGTAAGCTTCTCTCAAGCTTCCCTTAAGACGGCTAAGCGCAACGGCAGCCGCCTCGAAGCCCTAAGCTTCCCAGTAAGCTTCTCTCAAGCTTCTCTCCAAGACGGTTAAGTGCAACGGCAGCCGCCTCGAAGCCATTGCCACCGCTCACCACCGAGACTCTCAAGACGACACTTATGGTGCTATAGGGGTGGTTGTACAGCAAGATACGCTACGGTAGCAAGCTGACATCACCATATTTTTTCTGGAGTTTTACACCACACTCTTCTTAACCCGAAGAAAAGGTATTTTTTTAGCAAAACTGAAAGCACGAAACCCGAAGGACACACCCATGTCATAATAGGTGAAAACAAAATACGTACGGTGCAAAACAAGAAAGAAATTCAGACGATTTTGGCGTCTTAACGCCTTTAAAGCTGGAAACCCATTTTATTTAACGAATTTACTCGAGGTTAGTATAGGGAGGGATTTGGGGGCTCTAAAGGGGATACGGAGCTCCTTTTCATTCAGAAAATAGTATCGCCAAAAAGCGATATACCTTAATACCGATATCGTAACACGCGTCTTTTATTAAGGTATACCTTGTTTCAGGTCATTGTGGCGTGTGTTAGGTGCTGGTACCTGGGGCTCTCATGGGCTAAAACACGCATCTCACAGCTTGAGGTACATCACCAGGGTACCGCGTTTTTTTCTCGTTCTTGTGTTTTGGGGGCAACTGAGATAGTGATGGAGATACGTCATATAGGGCGGGGTGGACAACCTTAACTCCGCGCAAGGGGGAAGGTACCACGTGGTGCGTATATGGTAAGGCGCCCTACGAGGCAGTTACATAGTATTCCCATTGCTGTCTCCGGAAATGGCCACACCAGTTAACAAATCAGTTCACTCGAAGCTGCTATAAGCTGTTATCCATATGCCAGAAAGTACGCACAAAGTGCCGATGACCGCCTCACAAGTGGTTGTTAGCACGATGCAGCTCACCCTTCATGCGACCTGCCCCACACCTCACGGCGCTTCGCGCTTCGTGCACGCGATGGCTGCCTGGTCGGCGTAAACCCGACACGCTCCCTCCCGGTGTTGTAGAGATGTGAGGGTCTCTGGTCACGCGGCTTCGGCTGTGCACAGAATGAGTACAAATACCGCCCCCATTTAGCCGCCAGACTTAGTGGAGGCGTTGCTGCTCCTGCAAAAAGACCCCCTCTTGTCCCCCGCCCCTAGTCATATGACTACGGCTACGCATAAAATGAGCCCCCCCCCCTCAGCTGCCAGGCTAAGTGGAAGCATTTCTACTCTTGAGAAGCTTAACAGCGAACGCAGCCGCGCCGAATCCGTTGTCAATATTTACCACCGAGACACCAGGGGCGCAAGCATTCAGCATGGTCAGCAGGGGGGCTAGCCCTGACATGGCAGCTCCGTAGCCCACGCTGGTCGGCACCGCCACCACCGGGCATTTGACCAAGCCGGCCACTACCCCGGGCATCGCGCCGTCCATACCCGCCACGCAAAGCGCGACTCCCGCCTGTTCCACTTGCGGGATGACGCCTAGCAGGCGGTGGATGCCAGCGACTCCCACGTCATGAAAGCGCAACACCTATAGATAATCAACAGACAGCAACAACCACAACGAACAAAAAGCGCGATCGTTAATATTTTTTGGCGGGCCGCGAACAAAAAAAAAACAGCCCTTTATAGACGCCGGCGACGCCCACGTCGTGAAAGCGCGACACCTATAAATATCAACAGTGAAACAACAACAACAACAAGCACAGCAGTAAACAGAGAGCGCGTTGTTTAACCTCTTGGAAGCTCCAAAACAAACTAGGGAAGCGTTTAATGGGTGCCAGCGGCACCCACCAAGAGGCAACAACTGCAACAACATCCGACAGCAAAACAAGGAACGTTTTTAGCCACCATTGTGAGCCCCCCCCCAAAAAGCGGATTCGCGGATTATTCCTCATTTTGGGGCCAAAAATAATCCGCGTGACTTACCCATTTGGGGTTCAAGTTATCGTATAGCAGGCTATCGTATAACAGGTTATCAAAAATAGCAGGTTATCGTAAACAGGTTATCGTGTAGCAGGTTATCGTATAGCGGGTTATCGAATAGCAGATTATCGTATTAAATAGCAGGTTATCGAATAGGAGGTTATCGTAAACAGGTTATCGTTTAGCAGGTTATCGTGTAGCAGGTTATCGTAAACAGGTTATCGTTTAGCAGGTTATCGTACAGCAGGTCATCGTTTAGCAGGTTATCGTACAGCAGGTTATCGTACAGCAAGTTATCGTTTAGCATGTAGCGACGTCAAAAGGGACGGGGGGCGATGTCTTTCTCAAGCGTCTATTAATAGGCGTTAGAATGAGTCGATTTATGCCCCATGCCCGCGTTTAAACTATCAAGGGTTTCGAATAGACCCAATCTTGGTTCTGGCTAGAAAACTAATTATATTTAAAATAATTTGGCGCGGTATTATCCAAAAAAAAACAGTCGCGCGTTAAGGTGCAACCAGGTTCAGTAGGGAACGTTGTAATCCATGCCGCATGAGGGATTTGCCCCCCCATTTGGCACTACGGGAGCCAATATACAGCACTGTGCCATATACAGCACTGTGTTCTTCACATTAAAGTCATCATGTTATCACCCGTCTACACCCAGCACAACCAGTGTCTGTGCCGATGCCTCAGAGAGACGAGCTCTGGGGTCACAACCTACGAGATAGAGATGCACATCGCGAGTACGGCAAGGTAACTTGGCCATGCAATCATCAATCATATGATGCCAACCGCAACGAGCACGCAGGCCAAAAAAAAAGATGCAAGCCAGCACACAGACAATTGCAATAAAAAGGGATAAAAAAAAAGTGAAAAAAAAAACTAAACGACAACAAGAAAAATAGAAGAAACAAGAAGATTAAAAAAAAAAAAGGAACTCGAAACCAAGGAGGAAACACGACAGGATAAGGAATCAGACCCCACAATACTACGAAGAAATGCAAATCTTGTGACGGCACAATCTTGATCTGTATGGTACCTGTGTATATATCCGACCTCAATATCTGTACTCGCGGATATCCGGTGGATACGTTACACAAAGAAAAACGGCGCCACCTGAGATGATGCGGTGGAACCTAAACAAATAAACTTCAACACATGTAGAGAATCCGTGTCATCGTAGTATGCCGACCTATTCCCCTGTTCTTGCGGACGGTCGCCCTGGAGATCTGGCGGTTAAACTCGAACACTACTAAGGTCGGAGTCTGGGGTTCAAATGTCGGTACTTGTATGGGAATACTTACTTTCTAGCAACACCACATAAACCGCCGAGAGCGCTTTATAGCGTGGGGAGGCACAGTTCGACACGAGTCGACGAGGGAAGAGAGTACTGAAGTCTTACTCGATATCAGAACGAAGGCGCGTACCGTAGTGGAGAGGGGGGAGAAGAGCCTGCTCAGTGACCCCGGGTCTGTCTGAGGTACAGAGCGCGTCTAGGGAGGGAGAAGGAGACAGAAAAAGTGCGAAGATTATACATAGGAAGAGCCAAAAAACGAAACAAAAAGCTGACCATATTTGGCCCTGACTCCTATATCTTCCTTTGAAAAAGTAATTTGGAGTCATGTGACTGGAGTCGGTGCTTGGCAAAACAAAAAACGGAGACACGACGAGAAAAAACACATCTGTCCGATTTTATCCCCCTTAAAGCGGGCCATTCAGATGTTTCCGAGCGCAGAATGCTTGACGACCTACCAGGATATACGGTATGTCTTTGTAAAATCGCCTTGTTGATCCTGGGGCTAGGCTAGCACTAAGGGAGGTCACCGCTGCCGACCTACGAACATCCTTCACGATGAGGACTACTGAGGACATACACCCCCCGTTACACGCGCGATGGAAGCATCACACACAGCTTGCAACGACTACAAGTTGAGACTAAACCCTCGATCTCGCAGGTGGAGTGCAAGTATATTCGACAATAAAGGCAAACATGTACACATGGAGACACAAGAGGAACACCAAACCAAGGTTGTCCGAACAACAAAATATGCCACTCATAAACGGCATGCCCACAAGCGACAGCGGCGACGACAACCCCCGAACCAAAGTACCGCCTTTGAGGGTGTGTGCGAGAGGAGCGCTACCCCGAAATCATCCGTCTTCGGCAAGCAGAATTGCTCGAGCCGCTTCTTCGAGGTAGACGGTGATTGTGGATTTTGTCTCGTCAGAATGTTGAAATAAGCACCTAAAAATGTTCGAGTGGTATAATACCCAGGCACCGTGTGAGAGACTTATCATGCAGCTCCCAACAGCAAGGCAGGTAATGGGAACTATCGGCCGCTGTGACGGCGTAACACATCAGTGTTACATGTCAGTGTCAAATCCTGGTCACACCTGGGACAATTTTCTTTCTTTTCTTTCATTTTTATCTTTTATTCTTATTTCTATGGTCCATCTTGTTTTGCTGTGTTCTCGTACCCGGTACGCTAGCATTTCACATGCTTTACCTTGATGACTTGCGACTGTTTGGTTTACTCAGTCTCACAGTCTGTGACCACAGAATTTGTATCTCTCTAGGATGAGTCAGCACGAACACTGGGTGCATTATACTGATGACGTCGGGTAGAAAGGATGGTGAAGACAACACACAACTGGAACAAGTAGCGTTTATCTCAACACCTGCTGACCTCGCTTCCGACATCGCCTTCTCCGTCTGCAAAATCGGCGTGCTTCCAGTATCTAGTGACCATGCGCGGGAGTGTCACAAAATAACTCCTTTCGGAAACCCTCGCGAACAATCAACTTAAAATCGGAGGACCCTCTCAATGAAAAAACACGTGTCGGTACGGCAAAAAAAACTCCTTGCTCCAACCCCCGGCCTAAAAAAACGTCGTGGTTACCTGCGGTTTTTGTCCTCGCGAGGCGCTTTCCGGACAGTATCGCGTACTATACTCGTAGTCCAACCAATAGTTCATAATTGTCTCACCTCTGCCCCCGCCAGCTCCGCCAAGACGGCCGCCTCCTCCGCTACCGCTAGGTCCGACGTACCAGCGCTCAACACCGCCACCTTTCCAATAAATGATGATGATGATGGTCTCCCTCCCGTCGAAGCCGTCCCTGGTGCTGGTGCTGTCGTTCCTGGTGTTGGTGTTGGTGTTACTGGTTCTGTTAGCGCTGCTCCTGCCGGTGCGACGGATTGGGAATCGCCAAATGACACAATGCGCGCGTCAGCGTGATATCTTAGCCCCGGCAAGCCCGCGGAGATGGCCAACCACTTCTCCTGAGACACTCTAGTCGCCACGATCGGAGAACTGCTCGACATGGCCACCCCTCCCATCTCTGATGTTGCTGCTCCTGATCCTGCTCTTCCTCTTGCTGTTGCTGCCTCGTTGGTTTCTCGACGGTCTCGAATCATGGCTTCCAATATGTGGATAATCTGCTCCGCCGACTTTCCCTCACCAAACACCACCTCCGGAAAGCCGACGCGGCGACTTCTGTCGTGGTCAATCTTCGCGAACCCTCCTACATCCTCCGCTTCAGCACCCCCTGAGACAAGCAGGGGGGCCAGCTTGGCTGTTGCCGCGGACGGAGAGAGGTCTCCGGCTGCGACTCTAGCCAGGAGGGACGGCAAGTCGCCGCATGTTGAGGAGCTGAGCCTTCCGACCCGCCGCGAGATCGAGATAGCGAGGTGGCTGGTGTGGCTTTCCCGCTGGCGTAGGAGTGTCTGCAACAACAAGAACATAGGCAGGTCGATAGATATAAGACATGAGCGTGCATGCTAGTGTAGGCTAAAACGGACGTGTGACGCAACAACAGCAGCGACAAGCAACGCACACGAAGAGAGATAGAAGACAGGCAGAGTGTGCACACACGTCGTAGTCGTTGTTACCATGGGAGGGCAATACCCACTACAGCAGCAGCAGCAGAGGGCAGCAGTACGCACACACAGCACACGATTGAAGGCAATGAGACGCAAGAAGCGTTTCCGTAGGAAGTATCGGCAAAACGTGGGCATGGGTTAGGGCGGCAAGCGAAGCAAGCGACGGGCCAAGAGAGCTACTCGTAGAGCGATGGTGCCACTACGGTGGATGAAGCACCACCGCAGAAACATGCTAACCCCTGCGCGTATGACGGCTGGGAGGGAACTGTGTTGCGTGTTGGTGGAGAGGGTGCTTGGACGCGCGTGCTTTTGTTGTGAAAGCGCCTACGAGGTATGACATTGATATCAAGTACACGTATGTACAAGGTGTTCTGATATCTGCTCAAGAAGATCCGTGCGTCGGCAGACGGCCTGGAAGATCATGAGAACATGACACGAGAACATGACACGAGAACATGACACGAGAACATGACACGAGAACATGACACGAGAACACGATGCTCTGCGAGAAAACATTATGGGAAGATGCAGAACACGAGAAAAGGGTCATAGCGTCAGCCTCGAGAGGATCTTTGGACGGGTGTGCTGCGCTGTGAAATGCACCATCTAACGTCCAATGTGCCTCTGGGGTAGTGCTGCTCAGCAGGTAGACCCGTGCGTTTTGGTGGGCGGACTGCAACTGAAAGAACATGGCAATATCTTGAACGTGACTTTGAGGGAATATGCTCGACATTCGGGAATAGCAAAAGCGTCAGCCTCTGTGACCCAGGAGTTCTTTGCAGAGCAACTACCGTGTACGCCCTAATTCCGTGCCTTCTCCAAGGACTGCGCCAGGTTACCCGCTCTCCTCACACTGCAATGCTGCAGCAGCAAAGCACACGCGCGCCCAAAGAGACTTGACCGGAACATGACAACTACCGACGCAGCTCATGAGAACAACAAATTCTGGAAGCAGTCGTAGCAGTATCATAGTCATGCTGCTGCTGGTCACACGCGTGGAAACACCATTCATCATTGGCTTACCTCGCGCGCACGAAGGCAGAAGCCGGACCCCCCCGTGCGAAAGAAGGCTGACATAGCTCTGCTCTACTAATCTGCGCAATAGCGCGGCTAGATCACGCACAGCGGGAGCCACGTCCACAGCAGTCCACAGCCGAAGGCGGCGAAAAATAATGTGAGGAAAGGCTAAAAATGTGGATCGACAAATGCTACCTCGAGTAGGACACAAGTTCCGCCATCCTCCATGTTTTGCCAAAGTGGAGTTCATAGGCGATAGAATGGCGGAATACAAACGGCAAAAGGGGGTGCAATTTATATTCTGTATTTCGTATTTTGTGCTGTGTATCTTTATTGGCTGGATCCATCTCCGAGGTCATTTATACGCCCGCTGCACGATAGAGATACCGAGTTCCTCAGCACCCAACCACAGCCAGTCTATCTAGTAGCCACCACAGTTAGTGAGTGGCTGTTTGAAGCGACAAGTGAGTGCCAAGCGATGGGCTCCCCCTGCTTTATCGACTGAAGTTTGGGCTTTGGGCACACACGGTTTCACGTTTTTTGGGGCTTTACGGTGCAAACCTTGGAAATGGATCTTTGGAAGCTAAAAAGTTATGCCTAAAAGAAACACATGAAATCATACGATAAACCTCCATAAAAAAACGACAACCACGAGAAAAGTTTACAGAAGTATCTCCTTTGTAGAACTGCACCAACGTACGTTTGTCGGGTCAAGAAATACTTGAAAATAGTGTGAGATCATTTTTCCGGCGCAAGTACCTTAGAAGGAATGTCACACCTCAATCAAACAAACGTACACGTGGGATACATGACACACCTGCCTGCTGAGCTCGAGTAGCACACTTTTTAAATATTCTTGATTGTTGCCATCACGAGTACACAGACAGCAGGGCAGTTGTTTGTCTGCGCGCATTCAAAGAACGGACGTGATGTGAGATAGGGATCGATGCCAGTCAGTCGTTCAGCATTGTCCGCCGACGGTTTCAAGGCTGGCTATCCGCTGCCCCGCCTCCCGCACAACGGGAAAAAAAAACTTCAATAAAGAACAACGCCCCGCAAGAACAGCAGAACATGCCCATACATACCATAAGATATTCTACACTAAAACTAGAACACAGGTATTAATAGTAAGGTAACGAGAGGCACGTTTTATATGCGCGACAACATGCATATTATACGTAAGAGTAAAAGCTCCGGTAAATAATCATACACCCGTGTGATGGATACAGCAGTATGCGCACATGAAAATAAATATTTGATTTTTTTTGCCGGCGGTGCTTCGTAGTGATTTTGTTCCCGAATTGATTGTCCCGCTTCTCTCGGCGTTCATTTGTCTCTCTTCGCAGTGTCGCGTGTAAATATTTTCCCGCGTACAACCCCCACCTCTACTAACTACGTCGCGTTTATTTTAACCGAGCGACGAGATCTGGGCTCTCGCCACACGAACGGCAGGGATAGAAAGCAAGTTGGTGCTCGCTATATCCTTGCCCTGTCTTCCGGACGAGAGGAGGAGTAGATGTTGGCGCGGCGTGCTGCTTGCCATTCTGTCACCTACGTCTCTCTGCTTTGAGATATCGCATCGCGATTTTTTGTCTGTTCATCCTTGTATCGTACCTTTGGCTCTTCTTCGCCGAGGGCCAGAGCCAACGCTAGTGTGGTGCGATCGTATTTCAAGGGAGGATCAGCGGGCAGGGCGAAGCTACGACATCTAGCAGGGAGCAGCCGGGCGCTGCAAGCAGCAGGAGGTGTCATGGCCTCGTCATCTGCACTAGCGGAATACATTGCTAGCCTCCACACCCAGACCTGTGAGGGGGGGTTCCTAGCTGTGGGCATACAACCGGGAGAAGCGCCCGGAACCCTTATCCGAGTTTTATCTACCCTAATCACCGTGAGCATCACGTCGGCATGGTTCAACTACCGGAAGATCACAAGACTCCTTCTCTTCTTCTCCCACTGGCTAAGGTATGTCTAGCTGTTAGTGTCTCCGGATGTCTCCATGTCTCTGTCCCCCCACCAATATATGCCTGCCCCTAACGCGTTTTCTCGGCGCTCGTAGATGCGCAGACAAGCTCTACTACTTGTACTGGACTACTAGCTGTGTTTTTCTGGTAGCCTTTCCGCCCTGAAATACCATGCCTCAGAAAATTACTTGGCCCTTCTGTTCTTGTGAACAAGGAAAGACCAGGCCAAACCACCGGACATTTCGCCGCCGTATTATTCCCATCCTTGCATGCTGCAGACGGCTCATCGTACGTGGGCTAAGCTTGACACAGACAGATCATCACTATCTGCTATTCTTCGCTACTGCCCCCCCCGCCTCGTGTTGTACGGCTCGGCCTGGTGAATTCGACTCGCCCTCGGTTGGGGATGACACCGACGCAAGTGTCGATGTATTATTCTTCGCAACACATGCAATGCGGAGATCCACTGGTGGCGGTAGATAACCTACATACACACCGGTGTAGCTTAGGGTATTCGGCTACATCACATCCAGCCGAAAAAGCTCAGTAGTACCGGTACTGGCGTTCGTCGCTCTTTCTTCCTGAAAATTTAGAACGAGAAACCACAGCGTTGTAGTCGCTGCCTGGCAAGGCGAAGGGCTTGGCACTCTAGTTGGCGCGTTGGCAGCACCATCACCACTTCCATCCACGCTCAGCCGTTTGATACGACTGGTACCGACCTATGTCATGCTCGAAGTATATTGCTTGCGCCTTCTGCTCGTTGTTTGAGGACAGAGTCGTCACACGGGTGGTTGCCCACAGCGTACATACAGCAACAACAACAACAACAGCAGTATTATTTCTGTGAGTAGACTATAGACTATAGTACGTCGTAATATACTACGTAGATTTGTTTATTTTATTCTGAAAAGACGTCGCGTGCCCTACTCTCTTTTGTTTGTTGTTGGTTGTGGCACGCCTGGTACTACCCGTCGTGCTGCTGTTTTTGCTTGAGTGACATCACCTCTAACCACACCCGCCACCGTACTACAGCAGTATACACTATACATGCAGCTTGTTTTTGGTTTGGCGCCTAGCTATTAATACCAAGCGCCATGACAAGGTGCGATGCTATCCACCGTCTTCGTCAGTGCGTAGCAGTACAGCAGCAGCAGTATGTGCACGTATGAACGGGATCATGATCATGTCGTGCGTGTTGTTCGTATTACAGTATTTCAATTCGGACACGAGACGTATCCAGGCAGCCCGCTTTGCTTCGAGTGGGTCGAGGCCGTGTTTTTTGCCACGTGCCCGCGTGCTCATTGCCTGTTGCGGTTGGCATTGCATGATTGCATGGCCAAATAAATGGTGTCTCTTGTCTCGTAGAAGTTTCTGACCAAGGACATAAACACGGACACTCTATCGTTGTGCTGTCGTACCGTGATATGTATGTAGAATGATCGGTTTCATACATTTCTAACTCCTATTTTTTCGTAGGCTAAAATTCCAAGTGTTTTGTCCCGCCCATGTCTGGAGTGCGGTGCAAAACCCCTCTCATCTGGGACTTCAGATAAAGGGAAAAATCGACCAAATTAAAACAAAAATATGTAAGCCAGCTGCATAAGCTACATGCACCACCAACTTGGCACCACACCCCAGACTATTTCGTGATTTGCAGAAAAAAAGACGGAAAAAAAACGACGAAAAAGAGAAAAAACAAAAAAATAAACTAATGGAAATGAAAGACAAGAAAGAGGGGAACAGGAGGGCACGACAACAATTAACGAAAGCATAACGGGTACTGTACCTGGTATAAAACACAACACAGAATAAGACAGCCAGCAACTAGCAACACAGAAGATGACGCCATCCAACCAAGATGGGGGGCAGCAACCGTATTGTTGGGTTTCGAATTACCCTACTGCATGTACTACTGACCACTCACTACTGCTGTGCAGGAGTCAGTAGGAGCATTGTCGTCTGTTTCTGACCACGGATAAGTAGTGGTGTCAATACCCCGTCACTCGTCGCCATTGTACCGAATACGAAGCCGAAGCTTAAAAAGCAAGCAAAACCGCAGCTGCAACGCAGTTGACACGCCCAGCCGTCGGGCCAGCACCCAAGCTGGGTTCCGAATGCAGCTATCTGGTGGGAGCATTGCTGCCTCGTCTGTCCCATTTCTAACCCCCAAAAATCATCCTGGTATTACTACTGTCCGTCGCCAGAAACAGACGACTATGCTCCTAGGACCTACTGACTCCTAGACAGTAGTCAGTAGTACATGCAGTAGGGTAATTCGCAACCCAATAATACGGCGGTTGCGGTCCCCGATGTTGGTTGGATGGCGTCATATTCTGTGTTGCTACTAAATAGTTGCAGGCTGTCTTGTTCTGTGTCGTTTTATATCCAAGTGTTTAGTCCGCATGTCGGGAGTGCGGTGCTAAAACGGTTACATCTTTGAAGGCGGTGTCCACACCGACACCATCGCCTCGAAAGCCCCCAAGGGTATACGGGTACATATACCCCAAATGAACCAGAAAGGGAGAAACGAAACGGGAAAAATTGCTGAAATATGCTGACGAAGAAAGGGAAAAAAGAATAGGGCAAGGAAAAAAGGGGAAAACCGGTTCGGCAAGAAGAACTCGCATGCCAGCGGTGGTAGTACCGCGGAATCGGCTGGCGCTGCACCGCCGAGGGGGGTGGAGCAGGCAATCCAAACAACAAAAAGCAAAAACAAGACACAAGGTGCAGTATATTATAGCCGTATATCGGTAAGAAGTTAGTACCTGGTAGCATACACATCCAGTATGCACGGCCCCTGCTACCTGGTATAGAATTGAGATAGCTTAGTGGGATATTAGTCCGTTTGACCACTTGCAAAAGGTTAACCTATAGCTTACCTAAACTAAGCCGTATAACACTCTTCCCCCCTGAAACGGCGGGATAGCAGGTCGGCCGGATATACGGGCGGACCTGTCAATATATCCAAGCGGTTTTATTTCCTGGGTATACTGCTGTACCGGCAAGCGTATTTTTCAAGTTCGACATGGGGAAAGTCTGAAAAGTGAAAAGTTTATTATTGTGGATGGTGGGATTTGAACCCACGCACGGCCCAAAAAAAACATGGTCTATCGACGACGCCATTTGTTAAGGTGTTAGTGGGGCATTAGTCCGTTTGAACACTTGCAAAAGGTTAACCAACAGCTTTTACCCAAATTAAACCATGTAGCATTGGTGTGAGATTGGACGTAGGAAATCTGAATCTGGGGTTTTTGGAGCGGGAATGGACCTTGTGATTCAACTCGTGACCCGCAAAGTTCAGTACTCCACTTACTTGGTACCTGCAGATAAAGAAGCACACCTGGTAACATCTACCAGCTATCGAGATATCGAGCAAAGTACGGGGAATACAGCAGTAGGTTTGTTCAGGCGATCGACCGCGACAAGAGCACGCGTAGATCCGACTATCTATGGTAACCACTGCATGCCACGAGAATCAAGGCACCATACCAGGTACATACTACTGGGCTGTGTTCTGGTGCACGTGCCATCATTCATAGATATTGGGAGTTCTCGCCGAAGAAACTCGCTGTGTAATTCGTGCACACTGCTTGCTGTACACACGAGACCAGTGGTGGAGTCTAAATATCTGGTGACTGCTTCCCGGTTGTGCTTTGTTTTTTTTATGTGTCAAGTTCGTCAGTCAGCTGTCAGCTGTGAGTTCGATCGATGAAAGGCTCGATACTCACCTTTGCAAGCTGCGTAATATACTCCTATATAGACCACCCAGTTAGTACACAATGCGCCATAGAATACCTCTGTAGGCACGCGGGGTGTGTTTTTGGTCTGTTGGAATCCCCTTACCTAGCAGCAGGAACTACAACCACCACAGCAAGTATGAGTCCGCTGTACAATGTCAAGCAGTTTGTCCCCCAAACTATCGAGGTGAACGTGGGAGTGCGAAATGATTATGTTATGCGCAGTTCTGAAACGGGTTTACTTGCACCTGGTGTGGTATGTGATACTCGCTCGTTCGTCCGAGTCCGTTCAAATGTTGAGCTGAACAACGAACGGTGTTTTCCATTGACGGGTCGGAGTGTGTTCGCCAGTCGATGGTGACTACAATTTATATTAATAGTACATTCGTCGCTAATAATACTGACCGTACTCGTAGCTGCTCTTGTGTTGTTCGCGTTTTATCTTCACGGTCCTTTCTACCCAACGACATCATTACTCCCAGAGAGACTACGTGTGAAACACCAGAGAAGCCAAAAACAATCGCTAAATGAACATAGGAAAGCAGATGGGATGTAAACGTCAGCGTACCGGGTATGAGAATAATAACAGTTAAAAAATACGAGGCGAAGAAATTAGAAAAGTAAATCAAGAATAGAAAAAAACAACAAAAAGGACTCCTACCTGCAGTAGGAGATAAACATCAAACAATGCTGAAATACACAAGGAAATTACAAGACGAACCAAAGGAACCCTTTTGCTCGTGGGTTCCTCTCTCTCATCAGTCTCTCATGTACCGTGTAGGCTCTGGAAGAGTGTGGCGCATGACCGTCAACACGAAGAAGGAAGGGCGGGAGAGGCAGATAGAGAGAAACACACAACGAAAGAGAGAACGAGCAGCATAGTTTCCCGGCTCTCTGCTGCCTAGATGAGCCGGGGAGCTAGCCACATGGTCTGCCAAGTCCTTCCTATTCCCGTCGCCGGCGGCCTCCGATTTCTGCGCTGCCGCCGTCGAACACCCAAGGAAAAAAAACACAAAAAATAAAAAATATCTCGTTTGCGAATTCGAATCCGGCGGCAGCAAATACACACCAAGTGCCTGGTATAGCACAGGCCATTTGTTAGGTCATAGCATCGATGCCTTGCTACACGATCTTCCAGTTATTTTCTGCTTTCATCGACAGCGGTATCAGTACGGCTGCCCCCGACACGCACCCCTCTCCACCCCCCTCCCTTCTCCTCCTTGCCCTTCATCTTGGCGTCCTCGTGTGCATGCCGTAACCTGTTCCACCTCGCAATGAAACCATCCGTCGCTTTGACGATCCCCCGGTACCGCTCGCCAGCCTTTCTTTGTGTACTATTATCTTGACATAAAAGGGGGTAGTTTGATCCCTCATTAATAATGAGATCTTTTACTTCCTTTTTTTTTTCTTTTTTTTATCCTCCGGCGGATGGGGAAAAATAAAGCTTTAGCTCACCACACTTCCGCGTATTTTTCATACGCGTCGTGTGTCGATTTAACTCAGTTGCTTTCGCAGCCCAACGCTAGCTGGCGCACTCTTCGAGTCCCATTGTAGGTCTTTTACTTCCTCTCTTTGTGATCAACGAACGCCCGTGCGTGTGGGCAACGACCGAGGCCAGCGAAAGTTCGCGTCCTCCCCGGAGCGCCGCGGCTAGCGGCCGTTTTTTCGTTGCCGGCAGCGGCTAGGATGTCTGTAGGGACCTCTTTGGTGAGTTGGCGCAGCCCCATCGCCCCACGTTGGCAGCAGCGACGGGGACATATGCGATCGAACTTCTGAGCGAAGTCGTGATGTGGTGGTTGGTCGTGTAACTTTGGAAGCGTGCAGGGCTTCGAAAAGCTGGGTTTGCGCTGCCTCGACTTTTTTCGAGGCGTCGCAGGCGGTTTAGACTGTGCTAGGGGCCTTCGGAGGTCGCGCTGCGGCTGCTCCGGTGGTTCTACCTCTCGCAACGGTGGCTTCTCGCCTCTGAATCACCCGACGACGCGGCACCAAATCGCGTGACCGACGACGGTGACATGTTAACATGCCACGCCTATAGGTGCATACACTCCCCAAATCGAATTTAAGTTTCGATCAATTCGACAAAATAAGTATTCCTTTACTTCTTGGTTGAATTCGATCTTTTTTTCAACATCGTGTAAATGCCTGCTTGGTTATTCATTTTCGACCAATCAGATGCACATTAAATTGAATTATTTTAAAAAAACGAGTTCGATGTTTCATGCTCTTCGACAAGATGGACCCTAAAACCAACAGCTTTCTTTTGTCGAATTTGATCGAAAATTGAACTCAATTTGGGGAGTTTATATGCTTAGACGTGGCATGTTCCATGTGACCAAAGCCGGCCACGAGCATTGTTGCCGTGTCGTCGGCTGATTCAGAGGCGACAAGCCACCATTGCGAGGAATAAGACCACCGGAGTAGCCGCAGCGCGACCTCCGAAGGCCCTTAGCACAGCCTAGTGTTAAGGTATTAGTGGGGTATTAGTCCGTTTGACCACTTGCAAAAGGTTAACCTTTAGCTTACCCAAACTAAGCCTTATAACATTCTCCCCCCCTGAAACGGCGGGATAGCAGGTCGGCCGGATATACGGGCGGACCTGTCAATTATCCAAGCCGTTGCATTTCCTGGGTATACCGGGGAGAGTATTTTTCAAGTTCGACATGGGGAAACTCAAGTTCGACATGGGGAAACTTTATTATGATGGATGTGGGAGTTGAACCCACGACCCAAAAAACCCATGGTCTGTCGACGACGCCATTTGTTAAGGTATTAGTGGGGTATTAGTCCGTTTGACCACTTGCAAAAGGTTAACCTATAGCTTACCCAAACTAAGCCTTATAACACTAGACAGCAAATCGAGGCCGCCGCATACCCAGCATTTCGTCGCCTTGCACCTCCAAAGTTACACGACCAACCACATCAGGATTCCTCTCAGAAGTTCAAACGCTGTGTCCCCGTCGCTGCTTCCAGCGTCGAGCGATGGGGCTGCGCCAGCCCACCCAAGAAACCCTTAGAGCCATAGCCTCCTAGCCGCTGCCGGGGAAAACAATCTGCCGCTAACCGCGGCGCTTTGGAGAGAACGCCAGCCTTCGCTGGCCTCGGCCGTTGCCTGCGGGTGTTCCTTGATCTTTTGGCGTTTTTCGAATTCTAAACCACGCTACGCCGTTCTTATCGAAGGAGCAAGAATCGTGTTTTTCTGGTATTTTTCACGAAATTGAATCATATTCTACTATAAATATCAGCCAAATTTCGTTTTTTCATGTTCTTCCACGATAGGAAGAAGGGCTTACGATTCGCGGAAATCGGAAAAAAAAAAAAAGAAAGGTTGCCCTAAAGATCGTAGTTTTTTTTATTATTATTATTATTCATCCTCCGGCGGGTGGGGAAAAATAAAGCTTTAGCTCACCACACTTGCACGTATTATATTTCTTGAAGCAATCGCTGAAAATTGCGTAATATCCAGGTGTGCGAAGGCAGCATGCTGCAGAAAGCTAAAAACAAAAACCGGACTTTTTTTGACGGGTCATGATCCGGCCCACGGGTCTTGTCAGGAGTTTTTCTAAAACTCGCGTGCCAGGTCGAGTCAGGTCGGGCAAGGAGGAGGTGTTTCTACCCTCACAGGTTGGGTGGCGTCGAATCGGGAGGGTTTCGAACATGACGGGTCTGGTCGGGCCACCCTGACTCGATCCGACTGCTATGGTATACCATTGTTAAGATACGGCCTCGAAAGGCCTGTAGGTATCCGAATTTGAGATCATTTGGATGTGTTTCGTATGATAAGGTTGGCGGTTTATATTCGGGGAAGTTTGGAATTAGATCGGAGGCACGCGCCTCCGATCTCAGAAGCTATCCCGGGCTTTGGTGGAAACGAATAAAGCTACATCTCTACGAAGGAACGAAAGTGAGTACTCTCCGAGGACCTGCTCAATTGGCAGACCTGCAGGGGGCATTCTGTGTCCCCCACCTTTAATTTCACACCATACCGAGAATTGATCTGACCCGTGAAAATCCCTGAAAAACAAGCGAAAAACACGTTCGTGGTGACGTTGTTTTTTGTTGTTGCGGGAGTTCCGAGTTCACCGACGTGGGCATTTTGGAGGACCCTACTTCGGATATACTTCGAAGTAGTAAGTACCCTGGTATTAGTCTGAACCAACGATATATGTCAAGGTATTAGTGGGGTATTACTAATAGTCCGTTTGACCACTTGCAAAAGGTTAACCAACAAACGATATATGTTAAGGTATTAGTGGGGTATTAGTCCGTTTGACCACTTGCAAAAGGTTAACCAACAGCTTACCCAAACTAAGCCTTATAACACTCTCCCCCCTTGAAACGGCGGGATAGCAAGTCGGCCGGATATACGGGGACCTGTCCATATCCAAGCCGTTGCATTTCCTGGGGATACCAGGAGAGTATTTTTCAAGTTCGACACGGGGAAAATCTGAAAAGTTTGTTATTGTGGATGGTGGGGATCGAACCCACGACCCAAAAACCCATGGTCTGTCGACGACGCCATTTGTCAAGGAATTAGTGGGGTATTAGTCCGTTTGAACACTTGCAAAAGGTTAACCAATAGCTTACCCAAACTAAGCCTTATAACATATACCCCAAGAACCTGTATTGTATGTAGACTACACGTTCCACGGTTTGTACTGCCCATGTTTATATTTGATCCTGATCACTATTATCACCAGGTAGATTTTTCGTAGAAATTTCCTACCTGAAGCCGAGCTCACCAGCCGCCTTTCCATCTCGACCATACATAATCGAGGTGTGAACGCAGATTTACATGCCCGCGAAAATAAAAAAAAGCGGGTAATTTTGGCCGAGACACTTGATGTGCCAGTCAACCGAGGCCCTAAATGCAGACACACACATCGATCTTCACATGCTACATATAGTAGTAATAGTATTAGTATACCATACTAATACTAGTATTAATAACAGCAGTACCAATAGTTCGGTCGAGGTGCGGCAACCATTGTTGTTTCTCGCCTTCCAAGGGTGGTGGCTTGATAACATAATGGTTGGTATGCCTCACCCCCAAAGAGTGATTTTGACGAAAAAAAAAGCTGAAAATGTCCACGGTTGATGAACAAAGCCCAATGGCCCAGTTATACTATTAATAACAACTGGCTGCATCTATGGTATCTTCTATAGTAGTGAAAATCTGTAGAAAAGAGCGGGCCGGCGTGTTCGCGCAGCTTGCAAAGATGAGGTATCGACCCTAAATTTTGTCGAAATCACAGCTGACTATTAACAGCGTATTTGTATTAATTAAATAAACAATCTCTGTGTGTATGTTTTTTTTTTTTTTTTTTTTTTTTTTTAAATGGATTTTTCGACGCTTTTTTGTTTAAAGTACCCGATCATTCAAAAAGAAAAAAACAACAACAACAAAATATCCTACCTCTCTCTGTCGTATCGCGCGTCGAGCGCTGTTGTCAAGGAATTAGAGGGCAAACTAAGCCTTTTAAACTGCTGTACTCCGGGTAGATTGTTTCCATTGCGCTGCGAGAGGTGTGCTATTAATGTCAGCAGTGGAAAATGATTGCGTCGTTCGACCAGGAGGTCGCTCGCAACGTTGTCCTCCCCGCGTCCGTGTGCTATTTTTGCGCCGCTCCTTTCAGCAAGAAAGAGGGGACCCATCGTACGACGAGCTATCAAATTCTCCACCCACACCGCTTTTCGTGCGACTCCCGAAAAAATAATAAAACACTGCTCTGTGGCCCATCAGCTACAGGTCAAGGTATCCAACGTTCGCTCACTGGGCGACCCGCTCACATACATTATGCGAGGGAGTCCCCTCGGCTCCCAGCGAGCTACTTACCTGGTGTTAAGGAATTAGTGGGGTATTCGTCCGTTTGACCACTTGCACAGGTTAACCAATAGCTTACCCAAACTAAGCCTTATAACACTCTCCCCCCCTGAAACGGCGGGATAGCAGGTCGGCCGGATATACGGCGGACCTCTGTCAATATCCAAGCCGTTTCATTTCCTGGGGATACCGGGGAGAGTATTTTTCAAGTTCGCCATGGGGAAATCTGAAAAAGTTTATTATGGTGGATGTGGGGATCGAACCCACGACCCAAAAACCCATGGTCTGTCGACGACGCCATTTGTTAAGGTATCAGTGGGGTATTAGTCCGTTTGACCACTTGCACAGGTTAACCAATAGCTTACCCAAACTAAGCCTTATAACACTGGCATGAGTAGGTCGGGATGATCCTACAATCACCCAAAACGAAAACACGACGAGGCACGAGTTTTCGACACACAGACGAGAAAAAAAAAAGCCCGAGAAGTTCAGTGACGACCTCACTTGAGTCATACGGTCGTGTAGATCCCTTGAGGGGGGGGCTGCGATGGTGCGGTGGCCGCCGAGATCTGGCTGCTCCTCTAATCGGGTCGCTGCAATTACGTCCGTGGATTGTACGTGGTGCTGTGGCAAAACTGATACCAGGTATTCCTTTTGTCTCGAGAGGAATCTTGCTCATTATTGGTTCCTCCCGCAAATGTATTGAAGCTATGGACGTTTTCGTTTGTTTTTTTTTGCTGCAGTAAAACGAAAAAACCCGTCTTTTTTTGTTGTATGTATGATATGCTCCGTTAACTTCAACGCCTCTGCAACTGGAGATCCTATTTGGGGACAAGACTACTTGGAATTAGGACGGGGAGGGGTTTTCGGGCTCATTTCCAACTCTAAGATTATCCTATTCTAACTGCAAGTGTTTTGTCCCCATGTCGGAACAAAGCTGCTAAAAGGGTTGAACCGTTATTGTTTCTGCCCAGCGTGAGCACATCAGGTGATATATTTGTGTTTGCCGTTACTTATGTCCTGCGTTAACATCAACGCACAATGTGACCGCCCCGATTCTTCGGGGGCGGGGTTCTTTCTTTTTTTATTACCTCCGGCGTATGGGGAAATAGAAAGCTAGAGCTCACCACCCCTTCCGCGTATCTTCGTACATGTCGTGTGCCCAAAAAACTCCTTTGTATTCGCAATCCAGCGCTATAGCTTATGTGTCCTTGTGCTGTTAATCTATCAATCGAGCGATGCCATGATGTGTACCAATTTACGTGGACACGGACTGTTAATAATCTACTGCCTTGGGGCAGAAACAGCAGACAAGAGAAAA
The DNA here is from genome assembly GCA_012845835.1 of Undaria pinnatifida. Taxonomy (NCBI): domain Eukaryota; class Phaeophyceae; order Laminariales; family Alariaceae; genus Undaria; species Undaria pinnatifida. The sequence continues at coordinate 30,398,361 of JABAKD010000025.1, forward strand.
CTGAATAGCGATTCCATTATCGACCACTCAAACGACGTGTCTGGTGTTGAATATATTATCTTTCGCCCCGGTGGCGTATCAGGTTATCCCTGAGCCTGGTTTAGATCAGTTTCGTGTGTTCGAATCCCCCTGAGTGCATACTCGTATAAATTCGTTATGACTTTTTCTTGTGCACAAATTGACTTGCGGAAAGCGCGAGAGCGTGAGTTAGCAACACTCGATGAAAAATCGACGACCAGTGGGATTGCTGAAACCCTATGCGCGATAAAAATTGAAGGCAAGAACCGGGGGGGGAGAAGGGGCGACACCTGTGACCACGGTTTGTCCAGAAACTGGAAAGTAGATGTGTGTGAAAAAAAAATATATATACGTATATATGTAGTCTATGGTTGGCTCGGTTCTTATTATTGGTAATAGTTTTCACCAAAGTAAAGACGAAAGTCTTTCGTTTTTTTTCCGAAGCGCCCAAGATAAGAAGAGCGTTTGGGACTTTAAGAGCGGTCAAGTCGATATTTTCCGCCGTATGTACCGACTCGCGACCGCGGGCCCGTGGTATCAACTCCGAGGACTTCTCTCGGTAGGGTCAGAGTGCATTTGTCCACAATGCAATAGTTCGTTCATTGCCACACGGGGAAGTGACATGCCGGCGGCCATGGGCCTTTCCGTCCACCTCTCACGAGGCCATGGACCTTTCCGCCCATCTCTCACGAGTCACTGGCAACGCAAACAGGGAAGTGGAACTCCCTGACAAATTGTGTCCAACCATTCTATGTACTGTAAAATGCCCAATGATACGACCATAGCGGTGCACATACTAACAGTCATGTATTGCCATATACATATCGTAAGAGCATTTAATGCGTAGCTTGGAACACTTGCTTGTTTCGGCTTGTTCTCGGGGTGCTCGTGGGCACCCATTGCAATAGCATGTCGCAGCGAGCGGTATAAAGGGTAAATAAATATAATGTATAAAAAGCCCCCCCTCCCCCATGTTAAAAAAACAACAGCATCAAGATTGGTTGTGTCCATCCTTTCTTTCAGGACGATGCCCATGGGGCCGCCAGCACTTCGCTTTTTCGCTAGCTCTTGGCAGGTATAATACAAGCAGCCCCGGCAGGAATGCAGTCCACGTGTAGGTATGATATATTTAGCTGCTATGTGCGCCTGTTTCGTGGCTGACTAGGTCCATGCGGTGCTTCCCCCCCAAAAAAAGTATCGTTAATAGTGGTGCTCAGGACTCGAAAAGTCTTGATCAACCTTTGCCGGTACAGCAGCAGTAGCACAGAGTTAGCAGTATATAGTACGTTCCAGGGATTGTTCAGAGCCCTGGAGAGGATTTTATGTAGCGCGAAAAGGTACTTGAAAAAACGTGCATGTTTTTTCTTTTCACAGTAAAGTCGCCGCGGGGTTGCGCGGGAAAACATGTAACTTCCTTCCAACCAACAGTGCCAGTAAACGTATCCACGGACAGTAGTAGTACCCCTGCTTGCAGGATCCATATCATGTCCTATTACACCGCAACGGGCATTTAATACATGCAGAAGCCGACGTCCCCGGTGGTCTATTTTGTAGTATTAATAGTAGTCAAAAACCTGGTATTGTAGACTAAGCTATGAACTGCTTTGGGCTGGTCGGTATTACTTGGTGGGTTACCTGTGCGGTGGCTAAATGTTTTCTCTTGCAATTTTTTCAAGAGTTGTATCCCCCTTTCAGCACGCAACCCCTCCCCCGGGATTTCAAGCCAACCACATCCACATCCCCTTCCAAGGTGAACCTTGTACACTCCCTGGTACATAGACTACACCATAAACTAAATAAGCTCGTTTGGGACATTGAATAGATAGATGAATAGTCGGTCTTTCTTGCGCGATGTCTAAATATGCGAAATATTTCGCACCTCGGCCAGATGATGTATAGTAGATGATGTATCCCTACCTGATGATCTAGATCTTTCAGGAAAGATCTGTATGGCCTAGCTCATGTTTCCGGCTGGGAGCCGTACGATCTGCACCCGATGTGTTTAGCACACGTTTCTTGGGTTGGGTCTGTGTGCTCGCTATGTACAGATCCTGCACAATATATCATGAAGGCAGATGCAGGATGTACTGCATGCAGATGATCTATATGATCTACATGATCTATATGGCATATATAATATAAATGATTATAGTATCTAGATCATCTATATGATATATATGATCTAAATGATCTGTCCGAGGCGTGGCATGTTTTCTTTCGTTTTCAAGAGCTTTTGTTTAGAGTTCTGTGTTTCGCCCGTTGGGAAACGATAGAGGGTTTTTGTCTCAATTTTCTACACAGCAGCCGCCAAATGTGTTTTTAACAGAAGTCTGATCGGCGCCGCCACACATCACCGGCCGTAGAGTGAGCACTGTACACCAAGGGGGGGTCGGAGCCCGTAACGCGCTCGCCACGTTCATATTTCACGACGCTGTCGTTCATGTGTTGGAACTAAGTGTGTGGAGAACACGAAATCACGCCGCGTCTTATCCAAGGTCTGCTTGAGAAAGTCTGCTTGAGAATTTGTCAAGCAGATCTTGGCCAAGATCGCCGCGAGAAATCCTTTTTTTTTCTCCGGAGACCGGTGACAATAGAAGGCCAAGAGTTTGAAACTCCCGAAGATCCCAGCCAGACTTTGCCTGGACGGTCGCCTAGGGGCCCAATTTTGTAGATTTTGTTTATGGAACCTTCAATAATCCCGAAACAACAATTTCTGGCGGCGATCTTGGCCAACATCTGCTTGACAAATTCTGCTTGGCAAATTGTCAAGGAGATCTTGGATCAGACGCGACGTGATTTAGTGTTCTCCGCACACTTCGTTCGACGAAATCAACGACAGCGTCGTGAAGTAGGATTGTGGCGAGCTCGTTAGGGGCTCCGACCCCCCCTTGGTGTACAGCGCTCACTCTACGGCCGGTGACTTGTGGCGGGCGCCGATCAGGCTTCTGTTAAAAACACATTTAGCGGCTAGTGTGTAGAAAACTGAGACAAAAACTCTATATCGTCTCCCAACGGGCGAAAAACAGAACTTTGAGAGGATGCGACGCTAGACCACAGGACAGCACGAGCAACCTCTCACGCCCTAGGGCATGGATCGAGATGAACTCTTCAGCGCTGTCACCTACACTCTTGTGACCTTGTCCGGAACGAAGAGGAGTGGCTTGTTGATCAACGCTTGATGAAAAGATGACAAATTGACCTTATGGGCCGCATGACCAAAAAGAGAGCCGGAAAAAAATATAATAATAATCGTTTGTTCCTCATAGCGACGTGGCCCTGAATCTTTCATCAAGTAACCCCCAAAAAAAGTTTGGGAACTTTTTGGCCAAACTGTCTGCTTTCCACTAGCATGGGTCTTAAATAACAGCTAAACTATTGCTTGAAGCGTACATGTAGACCCGCTGATAAGAAACCGAGATTACATTGGTTTATAAGGCCAGATTTCTTATATGAGGAAGGGAGTGTCCTACACTGTCTTCAGCATAAAAGCGAGGAATTGTATTATGCCACACTTCTTGTAAAAGGGCCAGTAGTAGTGTTAATTTTTGGCTACTACCAGGCGTTCTATTTCTCGTGGGCCTTTTTCTCTTCTACATCAGTCATGCCGACGACGCCAATGTGGGACAGATAGTGTCTCTGTCAGGCCGTCTCTTGTGTAGTGCGGTGTGATATGGAGGACACACCGATGTTGTTGGTCGGTAGCTCGGGGTCGGCGCGGAACCGAGTCTGGGGGACCTCTGGTGACCTTGCTGAGGTTGAGTGTAGTGAGGCGTTTCTATGTCCGGCAAGGGGACGAGGTAACCAAATAATGTCGTGCTGTTACGTTTTTTTCTCGTAGAGAGGCAGGGTGCTGCCCCCAAGGGGGGGGGGGGGGGCATGCCAGGCAATCGTATGGGCGAGGTTAGTCCATGGGTTAGGGGTGCGTTGTCTATTGTGTTACCGTGCTATCCGCTAGAAGTGCTGGTGGCTGGTGGTGGACATCGAGAAGGAAAACCGAGTTCCGTTTACCCCGCATGGGAAGCAAAACAAAAGTCGTCGTGTGTGTGGTGTGTGGTGTGTGGAGCTGGGTGTGGGGGGGGGGCACCTTAGCTGCTGCTGTTTTGTCCTCCCACAATCTACCAAATAGAGCCATTAATATATCGAATAGAACAGAACACAATCTACTATTCATACCAATTAGCGCCCAGTACGTGCAGAACAGAAGAAGAAAAAAAAACAATCCGATCTCGTTGATATATCGTAAAATAACGAACATTTATTACAGAATTACGGAACAGATCAATTCGACGCGAGTCGACGAGGAGGGAAGAAAATGCTGAATTCTTCTCGCGATAGAACTGAAGGAACGTACCGTAGTGGGGAGGGGGGACGAGGGCCCGCCATGTGACCCCTGATCTGAGTTACTACTGGGAGGGAGCGCGAGAGTAGTGCGAGGATAATAAATGGGATGGAAGAAAAAAAAGAAAAAGATCGGCCTCCCCTGTGGAATAGTATAGTATTAATAGTATTAATAGGAATACTAGTATAGTATCATCGTACAGTATTATGTGAATCTCGCCCCTGGCAAGGTCAAGGTCGTGGGTTCAAGTCTCACCGAGTGCGTGCTCGTGCTCGTGCTCGTGGGCACTCTTTTCTTGCGTAAAATTGACCACGAGCGCGGAAAGCGCGAGAGCTTGACTTCTCAGCAAATTCGATGACAATCGACGGGCACAAGAAATCTTTCAAGTGGGAATGCTGAACTCAATTATTATGCGCGATAAAAAATAAAGGCACGTACCGGAGGGGAGGAGAACGGAGGACACCTGTGACCGTGACCTTGTTATTATGCAGAAGGTCGCTGTGCGGGTAAAGTCTCTTACGAGAGTTGGGCTGGAGGGTAAAAGTGACGATTATATAATATAGAAATGTCGGCGTCATATCGACGTCCCGATGGTCCAGCACTATTAATAGGTAACCCGTGTAAATAATTCTGAGATAGATTTCATTCGAGTTTTAATCCCGCAAGGGACTTTTTCTCGAAAAAGAAGGACAACCACGACAAGGCGGAAGCGCGAGTTGACGAAATTCGATCCAAAACCGACGAGAAGTGAGGACGTTCGCCGCACCCTACCTGTATGCGCGATAAAAAACATTCCGGGGGGGGAAGAGGGGAGGACACCTACCTGTGTCCCCGGCTTGTTCAGAAGATAGCTGAGGGCAAAGCCTCCTACCAGGTACCAGGTACAAGGTAATAATATTGAAAGTGCAAGTAGATACAGATATATTTTGTGCGAAGCTAGCCAGCATACGAGGGAATACAGCAGTTGTAGGTGCCCTTCTCATTAATGTGGCGGTCTGTAGGACATACAGCAGCAGCAGCAGTACAGTAGTAGGTTTCCTCCTCACAAAAGCGGCGGTCTGAATAAGGCGTTATCCCGTGCGATATGTGGCGGGCAAAATCGCTTATCGCGACTGGGAGATTGCACTCATAACCTGGAGTGAATAAGGCGGGTTTCCCCTATAAGGCGGTTGTGCTCGCAGTCATCCCCTATGAATAAGGCGGCTTCCCCCGACAATGCGGTCATGTTGTTGTAGCACACACTAATGCATTGACATACTTCGTATTGGCTACACGGACTGGCTTCTATTTTCGAAAAAACTTCGAAACGCGTCAGCTGTGTGTGAGTTCGATAGATTTAGGGTCGATACTCGTCTTTTGCACGCGCTGCGTGATACACCTGCCGCTCGTTTGTCCTACAGATGTTATGTACGTCGCCACCTCTTTCTTCTCACTTGGTATGGAATACCAGGTACCCTGGTAGTAATGAATTTTGTAAGAACTCTGTTCGCCCCTCTGAATCTCTCAATTTTTACCCTGACACTTTTTTTTCACAACCTTTTTTCTTCTTGCTCATCCCATCTCTTATCTTCGCACCTTTTCTTTCTCCTTCTCCCTCTGTCCGTAGACGTAGCTCAGTCAGGTAACACCAATGCCTACTACTATTTATAGTATTGATCGTGGTTGCGACGTATCTAATCATACCAAGCAGCTTGAAAGCTTTGGGTCAAACATGTGTAACGAAATATCATATGATACCACTCAACCGGTCGCAGTTACAGCTTATTATGTCTTTTCAAATTCGAATTTACTAGTTGTGTCAGCGTACCACTCTGTACGGAAATATAAGCAACCTTTGTACATTAATATCTAAATAAAATGTTGCTTATATTTACGGACAGATCGGTAGTTGTTTTGGGGTTGGGCTCGGTTCGGTTGGGCTGGGCTGGGTTGGGCTGGGTTGAGTTGGGGTGGCTGGGTTGAGTTGGGGTGACAACAGATGCAAACAAAATATCCACCAGCGCTGCAGTATCTTGAAGCATTGTGTCCGTATCTTTGCTACCACCGCGCGTCATATCTATCGATGATTGACAAGCATATGGCCCACTCCCTCCCATTCCCGCTGCTGTTTTGCCCCGTGGCTACTGCTACTTGTACTACCGCTACTGCTACTTGGTACGTGGTACTGCTACTGCTACGGCTAATACTGCTGCTGCTACTACTGCTACTACTGCTACTACTGCTACTACTGCTACTACTACTACTACTACTACTGCAACAGCGGTCTGGTCCACCAGGTGGCTTCTATGTTGTTGAACACGATGGTGGCGGCCTGCTGGACCAACTTAGAGCTGACCAAGCTCATCAAGGCTCTTAAGTTTTGCGAGCTCGTGGCATCGAACATGCTGGCCGTTACCAACCTCGCCATCTGCGTCAACCTCGCGCTCATCGTATCGGTAAGTTACGATGATGTTCATAACACAACACCACGATTGGTTAGCTTTGTGATTTGATGGATCCTTAGAAGGTTGTTACATCCTTAGATGGTTGATTTCGTCTTGACATGGTTGATTGCATCCTTGGATGGTTGAATGGATGGTTGATTGATGCAGACGGTTGAGTTTGCGTCAACCGTCGAACATGCTAGCTGTTGCCAATTACCAACCTCGCCATCTCCGTTGACCTCGAATATACAGCGTATCGAAGTATTCCGTTGAAAAAATGGTTGATTTGACGGATTATTGAATGGATGGTTTGATACCAGGGTAGTTGACGGGAAGGATTATTGGTTACATTTAGGAAGGATGGCTACATGGTTGATTTGTAATCCTTGGTTACTACAGATGATTCATGGGACAATTGCTTGCTTACTTTTGGCATGGTTGAACGATGGATACTGTCGCGATTCGTCCGGCGTCCTGATGCGTGTTCGGCGTTGTCGTTTTGTTTCTTCCGTCATCGCTTGTGCGCCGCCCACGCTCCTTCCCCGCCCTCTCTCGCACTCACCTCTCTTTACTCACTTGTCTTGATTGGGCGGATCCATCGCACCGTGCGTCTCGTGTGATAATATGCCTAGGGGAAGACCCACCGTAACACTCGCGTGAATAACGTCAGCTCGCCCAAAGTAATACTATTCACGCTCTTAAGGTTGCTTCTTCCGCTTTTTCTGCGCTGCGCACGTCCCTTCCCCGCTGTTTTGCCTTACCCGCTTATCTTGAGCAGAGTCACCGCACCATGTCTCGCGTGAAGAGTGTCAGCTCGCCCAAAGTGATATTTGTTCTGTTCTTGATTTCCGTCGGAGCAGCTGCCGCCGCGCTGCCGTTCTGGAAGGGGGTTGCCGTGAGCGGGACTCTGTTCTGGATGTATGATCACGACAGCACGGTATGATTCCATGTCCTGTAACTCATAGAATGCGGTACAGCAGCAACAGTAGTAGTAGTAGTAGTAGTAGTAGTAGTAGTAGTAGTAGTAGTAGTAGTAGGGTAGCTCCTCTTTTAGCGATTTTGGACCAAAATAGAAAGCGATCCCAATATACGACGAGTGCAATATTTTTCGTCTTGAGTGTCTAAGAAGAGTGTGCGCTATTAATATCAGTAGTACACGTGTCACCACGCTGAGCGCGTGTCGTGCACGTTCCTTCGGTTATACGTTGGATGTCACATCCACAACCCCACCAAAAAGGCGCCATACGGTGGGGTTCCCCCGATAAGGCGGTCTGAGTAAGGCGACATCCCGGTATAAGGCGGTCAAAATCGCTCGGCGCCATTGTGGAATTGCACTAAAGTACTCATTACCTGCTAGGAATAAGGTGGGTTCTGTTGGTTTATGCCTGTGCACAAGTCTGATGTATGATTTGTATGACTGCATAGAATCTACGGAGATGGTAGATTAGAACTACCGATATGATCGGCGGTCCCGATCTTCGATATGTTCGAGTTGAGCCCCCTTTGGCTCAGTGCATATTGAGTGCATATCGAGTGCATATCGAGTGCATATTGAGTGTTCACTATTAGCTGTCTTCGGGTGGGCATGTTCAGAGTGGCCTCCTCCTATAAGGTGGTCACATCATTGCTCTCTATACCACACCACTGCCTTCCTGGGGGGGCTCTACTGTACGTACGGTGGTGTACTGAAATCAAGTCATATTCGTTCGACACTTTTTTTCCCTCGTAGGTCCCAAAGGGCTAGTGTTAAGGTATGGTCTTGCAAGGCCCGCAATTATGCTATGTGATACTGCAGGTTACTGGCCGTTTTTGTATGATATGTTGCGTAATCTATTAGGGGTAGTCAGGAAATGAAACCGAAGCATGCGCCTCGGCTCTCAGTTGCTATCCGGGGCTCTGCGGCAATAGTAAAGCTGCTATCTACTACTACGGCTAAGCAAGTGAGTCCTCACCGAGGACCTGCTCAATAGGCAGACCTGCAGGGAATACTCTGTAAGTAATGGACCCCGCGATAAGGGAAATCGAAAGTATATACAGTAGGGGACCTCGAATTCCTTCCTGTGCATCGTCCTTTTTCCCATTTAGAGCCCCCGAAACCCCTCCCGATACTAATTACAAGTTATTTTTACGCAAAAACGGGTTTACAGTTGTAAATGTGCTAATGAACCTCCCCCCTTGAGTGGACGCTGCACTCGATAAATGACCCGAGGTTCCGTAAGACTGGCCAATGCAATTGCCTACCGCTTGCAAAACGCCACGCAGATGTGCTAAAGCGACAGAGTTTTGTGCTCCCGAGTTGCCACAGGCTGTGCCTAAGTTAGTGAGGAGGGAGGTGCATAGAAGGGACCTCTACCTCTCGGTCCGCGCGCACTAGGGTCCTGTAAAAGGGGCCATTTACTGTACGCAGCACCGTTTTATGGTGAGGTACGCGATGATATAGCGGGTTATACAGTTTCCGTACGCAGAATAAGGCTGAACGTCTTCGTCCTGTTGACCCTGGTACAACCTACTACTACTGCTCTTCTAAGGGGGGGCATCAAACCTGTATCCTTCACGAGAATACACCCAAACACGCGCCATCGAAGCATCACACGCACACCGCTCGCAAAGACGAATATCGACGAAATCTTCGACCTCGCAGCTGGAGCGAGTGTATTGTGATTTTTGATAATAATAATGAGGCAAGAACGAGTGAGCGAAACGACCGAGTTTGTTTTTCTTTATTTTGCTGTTTTTTGTTTTGTAGGGCTTCTCACGGGTCGGATACATCATCCGCGAGCAAATATGTCAGATGACAGCACTTTGACCCCTTAACCGACGACAAGTCCCCAATAATTAACCTTGACTGACGGCAAACAACTAGGTTTTAGTCTAGAACGATCGATTTGACACCCTTGACGGCTGGACGTTTTGCCTTGACTGACCGTCTCCTGACATATTTGCCTGCGGGTCGGGATTTGACCCAACCCGACCCGTGAGATTTGAAAAGCTGCTGACCCGACCCGTCCTGACACGTCAGACTTCGAAATATCACCCCTTGATCCGCGACCGCGAGATTCTGACAATCTCCTGACTCCTGACTCGATCCGAGGATTGGGTCGTGACCCCGTGCAAAGCTCTGTTTTTTTTAGCCTTTCAAGGGGGAAAAAAAAGTTTCTTGTTAAGGGTTCTTGTCAAGTTACGGGGTGCGTACAGGCTTCTGTTAAATTAAAGGTGGGGGACACAGAGTGCCCCCTGCAGGTCTGCCAATTGAGCAGGTCCTCGGAGAGTACTCACTTTCGTTCCTTCGTAGAGATGTGGCTTTATTCGTTTCCACCAGAGCCCGGGATAGCTTCTGAGGTCGGAGGCACGTGCCTCCGATCTACTTCCGATCTACTTCCCAACTTTCCCGAATATAAAACGCCAGCCTTATCATACGAAATCCATCTAAATGATCTCAAATTAGGATACTTACAGGCCTTTCGAGGCCGTATCTTAACACTAGCCCACCCTGATGAGTCGCATATGCAGAAATATGGGAGATTCGAGGAAACTCCGGTTCTACGAACTAGACCATGAGTCGAAGATGCGGCTCCTCAAAACCCACTCCCACACCTCTAACCGTCTGGCTATGGAGCCAGAAACACGCGAAGAAAAGCAGTAGAAAGAAACGCAGACCCTTCAACAAGGCAATAGTCACCCTTCAAAAACCTGCCGCATGCCGCCGGTGTGGCGGGGGGGGCAGAAAAGGCTCTAGAATCTGCCGCATGCCGCCGGTGTGGCGGGGGGGGCAGGGAAGGCTCTACGGCAAACCAACCACAGAAAAGGTACTATGGCGAGGCGATGCTTCCATTGATTTTCTTTCTGTCCTGCCGTCGACGCCACATGTTAAATTAAAGGTGGATGACACAGAGTGCCCCCTGCAGGTCTGCCAATTGATCAGGTCCTCGGAGAGTACTCACTTTCGTTCCTTCGTAGAGATGTAGCTTTATTCGTTTCCACCAGAGCCCGGGATAGCTTCTGAGATCGGAGGCACGTGCCTCCGATCTACTTCCTGACTTTCCCGAATATAAAACGCCAACCTTATCATACGAAATCCATCCAAATGATCTCAAATTCGGATACTTACAGGCCTTTCGAGGCCGTATCTTAACACTTCCACTATTCTGTTTATTCAAGCAGCTTGTAATGCAGTACCCAACACCGTTCAATCCTTTTACTTAGCAGGTACAATGACATCATAATATATATGGACATAACATGGACATAATATATATGGACATGGTTGTGACCACAGGACAGTAGTAGTAGTAGTACTGCTGTTAGATTCGCGCGTAAGTCCGACAGCAAAAAAGTGGCACGATGAAATTCCAAGACATACATGCACAACAAAATGGTCAACCAAGACACCGAATCTCGAGCAAGGCGACCGACCATCCGTTTAGGCTAAAAAAATCTTGAGCTTAGACCTACTATTATGGAAAATTTTGAGCGATTATTTCTGGCGATTATTTTTGTAGTTTTGAGGCTCCAGAAATAACTGCATCAGAAATAAGGGGCGTCCATTATGGCTTCTAATTTTTGGAAAGTGGTTTTATTTTGAATTGGTAGGTCTTGTTTTGCCGTTTGCCTTTATTTTTGAAATCTGGCACGTACACTGTCGCCGGCGACGTTAGGTCACCACCGCCTCTGCTGCTGTCTCTTCTGCTGCGCTGCTGCTGTGGTGCTGGTGTGGTGTGCCTGTGGTGGTTTCGATGGTGGTGCTGCTGCTGCTGTCGCGTTTGTGTGAGGATGAAGCTCTGTCTCGCACACAACAAGCGCAGTATGCTGTCATCGGTGTGTTTGTGATTCTTTGTTGTGGGTGATGCGTGACGTGTACAGCAGACGAGTATCATACCAGGTACAGAATAAGCGGTGGAGACATGTGATACTTGGTACGAGGTAGCATCCAAAAGTCAAATAATCCCAGTTCTGAGAGGTTGGAAGAGCTGTTATTTCTGGGCTCAGAAATCACCAGATCCCCATCCGCTGATTTCTGGCCTCGATTATTTCTGAACCCAGAAATAACGATGATTTCTGGTCCCATAGTGGATGGTTTTTATTTTTGGCGTCGGAGATCCCGGTTAAGGAGAGAAATAATCGATGAAAATATTCGCCATAATAGTAGGTCTTAAGAGTACACTGCAAATCGTTACCAGATCCCAAAATTCTCACCACACGGCACGAATCCGGCCTCCAAACTTCGAGAAGCGGTTTTAAGTCGTGTTTCCTACCTAGATTTTTTACCGTTTCCTGGGCCTCTGTTGTTGTCGACCATATTTCAACTGGAAAAGTAATACGTGAGATTGTTTTTGTTAATTCGCAGGTAAGGTCTGTGACGTGGATGGCAATAGTACAAGTAAATGGTACAGACACTGCTGTGTCCGTGCAAATAACCAGGGTTCAGGTCGGGATAAATCCCGACGTCAAAATGCCACTGTTGTTAAGGAATTAGTGGGGTATTAGTCCGTTTGACCACTTGCAAAAGGTTAACCGATAGCTTACCCAAACTAAGCCTTATAACACTCTCCCCCCCTGAAACGGCGGGATAGCAGGTCGGCCGGATATACGGGCGGACCTGTCAATATATCCAAGCCGTTTCATTTCCTGGGTATACCGGGGAGAGTATTTTTCAAGTTCGCCATGGGAAAATCTCAAAAAGTTTATTATGGTGGATGTGGGGATCGAACCCACGACCCAAAAACCCATGGTCTGTCGACGACGCCATTTGTTAAGGAATTAGTGGGGTATTAGTCCGTTTGACCACTTGCCAAAGGTTAACCAATAGCTTACCCAAACTAAGCCTTATAACACTCTCCCCCCCTGAAACGGCGGGATAGCAGGTCGGCCGGATATACGGGCGGACCTGTCAATATATCCAAGCCGTTTCATTTCCTGGGGATACCAGGGAGAGTATTTTTCAAGTTCGACATGGGGAAAATCTGAAAAGTTTATTGTTGTGGATGGTGGGGATCGAACCCACGACCCAAGAAACCCACGGTCTGTCGACGACGCCATTTGTGAAGGAATTAGTGGGGTATTAGTCCGTTTGACCACTTGCAAAAGGTTAACCGATAGCTTACCCAAACTAAGCCTTATAGCACCACCCTACGTAGTAGGCGGGACCCGGGATACCGGCATACCCCGGCAAATTTTTGCCGAAGGCGGTACGGCAAAAAACGAAGTACCGGTGACCGTTTAAAATATCCCGACAAATGGCACTAGGGCCCGGATGAACCCACGTGATTTTCGAGTCCCGGATACCGCCCGAAGGGTACCGGCATATATATTGCAATCCCGACAAAAAAACACCTGACCATTCTAGAGTACCGGATACCGCCCAAAAAGTACCGGCATATTGAAATCCCGGCCAAAAAGTGCCGGTAAAATGGATTGCCGGGATTTCGTGCACTTCTTCACTGACTGGCCGAGTGGTCTGGGAGATGATATGTAACTATAATATCTATGTGCGGGGTTCGTTTCCTTCCAAACAGTTTTTTTTTGCTTTTCGAGTGTTTTTTTTTCATTCTGCAGAAGTTTTTTTTTTTCGGTGCTGTGAGGTCCATATTTTTTTTTCTTTCTTTTGTTCGGGGCGGGTTCCTTTTCGTCAGAACCATTTTTTATTGGCTGGACGGCAGCCGTGCAGACCAACACCAGCCACCTGCCCACACCTCCTAGCGTGTGCGGTCCAGCAGAACAACGAGCGCTTCGGATGGGAACCCCAGTGCTGAGAGTAGTGCAGGGGCCGCGTCGGCCGAGGTGTCTGTGCCTGGTTCGGGTGCAACCGCCCCCCTCTGATGTTCTACCGGTTAGGCTAGCTATTAATAGCTGGTTTACTTCATTCGCATCAATTTCCGGCATAATATTGCATTCGCGGCGAAAAAGTAGCGGCACATTTTGCTGTACCGGGTACCGCCGAAGGCGGTCCCGGGATGTTGCGTTCTCGGCGAAAAAGTACCGGCACATTTACTGTACCGGGTACCGCCGAAGGCGGTCCCGGCATGTTGCGCTCCCGGCGAAAATGTACCAGCATATTTAGATTGTCCCGGATACCGCGAAGGCGGTACCGGCAAAAAACTTAGTCCCGGCAACCCGGCCAAAGTGTCCCGGCACATTGCATTCCCATCCCGTTGTGACCCGACAATAAAACCCGTCCCGACCTGAACCCTGGAAATAACGCTTTGCTGTGAAGAGCACGTCCACGCACACCCCGCGACTCTCCCCGCTCACACCCCGCGGTGTCCCTCAACCGTCGTTGTCGCTACTGCCTGTAGCAGTGCTGCCGTCCGCTGCTGCAGCTGCTGCTGCTGTTTTGTAGAGCTGTCTGCTGCCGCTATTACTGCTGCTGCTGCTGCTGTCTGTTGCTCCTGATTTGTTGAAAATATGAAAAAATACACGTCTTCAGCAGCAGCTGCTGTCAAATCGACCAAAAGAAGACTTTGATCAAAACTCAGCGTTGCAAGCCACCTGTGATACTTCGATCGCGCGTGTTACGGGGTGTGTATACCCTCGTGAAGGATACGGGTCGGTGACTCCCCTGCTAACAGGACCAAAACGTTCAGCCTTGTTCTGCGCTCGGAAACTGTGTAACCCGCAGTAAGGGGGATGGAAATATATATAGTCTACATGTGGAATTCAGCAAAATGAATATGACAAGTAATTATAGTGTGAGTTATCTGTTGGAGTGGGCTACTTGAGTCTACCGGGTTTGTACGTAAGTGATACTTCCTGTGTACTCACTCCCTGTATAGTCTAGTCTATGTGGCAGACCAGCGGAGGTCCAGCCCAGGCCTGATGCTCGGGTTATTAGTGTTGTCGAGTCGCGATGCAACGTGAGGTAGACGTCGTCGATCGCTACTGTTCCAAAGTGATCTCTCTTCTGTTCTTCTTGATGTATATGAAAACACACTCACACACCTGTATCGATCGATTGAAGGCCTACGATATGGCATTCTGCATCAGGAGTCGGGTTTTGCTCTTGATCCTAAAGTTTGGATGCTACTTACCAGGAAATACATGAACTAAAGCGTGGGTCCCAAACGCCAGGGCCCTGAACGCCTACAGATGGAAACTCTTGCGCTAGTGCATAATGATAAAAGGTGCGAGCCACCTCACGTAGCAAAGAAATTTTGCTTTTTTCGAGCGCCTCCATGGTGAAGTTTGGGTAGCGCAGCCGTACGTAAGCCACGAAATTCACGCTCACTTCTGAAAGCGTTGGGGGACGTCGGAATTTCACCTTGTAAGAGTCATACTGTGATAAAGCACGGAACGATTTTCTCTATAATTTAATAAAACGCCCATTAATCGGGACTACAACAAACAATTACCACCCGCGGATGGATCGATCCTCCGAAAACCCGACGTGTTTGAACAGGCATCACTAAAAGCGTGCTGTCTGCTATTTTTGCTGTCCGCGGCTGCTGCCTGTCGTTGCTATCTGACACTACTGCTGTTGTCTGCTATAATACTACCTACTGTTGTCTGCTACTACCTTTTGTCAGCTAATACTGCTACGAGGAATCCGCTGCTAGTTTTAGTGCTGCTACAAATGCTTGCTGCTGTTCTTGATGCTGCTGCTTCTGTCTGCTGCTGCGTCTTTCTGCTGCCACTACCGTTGTTAATCGTTTATACTATTGCTGTCTGCTACTTTTAACGATTGCTGTCTGCCTGCTGCTTCTCATCAGGCGCGGCAAGATTGGATACAGATATCCCAGTTTTTCCTGGAGTTCGCGGTCGGCATCTGCATGTTGCTGATCGTCGTGACGCTGCTGGTCTTTCGGATGAAAGAGATCAAGGAGTGCTGGAAGATTCACGGCCGCATCCGATTTTACTTCGGTCTCACCCTCGTCGGAACCGCGGTCAATCTCGCGCTCGGCATCTGCGGAACCATCTACGTTGCGGGGCACAGAAACTCGTGAGCCAATGGTTGAGAGGCTGTATAGATCTTCGCCAATGGTTGGAGGGCTGTACAGGCGCTGGCCAATGATCGGAGGGTAGTGTGCACCTTCCTTGGGCAATGGTTGGAGGGCTGCGTAGACCTTGGGCAATTGTTGGAAGGCTGTATAGACCTTGGCCGGCGGTTTGAGGGCTGTTTGCGCCCTGGGCAATGGTTGAAAAACTGTGTAGACCTTGACCCAGGTGCTCCGACAACAGGGTTAAAGTACACCAACCCTAACCCCTAACCCCTCTCCCCCCCTTACAATATATGTGTAATAGTTGGTCTCGGTTGGCACCGACGCCGTAAACGTTATATGTATATTGGGGTTGGCATTGTTTGGCAATGACGCTGTAGAACATGCCAATCACTGCGTGAGCTAGACAACCAGGGCGCCGTTTTGTTCTTGTTCTTGTTTTTGGCGGTCACCATGATGGTTGTCCAGTTAGATCAGATTGTGTCGGGTGGAGAACCCTAACTCCGCACAAGGGGAACGATCGCATCACGTAGTGTGAATATGGTAAGGCACCCACGAGGCTGTCACATGGCAACCCCCATTGCCGTCTCTGGAGTGGCCACACCAGAAAACAAAGTAGCTCATTGGCACTGTCATCCATGAGCAAGAAAGTAGGCTCAAGGTGCCAAAGTCCGTCTTGAGAGCGTTTTTTGGAAGAGTGCAGCTCACCCTTCATACGACTCGCCGAACACCTCACGGCGCTTCGCGCTTGGTGCAAGCAATCAATGTCTACCTGGTTCGTGAAAACCCGACGTGTTCTGTCCCGGCATAGTAAGGATGCGAGGATCTATGGTCGTACGACTACGGCCATTCACAGACTGAGTAGACCCCCCCCCCCCCTTCCCCTCCCCCCTTCCTTCCCCTCCCCCCTTCCTTCCCCTCCCCCACCCCTCCCCCCTTTCCTCCCGCGCCCCTCTCCCGTCGATTTGCCGCCCCCCCGCATCGCTGTTTTTAAACTATGCTGGACAGGCATCTACTTATCTCGGTCACATGGATTGTCAGACACGTCCATGTAGCCCTGGATACGATCGTACTGTATGGTGTCCTCGGGGTGTCGACGAGAAGCGTCGATGAAAGAGCGGACCACGCCAAATCGTCGGATGCTCCTGTAATGGATTCCTCCTCGATCACGAGCTCCACGCGACGGAACACTCGGCCACCCTTATACAAAAACGGCAGCAAGAACGGGAGTGCAAATCGGAAGGTGCATGCGAGTCACTTGAATCAGCACAACCCCATCTCGCGGTTGGCATGACCCAAAATTTTGTGTTTTGACAAGATTATTCCTGACAGTATTCTTGCCTGACGATATTTTCTTGGTGACATATTCTTGACGAGATATATTCGACAAGATTATTGTTGACGATTATGTTATTGGCAATAGATTCTTGACAAAGATGTTCTTGACAAGATAACTTCTTGCCGAGATTATTGTTGGCGTGAAAAGACGTTCTTGCCAAGGTGTTCTCGACAAGACTGTTGTTCTTGTCAAGATCTAGTCTTCAGAAGATTTTCTTGGCAGGTTCTTGCCAAGATTCTTGCCAAGCTATTAGTGACAACTTTTTTTTTTTTTAGGAGATTTTTCTTGACACGATGCTTGTCTTAGACAAGAAAATTCCTTCTTAACAAGATTCTTGCCGGACAAGATCCAAGATTGTTCTTGATCGACAATTTTTTTTCTTGACTCAAGATTTAGTATTTATTTACAAGATTGTGCTTGACACGAGTATTGTCGAGACAAGATTGTTGTCTTGGTAAGATTGTTTTAACAATAGTGTTGGCAATATTCTCTTGACGAGATTACATCGCTCGCCGAGGGCGAAGGTAAGGCGCGCATGGTAGTACTGTAACTAATATAGTAATAGCAGTGGGCGCTTACCTAGTTTTCACTCGGTGTTTTTTTCATACAGCACGTATATTTACACGTACCAGTATTTTCTATACTAGCTCTCTGAGGTGGGGGTGGGCTGGGGGGAGTGGACCGCGATGCCGGGCGCGATTTTCGCGAGCCTGAACCGCATCCGATGATGAGTGATGAGACCGAACGAGCCGCGGGCCGTGGCTGCATCGAAAGAGAGCCGCAGTCGGCCCCTGAAAACCGTGAGTTCGTTGACCTTTTGCCAGAGGATGTATTCACTCTTCTGTCATGGAAAGTAGAAAAACGAAAAAAAAAAACTCCTTTTAATAATATCTTAACCTCTTTAGAGCCCGAAAAACGCCTCCCCGCAATAATTACAAGTAACTTGTCCCCATAAACGGGTTTCCAGTTGTAGCAGAGGGAGAGGCGGATGGAGGGGGGGGAGGGTATAACCGTAGACCCTGCAGTAGAAGCAAATAGTAAATCAAAACCAACCCTCTCGCCTGAGTGAAGGGTGGGAGGGAGGGAGGGGGCGAGACGGAGGGGGAGAGAGGGAGGGGGAGAGAAGGAGAGAGAGAGGGGATGGGGGGGGGGGGGGGGGCAATCAGTCTGTCGGGCGCGTGCTACACTGCCTTCAGCAAAATCCCGGCGGCAGGGCAAAACTAGCTGCCCTTCGCCGCATCGAACGGCACCGCACTGCACTGCACCGGACCGCACCGCCACGCAACGCACCGCCACGCAACGCAACGCACCGCCACGCAACGCAACGCAACGCAACGCAACGCAACGCAACGCAACGCAACGCAACACAACGCAACGCAACGCAACGCAACGCAACGCTACGCAACGCAACGCAACGCGACGCAACGCAACGCAACGCAACGCTACGCAACGCAACGCTACGCAACGCAACGCTACGCACCGCAACGCAGCCGATGTATGTATTACTATGCGTTTTACCAACCTTTGTCCCCCCCTTCCCCCACGCGCCAACACCCTTACCCTTTATGTACGTACGGAAAGCAGCAACCCGCTGTTTCGTTGTAGGAGCAACGAAACTCTTTCAGCACAAGCCTGTAGCAGGACTGTCAGAAATCAACCATCGGGAGGGGGCTAAACCTGGGAGGGTCTTAGCAAGAGTCGAGGGCGCAGCTGCAGCGAGAGGCCTTTTTTTGCACTTCCGTCAGATATTCTTTTTCGTCCGAGCTGACCTTAGCCCCCTTGAAGAAGAACTGCACGCCCGGTTTTCTGGAGGAAATTCTTGAAATTTGTGTAGAGCGGTGTCGTTTTTTTTTGCAGTGGGTAGTTAAGGAAAGGGGTTTTGATTTATTATGTACGAATGCATGTTTTTTGTCGTTTTAATGTGGTGCACAGGTGATACGATAGCGCGTATTTTTGTTTTGAGTTGTCTTTGTTTTTTCTTAGTCTCTTGTATTGTTTTTCTTTTTTTGTCTCGTTAAGCCTAATTTAGATTTTTGTTTTCTTGTTCGTTTTTTTCGATGAGGAAGGGTTTTAGTCGCGGAGGAGGCGGTGTATTTTTTCGTTTTCGTAGGAGACGCTGTCCTTAACGTTTCGCCTTTCTGCGAGCGAACATGCCCGGAGACGGCAGTCTAGGCATGTGACGGTTTAGGCCTGTGGCGGGTCACGGACGGCGATCTGAACTAAACGTACTAGTTTTAGTGTGGGAAGTCCTAAGTCTAGCTTGACAGGTGACGGACGGCGACATTGACTGATTGCACTAGTTTTAATGTGGGACCTCCTAGTAATTTCGGCGTAAGACGCGTCACGGACGGCGGCACATACTGCTTTATGTGTAGGGATCCTATTAGTTCAGGCTTGTGACGGGTCACGGACGGCGGTTTATACTTATCATCCTACTTTTTATGGGGGATGTCCTCATAGTCTAGGCTTGTGACGCGTGACGGACGGTGGTGTAGGCTGGCCGTACTAGTTGAGGGTGGGAGGTCTTAAAGGTTTGCCTGACGAAGCTGGAAACCTGCCGTCTCCTGGTAATTTTGTTTGCGATGTCCGGGTGGTGCTATGATGCCCTTTGCCCTCTGCCGTTGTTCTTTTTGTTTCCTTTATTTACTTGTGGCTGGATTTCTTCCATTTCTTCCCTTTACTATCCAACTTGTCCTTTCTGTGAGTTTTATCTATTTTTCAGTCGCTTTTGTCCCATTATTTGCTGTTAGCTTGTCCTTTTGGCTGTTAGTTTTTATCCTGTTTTTTTTGTGTTTTTGTCCTTTGGCCTTTTTTCTGATGTTTGTTTGCTGGACATAAGACCATGGGGCGAACTGTTGTATGTATGGTTTTGTTGTCACGATTATCCTGTCCTGTCCTGTCATGTCCTGTCTGCGAATAGACCAAGGCGATTGATTCTCTGTTGGGCTGTTGGGGCAAAGCATGATTTCGCGAATGGCTTTATAATAGTACGAAATAAAAATGTCTGCAGAACTGTTACTGGTAGTAGTAACAGTAGCAGTATCGTCCTCCTAATTAAGCTATCTGTCGGTTCTATTTTTTTGCAAATCACATACCTGGTACAGCAGAGGTCCCTCCCTATAAATTGCCGGTTGAGTAGTGCCGGTTGCCACACACAGTGCTTGTGAAATCGCTTGGCACATATGGGAACAACAAGTAATGGCAGTATGTGGAGTAGTGCCGGTTGCCGCTCTAGTGCCGGAAGCCTTCCCTTCGAAACTCGACATACACAGTGGAGGACCCTCTATCGTGCCGGTTGAGTAGAGTCGATTTCCTCATATAATGCGGGTGAGACACATATGGGAACGAGTAGGGGCAGTGTGCGGAGTAGTGCCGGCTGCCGCTATAGTGCTGTTGTTTCCCTCTATAGTGCCCATGTCGGTAGAAACCACTACTGTGGTACCACTCTGGTCGAAAATGTAAGATCCGTTTTGGGTTCTTAATAACGCCCCATCGGTCCATACATTTACGCCCAGAGTCGTACAGCGTACCGTGCATCGTTCTGAGCATCAGACATTGGTGCTTTTTTTGCACTGAGTCAAAATACTTGATGCAGGGAAGATCGTGTGGCAGCAGGACGGAGTGGAGGGTGCCGTATGTGACGATTGCATCTCTGATAAGCCAATTTTTGCAGGGTTGTGAGGGTGTGTGGACAAGTGTAACGCTGCGCAAGACAGAATAGTGAGGGAGTGGGGGTGGTTTGGATGTGTGCCGTTCGTTTCACGGCCATGTGTGATAAGGCGTAGTTTGGGTAGGCAATCAGTTGACAATTCAGTTTTCGGATTGGATACGCAATTGGTTAATTTTTTTACCAATGGTCAAACGGACAAGTTCCCTCTAACACCTTCACAAATGGCGTCGACGGCAGACTCGAATTCCATACCAGTGGTGAGAAGTGGCGGTGTTGGGATGTATGTACACCGTCCGCTGCATAGACGGGAGGGGGAGTCTAGGGTACAGCAGTGGTCCCTCTATAGTGCCGGTTGAGTAGTGCCGGTTGGGCCCGCTACAGCGCCTGTGAAATCGCTTGGCACAGATGGGAACAACCAGTAAGTAGTACTGGCAGAGCGCGGGGTAACGCCGGTTTGCCGCCGTAGTGCCGGGGTATTTCCGAACCGGAACTGTAGAGAGACCGCTACTGGTTACGTATACTTCATATTCCACTACAGGAGGCGGAAATATAGGGAACGTTTGCGGTATTGATAAGAATACCGAACGTTCCTTATATTTTTTCGTCCAGAGTGGTACACCGTAGCAACGCCTGGCCTTTCTTCCGGTTTTTTGCGATTGATGTAGAGTGAGTTGATGTGGCGATATTATGTACCATTCTGGGCAAAAATTTAAGGACGGTTGGGGGTATTTTTAATAGTACCAAACGCTCTCTTCTATTTAAAAGCGTCCCCGTACTGGTACTCCTCAATGCATGTCCCGCCCTGCCTTATCCTGTCTTATCTTTTCCTTTTTTGTCCTATCCCTGTCCTGTCCTGTCTGGCAATGTTGAGGTCTGGTGGTGGTACGAGCCTATTATTGGTCATGGAGGTTGTAGCTCCACTTATTGGTGCTCGCTAGAGTCAGTCGATCCCACCCCTTTTGCCAGCGAGAACGTTTCTTTATAAGCATAATGTAGTTCCAAGTAAAGATCGGTAGGGGGGGGGAGGTAGGTACATTGATATGTGTGCCGTTGTCGCTGTTGGTGTTGATTGATGGTGAGATAATGTGTGATGAATGTGAAGCGTGTGGTGGTTTTGGCGCGAGATTGATGTGAAGCGTATGATGGTTTTGGCGCGAAGTTGGCGTTTCATGTAGTAGTGATGTTTTTGGCGCGAGATTGTCGCTTCCTTAATTGGGAAGGCCATCTGCAAGTATTTTTATTGTAATGACCCCTGTCGCTCCCTTCGAGCACTCGTGGAGTTATCAAGGCACGCCAGGGATAAAATGAAAACACCCTCTACTTACGAAGCATATTATTTTCTCTTTTCCTGGATGAGTTTACGTTTACCTTCTCTCTCTGAAACTCGTACGGTAATAATTATGCGGTCTTCTGGCCAACCGCAAGGCGCAATGCATGCAGCAGCAGTCTACAAGGCAAGGCCGCAAGAAACCAAGCTCTTATTTGTTTACGTCATATTTTGGTTTCACTTTCTGACCAATAACATGTGTGGTATTCGAGGGTAAGACCAAAACAAAAACACGTTGTATATTCTCTTTCACATCATGATGTTTTGGTCTTCTCCTTACTAACCAAAAAAGCGTGTATTATTCGAAGGAAATGCCTGTTTCTCTTAGACGTGACCATGTGTAGGTCCTTCTGATCGAGAAACATGAACTATTCGAGGGCAAGGCAAAAGCAAACACGCGTCTTTCTTTTTGACATGGTGTTTTGGCCTTCTTACAAAAAAAACGCGTACTTCGAAGTATTATTCAAGGAAAATGTTGAGCCTACCCTAGTTCCGGTACAAATGATGTCGCGAAGATGCCGACGCGGAGGAGTCTTGGAGCCAAGGGCCCGTCGCCGATCGTATTCAAGGTAGACGCAAGCGGATAACTTGTTGTTTGGTATGTAAGCAAGGGGCGCTCTTAGTTCTAGTAGTATGAGACGTGGGGGAACAGGCCCCCCACGAATCTACGGAACATCCATGCGAATTACCCGGGGACGGGTCAACGCCGTCATTGACGGCGAGGCCGCTTGCAACCAGATATCTTAGATTGTCTGACCTGCAAAATTTAGTTCCGGCAAGCGTGTAACGAGATCTACGGTAGGTATTTGTGACCCTGACTTCCACATTGCCCCCCTCTTTGTTCGCGTCAAGTCCATCTTAGCTAAAGGGACGGTATTGTTATTGTTGTCTCGAGGTTGACTGACCTAGGAAACAGGACGCCATAAATGCGCCCTCTCGATGATGGACCACCTAACACGGTTTGCGGTACTGTTGCCTGTACGCAACAAAGTGGCCGAAACAGTAGCCAAGCCATCATCGAGCAAATGGTCAGCTCCTTCCGTCCCACAAGACTGCACTCAGACCAAGGGCACCGAATTCGAAAACAAGGACCATTGAGACGAATTCAAAAACATGGTATGTATTCGTACTCATGAGTTCAAGTACTGCGGTGGTCACCAATGTTAAACCTAGCCTAGTCCCGGAGCAGGTGACGTCGCGGAGGGGTCTTGGAGCGAGGCGTCCATTGTTGAGCGTCTTCACGGCAGACACAAGTCGAAAACTTGTTCTTTTTAAATGATACCAAGGAGCGCTCTGAGCTCTAATACGAGACGTGGGGGCATGAGAACCCCACGAATCTACGGAGGAGCACCCAATCGCTATTTACCCGGGGACGAGTCAACGCCCCGTTACCCGTCAATGGCAGGGAGATCGCTCGCTACTCGAGATCTTAGGGTGCCTGACCTCTGACGTGTCGTTCCGTGCATGGGCGTTGCGAGATTTTTACCATAGGTGTCTTCCACAGAACAACTAAAACAAAACACGCTCTTTTCCCTCTAACATTTCGATGTTTGGCCTGTTCTCGTTCTGACAAAAAAAAACGCGCATCCTTCCAAGGGAAGTCTAAACGAAAACATGTTCGCTTTGTCGTGATGACCCGTCGGCCCGATTCTCGTTTGGACAGAAAAGCGCGTACGGTTGTTCCAGGGCAAGTCTAACAAAAAATCGCGCTGCTCTCTCTGTGGCATGATGATTTTTCGGTATTCGTTTGGTTTTTCTCTTTGTTTCTTTATTTTGTTGTGGCTGATCGACGTCAAAGCTTGTCTCGCTGCACGTCTGCCGCATGCATGGCAGGCAACAATCGTGAAAAAATAAGGTATTTATTAATAAGCTCGTTTTGAACTGGTCGGTGTTACTTGCCACAGGTTACCTGAGCGGTGGCTAATTCTGTTTTCCATTGGTCTTCAACGCGGTGTTTTCAATGTGTTTTCCACAGCTCGTATCATAGGAACGCCAGTCTTTCCCCCTCTTTCAACATGCGACGCCCCCCGGGATTTTGAGTCAACCACATTCCGAAGGGGAACCTTGCACCATCTGTCAACGTGCAACACACGGTACCTGCTCTGTGCTCCGCGTATCATATGACATCACATTACGATTTGTTGGCCAATTATGGCACCATGACAACCACTGAACCACAGGCAACCACAGTCAGCACCGACCAAGAGATTTCACAGGCGTTTCATATACCTGGTGGCGGGTTAGGGTCGGGGTCAGAGTTCAATGGTTTTGGTGCACATTTAGCGCAACATCAGCGTGGACAAGGCTACAGTATGGGGGCCACTTTTCCAATTTCAAGGGCCCTTTATTTTACAGTGACTCGGGATGACTTGCGCAAGTGACCCTTTGTGCCCCCCCCCCGTTCTTTTGCGGTCTTTAGCTTTCGTATTGCTATAACTTAACGACATGAATCCGCAACACGGACTACGGTAACCCGCAACGAAATGGTATGCGCTACGCTGCGCCAATCAAATTGCCTAACTAAGAACGTGTTTTCGTCTGTGAGGACAGAGTCGCTCGTGCGAGTATGATAGCTCAAACAAACGCGGTAGAGAAAAACGGGGTACGATACTACGATACCGTCGCCTTGGTCAATCCGAGATCCGTCTCACAGCTAAGGCGGGACCTCATATCACGGTTAACCCAAGGGTCCCAACCCCTTTGACCCCTTTAGAGCCCCCAAATCCCTCCCTATACTAACTTCAAGTAAATTTGTCCCCGAAAACGGGTTTCCAGCTGTAAAGGGGTCAAGGCGCTCGTTAAGGTGGTACAGGCGACTCCGTTTTTCTTGCGCTCCCCCTTGAGAGAAAATAAAAAGCGCAATCCGACTGATAAAGAATTCCTATGCCCTACGTAGGCATTTAACAAAAAAAAATGTTAGAAAGGCACATTTGCAATTCTAACGATGTTTCGTAGTTCCTGCACGCCACAAGTATAAAACAAAATGGCCCAGACCCCCCCCCCCCCCCCCCCGATCGTTGCAGAAGGATGCAGTTCACCCTTCATGCGACTCGCCGAACACCTAACGGCGCTTCGCGCTTGGTGCAAGCAACATCTGCCTGGTTGGTAAAAACCCGACGTGCGAGCAATGTCTGCCTGGTTGGTGAAAACCAGACGTCCCGGCATAGTTGGGATGCGAGAGTCCATGGTATACGGCTACGGCCGTGCACAAACTGAGTACACACACACGCCCCCGCAACCGTTGGAGGCGCCGTAACAGCTCTGCCTGCGCGTTCTATCAACCCGTCTGAGGCCCCCCAAAAAAACATATCGAGACGTACGGCCTTAGCGCCCGTCTATAGTGTGCAGTTCGAGTAGAGTGTCAAAGCAGAACGAGTAGTGTCACGCTGGGCGCTGTGTCGTGCAACTCCTTGGATTTCAGTTCGGAACGTAAACAAGTCATCCCCTGAGCCTGCAGCCCGCCGTGCTTTCTTTGGTCGGTGCTGTAATCGTTAATTTTATTCCCGTCAAGATTTGCCTCAGAAGTCCGTAATAGTATGTTAATACTGGGTTAATAGTATGTTGATAGTACGTTAATAGGATGTTAATAGTACCTGGTATGTTAATAGTATGTTAATAGTATGTTAAATAGTATGTTAAATAGAATGTTAAGAGCATCTTAATAGTACGCTAATAGTACGTTAATAGGATGTTAATAGGATGTTAATAGTTTGTTCATAGTATGTTGATAGTACGTTAATAGGATGTTAATAGCATGTTAATAGTATGTTAAATAGTGTGTCAAGAGTGTGTTAATAGTACGTTAATAGTACGTTAATAGTATGTTAATAGGATGTTAATAGGATGTTAATAGTATGTTAATAGTATGTTGATAGGATGTTAATAGGATGTTGATAGGATGTTGAATAGTATGTCAAAAGTATGTCAATAGTATGTTAATAGTACGTTAATAGTATGTTAATAGTATGTTAATAGGATGTTGATAGTGTGTTGATACCGGGACGGACAGATATGCGCGATAGAGCTTATTGTGCGCCTTTTCTCGGCTTTTCACGTGGACGGGTAGACGCGTACAAAAGGACAGAGTCGATGAAAGTCACAGATATTGCGCATTTTCCCTTCAAAAACGGGCCAAGAAGGAATTCAGGGGAAGACGGACCTCGCATTGTGCTTTCTTTAAATGTGCGCCGTACCCGCTGAGCCACGGTCAGCGCTGACTGTAGCGCTGGCAGTAGAAGCGTGGTTGTCGTAGTTTCGAACCGTCTATTGCGTGTATTGACGATACATTCGTATGTGGCGTGGTGGACCTGCTGAGGTACTTCAGACAAAGTGCCAAAACCAGATGTACCATACATTATACATTGTACCAGGTACTTTGAAGTATGAATTAGCCGTACCACTCGCGTGTGCTTGATGCGGGTTTGGGAGATCAGCGTTATATTATTCCTATGAAAGGTCTGAACAGGTAAGGATACACTGGTGGGCTGACCTCCAGCCCCTTACCACGAAGATGGGGGTCTCCCTTTTTCGCTGGGTAGAGGACCCCCTCCCCTCTCCACAAGGAGGGGGTGCTTTACCCCTGTCTTAAGGTGGGGTCCCCCCCATGCCAAAGGGGGCACGTAGAATATTAAACTGCTTTGATCTCGGACGAAAAATCCCATGGCCTAGGTGCACAACGAGAATCATGCAAAGAAAAATGGCCTATTATTTTTTTTTTTCCGACGATTTTGGGTTAAGGAGTCCCGTCGTTCAGAAACAATTTTCGCCAAAAAAAGGTATACCTCTATAGTAGCAATCGTCAGGGGGAAAGCGTAACCCCCCCCCCTGCAAGAAATTGGGAGATCCCTCACCCCTGCCACAAAGGGGGTGGGTCATCCTCCCCCCTTCGCGCAAGATGGGAGTCCCCCCCCCCCCCCTTTGCACTTGCCACAAAGAGGTGGGCTTTCCCTCTCGCCAAAAGGTGTGGGATCCCCCCCTTGGAACAGGGTGGGGGATCCCTTCCCCCTTGCCACAAGGAGGGGGACCCCCCCAGCCCTAGCGGCCACGAGGCATGCCTTAAAGAATGTCTGAAGGTCCTTTCTCAACGGGGGCTTGCCTTAGACGTTGTTTGATGACGAGTGTGCCTATCTTGCGCGAGTCAAAGCAGCACGCTAGAATAGAGACGATACGGGATAAGCCACGTGTTGTGCACCAACACACCGCCATTACACATACCAAACGCCAATGTCCGCGGCCAATGAAGGAAGGAATCACCCGAAGCATGCTACGTCAAGAGATACAGCGAGGAAAACCCTAAGGCACGTTGTAAGGCGTTTTAGGTATAAAAAGGCCATTGAGCCAAAAGCCGTTAATCGTGCCTTAACCTCCTGTTTTTTGTGCGGCACTGCGTTATTGCGCATGCCCTTACACGGATTCGACGTACATCTTTGCCGCCAAGGCTTACGACCCCTCCCCCTTTTGCCAAAAGGTTGGGGAGCTCCCCTCCTTGCCACCAGGCAGGGGTCCCCCCCCCCCATTCACAAGGTGAGAGACCGCTCCGCCTCGCTACAAAGTGGAGGACCTCTCCCCTGTTCCCACATGGTGGGGGACTCTCCTCCTTCCCACAAGGTGGGGGAGGGGACCCCCCACACCCGGTGGGGCCCTTTCCACAAGGTGGACGAAGCTCCCCCCCCCCCTGCCTCCAGGTGGGGGTGGCTCCCCTTGCCACAAGATGGGGGACCCTCTCCCTTGCCACAAGGTTCGGGGGAGGGGGGGGCTCCTTGTCACAAGGTGTGGGAGGGCCCCCCCCCCCCCCCTGCCACAATTTGGGGAACCTCCTCATTTCTACAAGAAGGGGGGCTCCCAACTTGTCACCAAGGGGAGGGGGGTGGGAGGGGGGGGGTGGCCCTCTCTTTAGACACCTTTTCTCCAGGGCCTAAAGGCCACAACGCACGCTTCACGTCGGAGTTCCACACGGTATTAACAACGCCCGAGAGCCGGAAACCTTGAAAATCATATTGTGAACGTGTGAAACCGCCACTACGTTCGTCCTGTGTCTGGCGCCAACT
This sequence comes from Undaria pinnatifida, assembly GCA_012845835.1. Lineage (NCBI taxonomy): Eukaryota > Phaeophyceae > Laminariales > Alariaceae > Undaria > Undaria pinnatifida. The sequence continues at coordinate 30,426,454 of JABAKD010000025.1, forward strand.
GGACCTCGTCAAAATTGACGCGCGCTGCGAGAGAGGTACCAGGTACCCTGGTATGGGTTTTTGTGTCTAAAACGTTTTCTCTGTGACGTGGGGGGGTCTTGATCTACTAATAGTATTAATGATATTAATTTTATTAATACTATTCGTATTGATGCAATGGTCGGAATTGTTTCATTCTTGTTTTGATATGTGTTTCGGTGCTTGCCTAGGTCATGGGACCGTTCATCAGGTAGGTAGAACTTTTACGTTGATCCAAGCCAGCTTTTGGGTGAGTTATAGAGTTCCTCAATAGGTCTGTGGTTGTACCCCCCCCAACCCCTTGTGAAATGAGTACCCCCCCCCGTCAACCCCTTGTGCCAGGCATGGCTGATAGGGCTGTATGGGAGAAAATAACAAAAGGGCGGGCTGGAATAAGATGGGATAACGTGGTCGAGACAAAAATGGAAGTACTTAGTGGGAGACCAACAAGAGGTACTGTCTATAGAGAAGTTTGGCGGGTACAAGACAAAGTAAAAGAAAGAATAGAAAAAAGGGAAAGGCTAGCGCTAAGAAATAAGGTGAAAGAGGAGAAGCACTTGGAAATATACCGGGGGTTAAGGGAAGATATTGGTATGAAAACGTATTTGCACGACCCAAAGGGCTACGCAAAAAATATTTACACTGCGATTTCGTGTAGGGACCTGGACGTACCAGAAAGAAGAAAGAGATATACCAGTAGTCGGGAGGAGGAGGACATGGCTACTAATATGTGCCCGTGTGGGACAACAATAAACAGTAGGACTCACGTAATAGGAGAACGTGATATATACAAGGAGGAACGGGATGCGTTAGAGGAGGAGATGAGGAAATTAGACGTATGTGACATGCATGGAAGAGTTTGGTAGACTAAAGAGTAGCGAGAAAACGATCGCTGTCCTAGGAGATACATGGTGGTCATGACCGCAGACGGCGAAACAGGACGGGGGTAGGATAAGCAAACAGCTTCTATGTAGCATATATATGGAAGAAGCAAAATGAGCGCCCAAATGTTGGAGGTGTCTCTGTTAGGAGTAGGAACGGTGCTCCGTCTCGAAAGAGTCGATGGCCAAATGACCAAGGCAAGCAACACAATAAGTACGCCCCCCCCCCCCCAACCCCTTGTGCCCCTGCCTCGGAGGCTCCCATGCCCCCTTGACCCCTAACCCAAGGCAAGGAAGAACGCAAAAACACACGAAGAGAAACAGGGAAACAGACAGAGGCCGCAAACAGCGCCAGTACTCGTGTATACCAGCGCTGTACTGGTGCCTAGATAGCGCCGGTACGAGCCAGCCGTAAATACCGGTATTGTACCGACAACCGGCGCTACTCCCCGTATTCCCAGCACTGGCTGCACTCATCTTGGCCCATCGATTTCACAGGCACTTATTAAAGCAGGCAGCCGGCACCATGGGGGGACATGTGCTGTTGCTGTACGCGCCTTCTCAAACATCCTATCATATCGTACCTGATGTCATACCGTACAACATTCGACATTTGTCAAATATCACATCATATCGTATATCGTATATCGTATATCGGATATCATATATATATGATACCGTAAAAACATTCGACGCATGCTACGACAGAGTTGCACCAACGATTGTTGTTTCTTAGGCTGCTCACTTGAGTAGCTCTATACTAATATCAGTATATCATTATAACACTATTAGCAGTATAATAATACTAATATCAGTATAGTAGAAGTCTTTGATACCCAAAAATGGTTTTGGGGAAAAAAAAAGTGCCTATTAATAGCCGGCGAACGATCCCATGGGCCTAGGTATAAACGATTTCCGTTTTTTTTTTTTTGAATGAAACCCCGGCGATTTTGGGTTAAGGAGCCCCGTCATCACAGAAGCCATTTTCGCCAAAAAAAGGTATACCTTAAGATCTCTATCGTAGCATGCGTAATCCGAGGCGTCCTCGGCGATGGATAAGGGGATACAGCAGTTGCTTTGATCTTCGACAGCCATGGACACAGGCTTGCTGTACCGTTGGTTGTTGTCTGCTTCGTTGTTAACGCTTCTATATGCGAGTGTGTTTCCTCCGGCCCGACAACGAAGAACCGAGCACAGCACCGAGCACCTCGAGCAGCACGTACACCCACGACCAACAATATGTGTTGTGGCTCTCCCCACTTCCCAAGAAGAAAATATTTTTGTTTTAATCGATCAATACACATACATATGTTTTTTTTTTATTCCTGTCTGTGCCGTTTCATCATCTTCGAAGATAAACTATCGCAACTAGTCGCAACTACTGGATGTTCCGCTCGTGGTCTAATCGGGCTGTTGGGCGGTGACGTGTAGCCGTTTTTGTTGCGCTCGCTTTTGAGGCTGCCACAATTGGTAAAGAAGGTGGGAAAATGGTCCATGTTTGGTAGATTTTGGGGGACATAACCCCCCGCACAAGTTGTAGGCAAAACGGGGAGTTATTTGGGCCCCTCTGGAGTCGAGGCCCCGGTAGCCCCAATACCACTAACCTGTGCCCAAAAAAGAAAAAAAGCGTGCGTGCTCGGCATGAGCTGCGGGTGTCTTGTCAGCGCGCGACAATATAAATTTAGGCGCGGGTTGGGGCAGGCGTGGGTGCATTCCGCCTGCGTGTTTTCCCTCTACCTCTGAATAACCTAAAAACACGGGGCTATATCATTTTTGACCATTTCCCGTCTAAAAATGTACGCTATTATTGGCGATTTTTGCTGATCGGGGTCATGTGTAGGCGGGCACTCGTTGATGCCTTCCAGCTCATCACCCAGGATGCTTAGAGGTAAGCCCGTGCGTTGTTTGACGGTGGAGGTATAGTCGTTGTGGTCGCTGTAGTGGCAGCATGGAAATCCTTCTTCGAACTTCTCGGAAACACTTGACGGATTAAGCGGGACGCCGTTGCTTGGTGCCAGTAGATGAAAAGAACGAGGCTCATAACCTAATAGTTCGAAGTACACTGATGCGTATCGAGGTCCTGTCTCTGTGATAGGAGCTGCAGAGATGACACCGAAGTGTTTGTGAAGATCACATATGGTGGAGAAGAAAAGAGAACATAGCTTGGAAGATATTCCAAAGTATCTTCAGGCTGCACTTGCGGCCGAAAGGCCAAAACCAGCGAAGAAAAGGGATAAAGGAGAAAATAAGGAGAGACGAGCAGAGACGAATAGAAGAGAAGGGGCGATCGAAGTGGGGCTGGCCGTCACCTGATCCGCACGGGATAATGCCCATGCCACGGGCAGACATATCTATGCCCTCGACGGGTTGTCGTACTTGCTGGCAGTCCGTCCCGTAGTAGCATTCCTTGCGATGTTTTTTCCCTGCAGCGTTCCCCAATACTTAATTGGTAAGCTATTAATAGTTATAACTTGAATACACAATACACCGGAGGGAAGCAACAAACCGAGCTTCTCCTCATACTTTATATCTCCGTTCTTGACGACCCCGAAGAATGTCAGGAATCGTAACAAAAAACGTGAAATTTTCGTGAAACGTGATATTTGTCAGGAATCTGGACCTTGTTTGAATCGTTTTGACATTATTATCCGTAAAATTTGATGTCAGAATTCCCGACTAAAAAAGTGATTTTGTTTTGAAAACTTGATATTTCAGAATTTTGAAATGTATGTCAGGAATCGTGACAATCTGTCAGGATTCGTGTTTTTTTTTGCGTTCGATGGGAACGGCTGTTGGTCTACTCAGGGTAGCGGCGTAGCGACTCCGAATCAACTAGATGCTAGTGGATTGCAGAGTCGATATTCCAATGGCTACTACTACTACAATTACCACTACTATTACTAGTACTAGTACTACTACTACTACTACTACTACTACTACTACTACTACTACTACTACTACTACTACTACTACTACCACTACTATTAATACTACTACTACTACTACTACTACTACTACTACTACTACTACTACTACTACTGCTACTGCTACTACTGCTACTACTCCTACTACTACTGCTACTGCTACTGCTACTGCTACTGCTACTAATGCTACTGCTACTGCTACTACTACTACCTCTACTGCTACTGCTACTACTACTAATGCTACTGCTACTGCTGCTGCTACTACTACTACTACTACTACTACTACTACTGCTACTGCTGCTACTCCTCCTCCTAGTACCGCTGCTACTGCTGCTACTACGACCACTACTACTCCTACTCCTACTACTACTCCTACTACTGCCACAATTACGAATACACTGTCGTCGTTGCTTAAAACTTTTCTACCAGGTACTAAGTATTACTTCGAAGTAATACAAGAATAAAAATACACTCCAGCTGTGAGATGAAGATTTCGTCGAAACTCGTATTTATTTGTAAGCTGTGTGTGATACCCCGATCGCGCGTATTACTGGGTGTGTGTCCTCATTAAGGATGTAGGTCTGCGACTCCCCTTGGAACTACAGCAGCGTAGCTTGTATCAGGGTCAACAGAGTGATGTTAGTCAGTCTGTGCGCGGAAACAATAAAAAAACCCGTTTTTGAGGGGGACCAAACTCAAATATGACGGCTGTGGAAGGAATGCATCAGTTAATCAAGTGTATCCTGGTAAGTCGTATAGCCGGTGAAGGGAGGGCCGAGTTTTTAAGGGGGGAAGTAGTACAATAGTATTTTAGTCTACCAAAATGTAGTAGATGGATTAATCATGGGCGCTGTGACCAGACACTCTATTACAAGCTTCCAACACGGCGGGCGAAATTGCAAAAATTACGCGCATGCACTGAAATTTTCAAACATGCATCTACCTTGCTTTTTTTCTGGAGGTACTTAGACTATTATTATAAGGCTTAGTTTGGGTAAGCTATTGGTTAACCTTTTTTTGCGAGTGGTTAAACGGACTAATACCCCACCACTAGACTTAACAAATGGCGTCGTCGACAGACCATGGGTTTTTTGGGCCGTGCGTGGATTCAAATTCCACCATCCACAATAATAGACTTTTTCAGACTTTGCCCTTGTCGAACTTGAAAAATACTCTCCCCGGTATCCCCAGGAAATGAAACCGCTTGGATGTGGACAGGTCCCCGTATATCCGGCCGACTTGCTATCCCGCCGTTTCAGGGGGGGATACTATTACAAGGCTTAGATTGGGTAAGCTATTCGTTAACCTTTTGCAAGTGGTCAAACGGACTAATATCCCACTAATACCTTAGCACTATTATTCTGAAGGGTTTTCTTCCACTCCTCCACAGCCCATCATTATTTTGGAGCCTGCGTTTGTCAACGCGGATTTTAATAGGTAAATGGTGGAATGTGGCGAAGAGCCAACCACGTGATAACAGCAACAACAGTAACAACAACAGCAGCAGCAACAACAACAACAACAACAACAACAACAACGACACCACCACCACCACCACCACCACCACCACCAACAACAACAACAACAACTTTTGGGCTACAGCAGTTAAAGCATACCATATAACAACAGAAGAAGCTAAAGAAGTTTGTAGTTGAAGTTAAACGTGGAGTTCGGAAATCAAAGCCACCAGGTAAGAAATAAATGAACCGAACCGGTTGCAAAGTTTTCCTTGCAATGTCAATTGATTATGTTCCAATGAATACCGCCCAAACACCAACGGACGGCCACGCACAAAACAACATCGTCTCGTCGTTGCTCCAAACGAAAATTCAGTTGGTACGATGATTTTCTGGCAGCAGCCACTTTTCGCCCCGGAGAGACCGTTCGTTGTCGCCCCCAGCAATCAATCATTTGAAATAGTTCTACTGGCAATCTTACACAGTTAGTCAGTAATTTGTCATGTTTTTTTCCCATCACAAATCGGACAGATCCCGATCTAGATCATCTACAGTAAATCCTATGTGGTTGTGATACGTAGTGCGGCATTTTATCTGTGTAGGACAGATCCACCCCAGGAAGCGTTTGCTAGCTCATCATCCAGATCATACACCCCCCACCAGGCAACGCGATCTGCAGACCATACAGATCATTTTAGACCACACACAGGGATGTTCTGTCTGACCTGAGACACACAGATAATGAAAAGAGACACACAGATCATGGAAAGGATTCTCTGCCTGAGACCTGTGGATACTTTTATAAAATCAGTCATCAGGTTTCGCCAGTGGAAAGCAAGGGGGCAACAACACGGCAACAACACCAGTGAATAATACCAGGGGAACCTGGTAACCATTCGTGCGTGGTACATTCTTCACGAATTAAATCACTCAAAAGATCCCTACCTACTTGAAGCCTTTGATAACAAACATCAGCCAAGGGGGGGGTTGGCCGTGCCGCCTAACGCCAACCACCCGATCAGACCCCTAACGCTATAACCCTAAAACCCTCTTACGCCATGGGGGGCGACCTGCGCTTGAATGCCGTGACTAGTGAAGACTCCAGGATGACTAGGCCGGCCTGGATATGCTGTGCTTAGAAATGCCCTGTATGTAGTATAGGTTGATTCGGCCGGGGTCGAAATATATATGTGGCCTGGAAAAAACTTGACGTAAATAGGTTCATTGAGCCGCTTGTAAGATGCCCCTCAGCAATTCAGAGTGCGCAGTCAATTGCTTAGTTAGGAAGATTTACTATCTGCCTTCAAGCGCTACCCAATCGAATGATAAAATGTCTCAACAAAGGAAAATGAGGGCAATGACACTTGTATGAGTTCGTAGTGCTTTCGCTTTCACGCTTTGACTTACTCGGAGCACTATTAATAAATACCGTTTATCAGGCAACAATTAGTTCTATACTTCGAAGAATAGTTACTGCTAGTATTGTTTTCGTACATCAGTACAGCAGTACCGCAATATATTTCGTTAAGTGACGGCATGTTAAGGTATGCATTGATTGATGATTGATGATTGATTGATGATTGATGATTGATTGATGATTGATGATTGATGGCTCTTCTTGCGGGGGAAGATAGGAATGAAGCCCCACGACAAACACAAAAGCCAAAATAGTCCCAATTTTATACAAGATAATGTACTTGGTTCTGATTTACCATGTTCTACAGTAATAACTGTATATGACAACAAACAGCTGCTGATAGTCTGTTGTTTAGCAGCGACACCTTATTTTAGCATTTTTTTTTCAACACATATGTACTTTCCAGCTTTTTCTGGACAAGCCGTGGTCACAGGTGTCGTCCCTTCTCCCCCCTGGTTCTTGCCTTCAATTTTTACCGCGCATAGGGCTCAGCAATCCCACTGCTTGTCGATCTTTGATCGAGTGTTGCTAGCTCACGCTCTCCTCGCGCTTGCTGCATGTCAATTCGCGCACAAGGAAAAGCCACCACAAATTTATACGGGTATGCACTCGGGGGGATTCGAACTCATGAAACTGGCCGATACCAGGCTCGAGGATAACCTGATACGCCACCGGGGCGACCGGCTAGTGGTATATGGACGACTGAGGAGCTAGCGCTATTACAGTTTGTTGTAGCAGCAACACGTCGCTATCGAATATTCAGAACACAATAATACACAATAATACAATAACACAATAGTACAATAAAATAAAATGACTGACAGATGATGGACACGCCCGACCTGCAGTCAGAATATACCGTTGTGCCTCTACGATAGCAGCTGCTGCGGCACGCCAGATATCGAAGGAAAAGCCACAGACACCAGACGACCACCAGCTGTCTGTTACCACCACTATCTATCTGTCTGATGTTATTTTCCCAAGATTTTGTTGTCGTCGTGTTGACACCATCATCATCATCATCATCATCATCATCATCATCATCATCATCATCATCATCATCATCATCATCATCATCATCATCATCATCATCATCATCATCATCATCATCAGCATCATCATCATCATCATCATCATCATCATCATCATCACCATCATCATCAGCAGCATAATCATCAGCATTATCATCATCATCATCATATTCATATTCATCATCATCATCATCATCATCATATTCATCATCATCATCGTCAACATCATCAACATCATCATCATCATCGTGAAATTAAAAAACGCTTCGTATCGAAACGGGAGGAACAAGTCCCTCTGTCACCTCGAGACAACAACAACCTCTTTGCACTCTTTGAGGTAAGTAACTTAGCTAGTAGACCACAGCAGTAGACCACATCTTTTCAGAAATCACCTCTACTGGGAGCCAAAACAAAATCGTCCCAACCCCTCTCTCTTGCCTGCCCTTCTTCTCATCTCCCTCAAAAATTGGCGGTAATAAATTGTCGTCGATGTCTGTTCCCCACACGCCCTGCAAGACACAAAAACAAATTCTCAGCACAACAAATAAGCAAGACCAAATCACCTCCTGACAGGTCCAGCAATCGAGGTAGTATCACAGGATGCAGCGAGCGGGAAACTCCCCCATCAACCAGCACACGCCTTCGCGCCTCCGATGGTGTCAAAACTCACACCACGACCATCCCCACCTACCGGCACACGCCTGCTCTGGGGTCAAAACCCGCACCACGATCATCCCCACCTACAGTATCACGCCTGCTTGCCTCCTGTGGTGTCGAACCCACAACACGACCATCCCCACTTATAGGCACACGCCTGGTCGCCTCTTGTCGTATCAAAACCCACACCACAAACGACCATGCCCACCCTCCAGGAACACACCATCTCGCCTCTTTTCGCGTCAAAACCCACACCACTACTATAAGGCATGGGAACCCCGACCATCCTCTCAAAACCCAGACTTGTTGACGTCTCTGCCTGAAAGTCTAAAATTCCCTTCATCCACAGCACGCACCGCACGCAGCGTTCGCTCATTCGTTCATGTCTCCCCCTCAATCCAGTAAAAATATACACAAAAACAAAATCAGGAAACCAAAAACGTGCCCGCCCCCCCCCGCCCCCCCGTCCCTCTCGTGTTCGCGCCGTCGTCGTTCTGAAAAAAAAATGGAGGGGGACAAAAAAAATCGCGGCGCTCTCGCGAGGCAAAGAAGCAGGTGGTCTATTCGACCAAGCGAAGCCCCGTTGGTGTCCCAGCCGGTACAAATTGCGACTTCCACATAGTGCCGGCTGTTACCAGTCCAATATACCGGCACTATTCAAGGCACCGGCACTATTGAGAATCGGGTTCTAGTCGTGGCAAGCGATTTCACCGGCACAATAAGAGAGAAGGGGCACTATTCAACCGGCACTACGAGAGCCCCCCAACTGTACGTCAACCCTTGACAACCCTTGACCGGTCGGGGCGTCTCTTGGACTAAATGCGCTAAAAAACAAAACAAAAAAAACTATCAATAGAAGAAAAAAAAAAACAGCACGGTCGTACAGTCAATCCGTACAGAGAACAAACGCCTACCCCATGTTGTTGATTTGTTGTGGTTGTCTAGGCTTGTCACCGTCAACCTGTAATCACAGAAAGAAATTCAAGGCGGACAAAATGTCGCTCGAAGCTCACCACTCTGGACGGGAATGTAAGGACCGTTTGGTATTCGTACTGATGACCGAACAGGTCCTATATTTCCGTCCCGGGTACCAGTCTGACTGTAAAATAGAAGGGATGCTTTTCATCCGCTCAGAGCGTCCCCACCGCCACATAATTACGACCATAAATTGTAAGGGACTTTTGAATCTGCCCAAAATGATTTCTGCATCCCTTCTATTTACGATCATAAATATAGTGGGCTTTACATCCGCTCAAAGCGGCCCAAAATCCCTTGTATCTACGGATATCACAGATACAAGGGACCTTTTCTTCTGCTGAAAGCGGCCCAATTATCCCTCATATTCACTACGTACGACAACAATAAGGGACTTTTCTTGTGCCTGCGCTCAAAGCGTCCCAATTAACCCTTGTATTTACGATCAGACTTGTGAGTACCGTAGCCCAATAGGCTCATCATCCATCGCATACGCGCGTTCCTCAACGCCATCCCATCATCAGGCATCACACAGCAGCAGGTCATCGCTCAAAGCCACCTCGCTTTCACGAGGCGCCGACCCTCCATTCCTCAACAAGAACACGTGATGGCGGCATTTTTTCTAGTGCCAATATCCCTCCGCACGTTTAGTGCGGAGAGCAGTACGTAGCAGCACAAGCACCGGCACTGTATTACGACGCACGATAAATCAAGCAGCGGTTCGCTGTATCAGCCTCCACACCGGCGCACAAGCAGTGTCGGCACTATCGTGATCATCCCACCCGCACAATAGCAGCACCGGCACTGCTGTAGTAGACTGTATTAGTCTCCCTTCTGCACAATAAGAGTACTACAGCAGCACTACAGTAGCACTACTGCTGTATTACGATAGTTCGAGTTTAGCGGGTTGCTTTGTCAGCCTCCCACTCGCAGGGCTGGAAACAACATATTGGGACGTACGGTAATCTGAGTAGTAATGGTTGACCGCACTAGCTAGCTCCCAACCCGCATACTAAGAGTACCAGTCCAACTGTACGACAAAATAAACGATAGTTCGGGTGGTGCTTAGCTAGTTAACCCCCCCACCCAAAGTGCCTGCGCCACTGCCTGTATAATGGCGTACCGTAGTTCGAGTAATGTGGTCAGCTGTATAGCCTGCCACCCGCATACTAAGAGGCCAACACTACTGACGTACGATAATTCAAGTATCCGTTAGCTATTTAAGCCTCCCGCTCGCAGCGCCGACTCTACTCAACTACGACAAAACACGATAGTTCGAGCAGACGCCAGGCGTGTTCGCCCCCTCCCCCCCGCACGCTAAGGGTATCGGCACTACTGCAATACGAAGTATGATAGTGAAAGTTCGGCTTCAGTAGTATCATAGTTATTAATAGATGTTGCATCCTGCCATCCGTAGCACCGGCATACTCTGCATTACGACGCGCGATGGTTCGAGTAGTGGTTAGCTGTTTAACCCTCCCACCTGCATTACTTAGAGTACCGGCACTACTGTATAGTTCGAGTAAGTAGTGTTGAGCTCTTTCAGCCCACCCACCCGCACACTAAAGAGCACCGGCACTACACGAAGTACGAGTAGAAATGGCTAGCTGTATCAGTCTTCCACCCGCAGCACCGGCATTGTATTGAGACGTATGATAGTTCGAGTATTAATAGTGGTTAAGCCAGAATAGCCTCCCACTCGCATGACCGGCACGGTCTTACGCCGTACCAGGTACGATGTTCCAGTATGTTATTGGTAAGCAGTATTACCCTCCCACCCGCATACGGCGGCGACGGCCGAAACCATTGGACTGCGGCGGCGCCCCCAGAGAAAATATCCCGCCCGTTTCAGGCGCTTTCCACTCGTCCAAGCTGTCCACCTTCATGTTGCTGCTCCAGACCCCGCCCTCACCTCCACCACCACCGCCGCGTCTTGCGCTGTTGGGTGACGAGCCTGCGCTAACGCCGGTAAAGGGCTGGCTGAAAGCGCCGCCGAACGGTACAGAGGCTCCCTCCGCGGGCGCGCCAAACCCTTGCTGCACCGGGAAATTCCAACCTTGGTCTCGTGAACCGCAGCCCTTCACTGCATCCCCCCCCTCCTCTTCTCCCCCCTCCTCTTCGTCATCATTACCACAGTCGGAGGAAGCGAGGGAAGCAAAAGCAGCGGCAGCCGCGTAGGCGCGTGCTTCGGCAGGGGCCATCGTACACGTGGGGCCGAAAAAACCGCCGCATTTTTTTTCCGAAGTAGGGGTGGTAGAAGTAGCATCAATGTTAGCACCCGCGGCGGCGGCGGCAGCAGCACAAGAAGCGGCGGCGGTAGCGGCGGCGGCTGTAGTGGTAACTTGCGCAGCGACAGCGGGGGCGTTATCCTCGAAGGAAAGTCCCGTGGCGGGCGCAAAGTTCCCGCGCGAGTTCCCGGAGGTACTCCTGGCGCCGTCGCTACCTCGCTTGCGCTCGGAAGCCAAGTCGTTAGATCCTCCGACCGCGCCGTAGTTGCTGTGGTTGATGTCGCCAATTTTCGCTACCGTGGGCGTCCTCTCTCCGTCAAGGTCGATCCGTCTACCGGGCGCGTTTTCTCCGAGGGGAAGGCGACGCGCGGCGGGGGAGAGCTTCGAGAGGCGCGTGCAGGCCGGTGTGTCGGGCGATGAGCGGGGTAATAGACCGGGGGAGGCGGTGGAGGGGCGGGGTGGCGTGCCGATGATGCCGTCCCAGCCGTGACGGGTTGACGTGCTGGTCGTGGTATCGGGAAGCCTGGTCCGCTGAGAAGGCGTGTTCTTCGGAGATGATGAGGAAGAATCTACCCCGCAGCCCCCGCACTTGCAAGGAGAGCTGGAGTTATTTCGTTCGAGAGGTGGCATGCAATTGCGAGGGTGTATGGATAGAGGGTGTGAGGGGGAGAAGTGCGTGGTATGGTGTGGGCTAGGGGTGCAGCTTGTGGCTGGCAGAACAAGGCAGAACAAGCAAGCGCTGGTGTTGATAATGGTTAGTCTATAGTACGTACCATACAAGTGACATCATCGCAAAGGAACACAAAAATAACCGCAGGTGGTTTTACACTTACCAGGGACTGCTGTACTTGTACTATAGAGTAGTCTAGTCTAACACACACTGCTGCGCTATCGAAAGTAAGAACGTAGGAGGCACGGAATCGCGCAGAAGTGTAGCACTAGCGCAGGCTGGGCTGATCCGATTGCGAGCGAGAGGCAGGAGCTAGAGTGAGGAGCTCGTTGGGCTGGAGTTAGGGGCAACTGCGTGCCATGAGCCGGAAAGAACCTTATCGGCTTGTCGGAGAACAGACACAAGGGAGGTTGTACATCCGTCAGGAAAATCAGGAAAAAGATCACCTTGATCGGAGAATCGTTCCCCAGCTCTCCTCATTTAACGCCGCGTACCCCAGAGGCTTCCGCGCCGGTGGAGGGAGAGGCTCGGCCCTCATCCTTGAGCAGGTGAACGCCCTCGGTCTCCTCATGCAGCCTCGCCCAGGCTTGCCCGGCCGGGCTTATGCACTGACTCGGAAGTGGTGCTACGTGCTACGTGCTACGCTATGCCTCCCGTGGAACGGTTACGTTATTTATCTGTACCTCTTTATAACTCCGAAATGTTCGGGGATTATGCTGTTTCGTCCCCGGTTCTGCCGAGAAGCTCCGAACATTCTTACATAGTTAACTCCTTGGAAAGAAGGGGACAGGGGATGTTGCACAGGTTGGTAGGCCATCTTTTGCCCCTTCGCGCTCCCCGCACACGGCTCCCGAATTGGCAACGGACGGCTACGCTGCATACCTCTTATTGCTAGGCATCAGGTTTCCTCTGAGGTGGCTGATCGCACGCGGAAGGTAGTTTTGAGGGTGCTGGAGAGGTTGTATTTTGATCAATCTTTGTGGACCACAGGCGGCGTTTTGCCCTGAACACCACCACCAGAGAGCAGCTGAGAGGCACTAGGAAGCCATGGAAGAAGAGGGGACGTTCACGACCCCGGTGGTGCATATCAATGAAGAGGGGTGGGGGCCGGACTCTAGGTGAGCGGGCAGCTTTAGCGGCTTGCCCATGACACACTTGGTGGCAATAGTACTAACCCACTATTAATATTTGTATTTCCCAAGTGGTGACTGGTCTTTCAAAAAGAAGGGATGCTCTCCTCGTACCGGTACCTGGTAAGTTGCTACAGCAGCAGATTAGATCAAGATAGGACGGGAGTATAAAGCAATGCAGCAATGCATGCAGCAGCAGCCCCGACTCGTACTATGATGGTGGCTTGTTGCTTCTCGGATTTTGCAGCGTTAGGCCAAAATTGGAGCAAAACCAGTGCGGTTTGCACCAACAGCAGTGGAGCGAGGGGAGGAGCTTGCGTGGACGTCATCCCGCATTCTGTCTGCACAGCAGCATCTTGTCCCTCTCTCTCGTCGCGATTGAATGGATCGATCCCTGTTCGCTGTTCGCGTGGCCTACCATGGCATTTACGCAACTGCTACAGCGTACTTCGCACCTGGTATTATAACGACACACTACCCGGGCAATGCACTCTAAAAACACTCGAATGCACCCTGGTATAGCAACGAAGATACATTGCGGGATGTGGGGGTGGGCACTGCGGTCGGAAGCGGCCCGCAGGCCACCGCAACTTCAGTAGTCATGGTGCATATTGTAACCCGCACCGGCAGCAGCACGAACGTGGCGGTGTCGATCGATTTCGTGGCTTACACGGCGTTAATGTGTGCAGTTTAGCGTTTACCGCGTATCATGTTGTTAATAATACTCGCACGTAGTGAAAATTTGGGCGACTTGCGTCGGCAGTCCCCAGTCCCCAACCCTTATTAGACTGCAAGCTAGCGCAAGGCCGCCCTGACTTTTCGACCTTGTTGCGTTACCCCCCCAGTGCCATTGATGCGCTTGATACCCTCTCGTATGAGCCCAATGCCGTCTTTAGTCAGTTCCTAGGGTCTGCTAGTATGACGTTTTTTCCCTTTTCCTTGCCTTGCTTCCTCTTGTCTTGTCTTGTCTTTCTTTTCTTTTTTTGCTTATTTTCTTTTCTTTCCTTTCCTTTCTCTTCTGTTATTTTCTTTCCTTTGTTTTTTTTTCCAGTTGATTTGAGTCTGACGTGCGTATGCGTAGTGATAGGTGCTACGTGTAATATACACCAGGTACGCGGTAGTGTTTCCTGGGTGGCAAAGAGGGATGGTCGGTTTTTCAGGCGCGAGTACTGAGACGTACGCGCCAGTATGGATCTGGCACATTGCAGGCTGACTCCCGATTTCACTTCTATATGTTTCTGGCGGAGGCATGAACTGCGTCAGCTGTGATATGTGCGTGTACCACCTTTAGTTTGTGTTTTTTCCCTGGGGTATTCCTCAGCTCCAGAGTGACAGGAGCCTGTCCTGTGACCACGGACTTCATTATGCGAGTTGATGTGAGAACAACAATTAGACAGTGCGCCTGATATGATACGCAATAGAGTGCAATACTCCGCAGATGCTCCCAGTATGTGTGTGTTCGTCACACCCGTTTTGGGGGCCATGTACCTGTACAGCGACGAAACGAAGTACAAGCGCGTTTTCATGTCTTATCATGGTGCCAGCATGCAGCACACGGCAGTGCACGCTCTCGTATGCGCGTGTCTTACAGGTAGCGTTGGAGTTGGACAGTAAAGTCGTCGCCAGCTATTAAAATAGTCTATCTAGCTGCCCGGTTACGTCGTGTGAAGGATGCCATCGTATAAAACGTCAATAACATCGGTTTTATCCGTCAGTTTTTGTTTCTGAAGCCCCAAAAGCGTTAATTTACGCACTCCGAGATACCGACCGTGTGTGTTGTTCGCATTAAACTGCTATTTGCACCAACCCACATCCAGCACAACCAGTGTCCGCGCCGATGCCTCCTATAGAGAGAGACGGTCTCATCTCACTCTGTGGTCACAAGCTAAGAGACAAGAGATACATATTGCAATTACACCGAGGTGACTTGGCCATGCAGTGCCGACCGCAACAAACCTGAGGGGGGTAAAACATAACAAGCCAGCACACCACGGTAGGAGCGGGGAGTAAAGTATGTTAGCGGAAAAAAAATGCTGCGAGTCTGCTGTCTGTACTGACTGCAGTGTTTCAGGTCTCGGCTCTGCCCGTACTGCGCGTGCTGCTCGTGCTGCGCTCGATACTGATCATACTGAGTATTTCAGGGGTTGAGACTGCTCATACTGCGGGTATATACTCGCGGTATTTCCGTGTTCTGTAGTGTCGGCGTTCCCGTTGGAGTATTGGGTGAATCTTGTCCTTGCTAACGTTGTGGTCATGGGTTCAAGTCTCTCTGAGCGCATACACATCGTACTCGTGCTTGTAGGGACATTCTCTTGCCTAAAAAATGCCCACCAGCGGAAAGCGCTAGAGCACAAGTTGGCAAAATTGGATGGAAAATCGACGAGCTTCAAAGCTGAAAAGTGAGATCGCTGAACATTATGCGCGGTAAAAATGAAAGCAAGTGCCGAGGGGGAGAAGGGCAGACACCCGTGACCACGGCATGTCCAAAAGGTCGCTGAGGGTAAACCTTCCCACGAGTTGAGCTGGAGAGTAAAAGTGATGATTAAAATAGCTGTTGTTTCACTTCGGTACTCCAAAGTATTCCGGGCGTTGGTACTGCGGGTACTAATTAGACTCGAGGTTATGAACTGCTCATATTACCATTGCTCGCAGTGTTTTGGCCGTCAGTTCGTAGATGTTTAGGCGACTGCGTCAATGTTATGGGAGAAACATTGACTGGGTGATTAAACGTTCGAAGCTTGAGGGTTCAGCTTCTCGCCCCTTACACTGGGTTTAGCTTTAGTTGTGGCATGCACCCCTTCAGACTGCACCATGTTTTCATTGCTCGAAACATGCCAGATAAAGCAGACCCACTTCCCAGCAAGCCATGACTGAACCAACTTTCTCGTCTAATACTAAGCACAGCAGTAGTCAGCCCTGCGGCATGCTCGTGTTACATACCTCGTAGGGTACATAGTTCCCTTTCGGGATGGGGTTTGGTTGATGTCCCGAGGGCGTCGCAAGTCGAAAAGGAGGAACACTGGCGTTCCAATGATGGTTACGACTTGCTTCTTTTGCCTCTGCTCCACAATAGTCTTCGTATACCTGTCATGAGGCCCGACGATGTATGTTTGATTGTTGCGTTGGACGTGAAAATGTTGCTGTGGTTCGATCTCCGGCGGTACACCAACCACACACACATGAACCATAACTACTCGCGCAAAGGCAAGAGCTTGAGATCCAGCTGCCGCTGTACCGCTGCTGCTGTGCGGCTGCGGTGTACGTGGTGCTGAAGTTATGGCTGCGAGGCTGAGCGGCTGCTTTTAAAGAGAGCAACCCAACGCTGTTCTTGATCGTGTTGTGTGCATGTGACGACACACACTCCAGTCGCACATACCTGATACATACAGAAGCGCGCACTCTATCTGTGGCTGTCACAAGGGAGAGAGCTCGCATCGCGGCTGCTGTTGTACCGTGGCCGCCACAAGTACAGAGCCTTTAGGGCCATGTGTGATGCAGTAGCCCAGCAACAGAGCGAGGACGAACGGTAACATACGGGTTTCTATGGGCCCTGCGCGTCTCGGCGAAGCGAGGCAGCCGGCAGAAAGGGCCTTTCTGTGTCAGTCTTGCCCGGTCCGACTACCTCCCGGGTGGTGAGGAGCTCAACAACTCGAGAGATAGTAGCTAGGTGCCAATCTCCCAGTAGACGGACGGTGGGAGCCAGTTTGCCGGGCGAGGTGCATTACATGTTCAGTGCGAGATGTACACCATAAATCACAGGGCTAGATGCAACAGACACGTATGATTTTCGAGAGACGTGCTGCTGTTGCTTCTTCTGTTGCTGTTTTTGCTGGTGCTGGCTGTATGTAGTTGCGCCGTAGCAAACAGCAGAGAGGGTGAAAGTAATTGGGCTTATCAATGTTGTACAGCGGGCGGGAGAGCGGAGCAGATAAAAATTTAAAAAGAGGAGCGAGCTGTTTGAAAAAGAAAAAGCAGTTGTGGAGTTTTCTGTGCACCTGCTTGGCCCAGCGACGCGGAACGCAACCCCTTGACAGAATAGCCAGGTCGGCGACTTTGAATGCTCGGAGCACGCGCCGCGGAGCTCGACCGCGATCCAGGCATGTATCGACAGATCCATTGCGCGCGCCGCAGCCGAAAGCGCGTGAACGAAACCTCGGCCGCTGGAGAACAGCATGTAAAAAAAAAAAGCGCATCTTTTGCATACAAACGTTGGTACCGGTAGTAGTCTAGACTTGTGTCTTTTTTGTGATTGTTTACCTAGTGGAGTCAGCACTACTTAACTCGTAGCCCTCGTTGTACTTTTTGAAGAGATTTGTCGAAAGGCTAGGTATATCGGCGTCCCCTGTGTACTAGGCGTATGTCGTCCCTCATAAACATAACGCAATGTCGTTGGTTCAAGTCCCCCCGAGGGCATACTCGTGCTCGTAAATACGAGGGACTTGTTCTTGCGTAAGAAATAACTGGCGGTAAAGCGCAAGAACGTGGGTGGACAAAATTCGATGATAGTCACCGGCCATAATCACCAGGTACCGGATAAGCATTGGGAATGCTGAATGCGCTATATATGTGCTAAAAGCATGAAGGCGTTACGCCGGGGGTGGAAGGGAAGGTGCCTGTTGTGACCACGGCTTGTCCAGAAGATCGTTGACGGATAAAACCTCTTTCGAGTGGAAGTGAATAGTACAAGCGATGATTAATAAACCAAGACAACGAAGACATTCTGTCATGATTGCATAATGGACCGACCTATTAGACCTGTTGATGGGGGGTGATTCTAAACAGTAGGGTTATTTCCAAAGTGCTTAGTACCAGTACAATCCAAGGAGTTGGACAACATGCAGGCATTATCATTATACGTGTACGGTACCCGCGTTCGTTTTTTTTTTTTTGATTGCTCTACATTTCTGTTGTCTTGATTCTTTTCTTTCTCCTCCTTCTCTAGACGTACCTTAGATCCATCCGAGGTGGGTCACCAAGCAAGCACACTCTTCTCCCCCCTCCCCACTACGGTATGCGTCTTCTTTTTTTTTGTTCGAGGGAATATTCCATCTACTTCTTGCCTCGTCGACTGGCGTCGAATATACTATACGGTTCGCAAAGCAGCACTTCTCTATGGTACTAGTCGCTTCTTGTTCTTGTTTGTTCCTGGTTGTTCTATGGTACTAGTCGCTTCTTGTTCTTGTTTGTTCCTGGTTGTTCTTGGTTCCAAAAGGGTTAAAGCGGTACGGAGATCAGGCGGTGGTTGTCATTAAAGCGGGACGTAAAGCAGCAGCTGTTGCTTGTCGTTGAAACGGTGCGATGAACAGCTGCTGCTGGTGATGTTCATTTTTGCAGTTGGGAGCTCTGGGCTGTGGTTGTCACTTGCCATACGCCGTAGTTGGGTGTTGTGTTGCTGTGACCTGCAGCATGTGTCACGGGCAATGCCAGGCATGGTGAGGTGTGTGTCATGCGGGCAACGCACCGCAGCAGCAGCAGCAGCAGCAGTATTTGCCGGCATACACGTCTTGACAGTTTATTCTGTTACAGCAGCGGCAACAGCAGCGGTACGATTCCTTTTGTAGAAATCAGGACTCAAATGGCTTGGACAGGCTACGTGTAAACAACATGTAAGCCTGGTGTGATACGTCAAATAAGGTACTGGTGCACATCATACATCAAATATTTCAGACGATCGGAATGACGAATGGTTACCGGTCGACCTTCAAGTCTCCCTCTGCAGGAGGCTGCACACACCCTTTATATAATGTTTTCTGCACGCACTCAATGCCTTTTACTGTGTTTACGCTGCTTCTGTGTATGCCGCCGCATCGCGCTCGCTCTACAACCAGGGTCGCCGGTACAACAATTGCTGTACTACCCAAAAACAACTTATGAATGCTGTTGGTCCATAGTTAGTCCCGGTTGAGTAGTGCCGGCCGCCCGCTATGGTGCCTGTGAAATATCCTGGCACAGATGGGAACAGCCAGTAGTGGCAGTATGTGGAGTGGTGCCGGTTGCCGCTACAATGCCGGTTTTTACCTCTATAGTGCACATACCGGCACTATAGAGGAGTCACCACTGCTGCTGTATACGCACCATAGACTCATCTTTACATGATCGTGGCATGCGTTGCTCTGCAGCACGTAGGATACATGGTATATACACAGTAAACGGAGACTACCGTGTGATATCGAGTGCTTCAGCGGTAGAGTGATTACAGACGAGGTCGTGACCCTTTTTGAAGCCCAGGTTGTAGCGACACTCCCGTGACGCCCCGAAACCCCTCGTATACTAAGTCCAAGTAATTTCACCCCAACACGGGTTTCCATTTGTAAAAGCGTTAAAACGATAAGAGCGGTCCTACGAATCTGCTCTAATTTGAAGTTGTGTAACCCCCAAAAACGTGGGTGGAGTCAGTTCCAAAGGAGTCAACCCCGTTTGGGCCCCAAATCTCCTCCCTATACTAATTCCAAGTAATTTTCCCCCCGAAACGGATCTCCATTTGTAAAGGCGTGAAAAACGACAAGTGCGGTCCTACAAAGCTACTCTAATTTGAAGTTGTTTAACCCCCAAAAACGTGGGTGGAGTCAGTTCCAGGAGAGTCAACCCCCCTCAGGGCCCCGAAACCCCTCCCTTAACTAAGTCCAAGTGATTCATCCACAAAAACGGGTTTCCAGTTACCAAGGGCGTTATAAGCGGTAAGTGTGGTCCTGTAGTACGATTTTTCCAGGAAGATCGTGCAATGACTTTCGTAATGCATGCGCGAGCGTCGTTCATCTCCTTTCGGTGGTCTCACTTCGGGCATATCCCCTTCCCCACCTGAAGGGCCTGATTGCTTGGTGTGTGTGGCCGATGCAACACCGAAATGACCAACATCTTTCGTACTCCGAAGTATTATACCAGGTGCTAGGTACAGTAGGGTGTTTGCGAACTATAGTACCTGGTATTAATAGGGTTTTTGCGATGTGTTACACCAACTAAAGGGTAGGAGTTTGGCAGGAAAAAATCTTAATATTAGTATTGAAACCGTCGAACGTCACACTCCAAGGCCAACCCAACCCACCCAACCCACAAAAAATGAGCGAAATAATTTTACTAAATAATAGGTTCAGAAGCACTTGTTGCAAAAATGAGTATTGACCCTAATTTTTTTCCGAACTCATAGCTGACACATCGTATTAATGAAACATTTTTTTTGTATATTACGTTTTCCTTGATGTATGGCGTTCTCGTATTTTGTAACCTATTTTTCGTGGGTTGGTTGGCCTTGCGTTAAATGTGACATTCGTCGGTTGCAATACCTTTTTTTTGTCTTTTTTCCAACCCGACAGACAGGTTGGAAATCGCAAACACCCTTGCAGTGAAGTAATAATTGGATGCAGAATACAAAGATAGTACAGTATAATCGCCAACACCCTGTTGAAGTAATACTTGGAAGACAGCGTACAAATCCAGTACAAAGGTTGTGTGCTATTGTACTGTTGCTTGTCTACTTGTACATAAGAAGCAGGTCGCCCCGTTGGCGTATTAGGTTATCCTCCAGCCTGGTATAGGTCAATTTCGTGAGTTCGAATCCCCCCGAGTGCATACTCGTATAAATTCGTGGGGAATTTTTCTTGTGCACAAATTGACTTGCGGAAAGCGCGAGAGCGTAAGTTAGCAACACTCGATGAAAAATCGACGAGCAGTGGGATTGCTGAACCCTATGCGCGATAAAAATTGAAGGCAAGAACCGGGGGGAAGAAGGGACGACACCTGTGACCACGGCTTCTCCAGAAGAAGCTGGAAAGTAGATGTGAGAAGAAAAAAAAAAAACTGTTGACATGCGCAATAGAGGCCGAATTTGGTGGAAGGGCGTGGGACATGACCCGGCTGGCTTCTTGTCCGCCTGGGCCCTGGGCGTATTATTTTATGTAGGTAGCTGGGGGTGTCTGCCCTTTGCTGTACCAATAGGACTGTTTTGCTCGTAAGCTTGGTCCCGTATCGAAGCAAGACTATCACGATCTTAGTTGTTACCTGAATAGTACGAGTTCAACGTTCCCCTTCGGCATGGGGTTGGCTTATCCCATGTCCAACCCCAATTTTTTTACTACTCTAACTCCAAGTGTTTTGTCCCCATGTCGGGAGTGCGGTGCTAAAAGGGTTAACATCCGGGGGTAGTTGTTGCAGGGTGGAAAGGGGAACAAAACTCTGGGAATAACTCGCAAGAAAATAATTGGCCGCATGGGAAGTAACCCCGCCAGCAACACCGACCAGCCCGAACGATTTTATCGCTTGTTTTTTTGTTTACAACTCGATGACATGCAGACATACCGAAAAAACAGAATCCCGACATTTAGTGTTCGTACGTACGAGGTGTGTATGAAGCGTTTGTTGTTGTTGTGGTTGAACGCTTTCGACGAAGGCCATGTGAGAAGAACCCCTGCTATTTCATTAGCCCTTTCGGGACCCGCATGTAATAGCGACAAAAAACGGAGGATATGCTCTCTTGTCAAAACATCAACAGTATAAGCACGCGCGATCGGAGTATCACATATATCTTGCCAAGATGAGTTTCTTGGACGAAATCTTTGATCTCACAGATGTAGTGTATTTTATTTGTCTGACAAAAGGAGGAAGAGCGTGCAGTAGTGCGCCTGCCTTATCGCCATTTCGGTCGGACAATAAATATAAGCTAGATATGAACAATGCCTGAAAACTTTGCGAAACGCCCGAGACGTTCGGGAGGGGATGATAAATGAGCATCCCCGGGTCAATCAAATGGATGTTTTGTATCCTTGGATCTATTGGCACGGGGGATACGAACGATTCTAATCGAGTGTTCGGGGTTATGATCGCAGTGCCGCATGCTCTCAATTCCATTCGTACCGAGCCTATATACTTACCGGTTTTCATACGTACTTGTATCGATCTTGTACTTGTCGGACTGGCATCACTATCCTGTGCGCGTGTGATGCAGCTTCTGAACCCCTTTTGAGAATCGAGAGGGAAATATTGACGACCAAAAATGACGATTACAGTATCAGACACTGGTGCTGTTGTTGTTCTCACATTAACTCGAATAATCAAGGTTGTGGTCACGGGACAGGCTCCAGTCACTCCACTGATATTGATATCTGGCCATGATAGAAAGTGGTATCCGAACTGTATACGACAAGAAATGCAAGGAATCGCACGGGACGGGTGCAGCAG
The DNA here is from genome assembly GCA_012845835.1 of Undaria pinnatifida. NCBI lineage: Eukaryota > Phaeophyceae > Laminariales > Alariaceae > Undaria > Undaria pinnatifida. The sequence continues at coordinate 30,449,013 of JABAKD010000025.1, forward strand.
CAGCAGCAGCAGCAGCATGCATGTCTTACTGTCGTACTGCTGCGCGCTCACGCTATGCTCGTGCACTCTTGAAAATATCGCGATCGTCTTTTTTTTTGTCGCTATTCTGTAATCAAGATACTACTGTGGTCTAGTCAAGTCCGTGGCAACGTTAAGGGGGTAGTTAAGATGAACCATTAATACGTACCTGGTAGCAGTTTTCGTGCGCAACAGCGGCCCATCCATTAGTCGACTCAGGACTAACCCGACCAATCATTTTTTTCTTACTTTGCGAACCGACACCCCGCACATGGGCGAACGACCTCTAACGAAGCCACCCCATAGGTCCACCTCTTGGCGGAAAGGGCTGCGTGGTGTGACCGGTGCTGTGATGGTCATATGTTGACTACGATTAGATATGCTGTATCGTCTACAGCAGTAGATTCTGCAAATGCCATTATGACGTGTAGTGCAGGATTTATATGTGCAGAGTACAGATCCAAACCCTGGAACATTTGCTAGACCTGTGCAGCTCGCACGGCTCCCACCCGGTAACATGAGCTAGTCACGCAGATATTTCAGGAAAGACCTACAATATCATTAGGTGGGGATCGGTGATGATCTGTCGGTGATCTGTCCGACTTGTGCAATTTTCCCCTCTGAACGCTCGAGAGGGGTTTAAGCCCCCAGCCTTGAACGCCGTAAAGTATTTCATGACTACGAGTAAAAAGTACCCGCCCGTTTTTGCTTTTTGCCCCGTTTCGTTGTTTTTTCTTTCTGCGAACTGGATTAGTTCCACCGTCATGCCCATGGCAAACCATCTGGCAACTAACAACACGGCAGCCATTTTTCTATTCCTGTGCCCCGGCCTTTGACGGGGGTAAATTAACCAGCCTTACGCCTGTACACTGTTGTGACTTACACCCCGCTTTTTTTATCCCCCCCGTTTCGTTTTTTTGTTTGGCTTGGCGGACTTCATCCCGGCTTATTGTACTCCTTAGGGCTTTGCCGGAGCAATTCCTGGATGTCCCGTACGCGCCTTTCGGGAAGAGCGACCGCATAGGCCGGGCGGCGGACTTCACCGCGCCAATCTATTTCCAGAACCGGAGTTTCCGTGAGTGTGTCACATCGTCCTCTGCTGCTGTTGCTATTACGGGACCAAATTCGGTCGGTAAAAGAAGGTTTTTGGTTCTGGATTGTGGGTCCTCGTTACTATGGTCCTCCGCAATGTTGTTACTGCGTCTGTTACTGTTCCTATTAATGGTAGGTTTGTTCTGTTTTTGTTTTTGTTATTTTTGTTCCCCTCCCACCTGTTGCAGTTCGATGAGAGTCCACAAGGAGGGGTGAAGCCTTGTCGCGATAGAAGTGTACTTGAGTATATTGGTGGGGAGGGGGGGGGGGTAGCTGCTTGGTGACCCCGGCCGCGATAGAAGTTTACTTGAGTATATTGGTGGGGAGGGGGGGGAAGCTGCTTGGTGGCCCCGGATCTGAGTTGCATCTAGGGAGGAAGAAGAAGGAAAAAGTACGAAGACAATAAAAGGGATGAGTGCGATTGTAAGGTTGTAAATGATGTGTTCGCACTTTTTGTCCAGCATCTCCCTTCGTTTTCGTGAGTAGTACCCCCAGGGTCACCCCCCCCCTCCCTCTCAGTATGCATACCATCGTTTTTCCGTCAGTGGCACGTGATCTACGAATTGCACTGCTGCATTGTTAATAGTACGTTGAGGTATTTATGTACTCCGTGGCTGACGGTTACTCCTCCAACAGATTTAATTCACTCGAGTGTACCTGGTACCTGCTGGTGTCATTATTCGAAGTGCCGTGGAGCGTGCAGATGTACTTTCGGAACCGGAGCCCGCTTGAGTGTCACATCGTTACATGGCCTCCTACAGAATGCCGTTGTATCCGGAAATTCAAGCATATTTGGAGGTTATAAATGAAATACAGCGTTGCTTATATTTTCGGACAGAGTGGTATGGCATGCCTACTATAGACTACAATTACGTCCGGAAACATAAGCAACCTTTGGACATTAGTGATGAAATACAACGTTTCTTATATTCATGGACAGAGTGGTATAGCACGATCGGACACACAAGACCCCCAAGTGATGACTTAGATCATTCGGTCTCAGATGCAGACCTCTTTGCCATCGTAACGTATGCAGACCTGATTTGTCATCGTCTACTATGTACTATTTGCCGGTATCATACTGCTGTTTACATCTGCTGCATCACGTTATCGTGGCGTTTCTGTACTCCGTACTTGCACTGTTAACTCTGTCGACGGTAGTTTGGCTTTGTTTCGCGTCCACAAGATGCAGCTTTCGTCTCTATATTATAAAAATAACAATACACTCCAGCTGTGAGATCGAAGATTTTGTCGAAACTCATCTTTGCAAGCAAGCTGTGTGTGACACTCCAATCGCGCGTATCACGGGTTGTGTGTCCTCATTAAGGATATAGGTCGGCGACTCCCCTTAAAACTACAGTGTAGCTATCAGGGTCAACAGGGTGACATTAGTCAGTCTGTGCGCGGAAACTATAAAACCCGTTTTTGAGGGGGACGAAATATGACAGCTGTAGAAGGAAATGCATCAGTTTATCAATTGTATCCTGTAAGTCGTATAACCGGTGAGAGGAGGGCGGAGTTTTTAAGGGCGTGGGGGCATGGGTTTGAACAAGAGGGAGCCGGGGGGGGGGGGGGGGGGGGGGGGGGGGGATGGGCGGGGGACTTCAATCTGTGCGTGGAAAACTGGGGGGGGGGATGATCGGGGCAGCTCAATCTGCGAGTGGAAACTATAAATATTCAAGGGCATAAATCTGACTGTTTTGGAAGGAATGCACCAGTTCATTATGTGTATACTGTAAGTCGTACAACCAGTGAGGAGAGGGCGGAGTGTTCGATAGGGTGGGTGGGTGGGGGGGGGGGGGGACAAGAGGGTTTTTAACAGCTTTAGGTCGCATAGATGTAGGGGTTTGCTATACGCGTGGTGCTAGGTCTAGGCGATGGTGCGGGTGGTGGGGATGGGGGGGGCGTTGGGGGGGGGGGGGGGAAGTGACTTGGATCAGCGGTATGGATGGCTCTAGAAAGATAATGAGGTGATTTCGATGTTAGGTGGGGCGTTTGAGCAAGAGGGAGCGGGGGGAAAAAAAAGAAAGGGGGGGGGGGGGGGGGGGGGGAGGGTTTTTAGCAGGTTTAGGTCTTGAATATGTGGGGGCTTGCTGTACGCGTGGTGCTAGGTACTCCTCTGGCAGATTTTGATTTTTGTTGGGGCGTTTTAAACAAGAGGGATCGGGGGGGGCGGGGGCGGGCGGGACACTTCAATATGTGCGCGGAAACTATTAATCCTTGAAGGGGACAAATCTGACGGTTGTAGCAATAATACATCCCTTTATATCGCCTGCCTGGTATGGTTTATTATTCTAGCAGATTTGATGTTATTATACAGTGTATAGCTAAGTAATTTGGTTTTGTACATGATGGATCGCAAGATAGAATATTTCAATCGATAGGTACAACCATGTAATTTTTTTCATGATTTTACCGTGCCGGTGTGGGGCTCTGACATCGCTAATGATAAGAAAAAGATACATACTGCGGAATCTCTATATATCCGATCTCGTCTCCACTGCGACGTCACCTTTTGAGAGCTGTACGTATCCACGTTTTCTGGACAAAATACTTGGAATTTGTGTAGGGTTCTTTTTGCAGGGTTTAACCGCTCAAACAAGCCCTTTCAAACTCATGAAAGGATCCTACTTCGAAGTACGAGTATGTAATCAGAGATACACATTATTGTGTTTTTTTCAAGCATTTCACCCCCGTGACGTGACTAGGGGGCAGTCATCGGTGTAGTGTATTCCCTATGGGTCAGGGTTAGGGTTAGTGATAGGGTTAGTGATGGGGTTAGTGATAGGGTTAGTGATGGGGTTAGTGATAGGGTTAGTGATAAGGTTAGTGATGGGGTTAGTGATAGGGTTAGTGATAGGGTTAGTGATAGGGTTAGTGATAGGGTTAGTGATAGGGTTAGTGATAGGGTTAGTGATAAGGTTAGTGATAGGGTTAGTGATAGTGTTAGTGATAGGGTTAGTGATAGGGTTAGTGATAGTGATAGGGTTAGTGATAGGGTTAGTGATAGTGATAGGGTTAGTGATAAGGTTAGTGATAGGGTTAGTGACAGTGATAGGGTTAGTGCTAGGATTAGTGATAGGGTTAGTGATAAGGTTAGTGATAGGGTTAGTGATAAGGTTAGTGATAGGGTTAGTGATAGGGTTAGTGATAGGGTTAGTGATAGGATTAGTGATAGGGTTAGTGATAGGGTTAGTGATAGGGTTAGTGATAGGGTTAGTGATAGGGGTAGTGATAGGGTTAGTGATAAGGTTAGTGATAGGGTCAATGATAGGGTTAGTGATAGTTATAGTGATAGGGTTAGTGATAGGGTTAGTGATGGGGTTAGTTCCGTCCGTTGTGAAAAACACAATAGTGTAGGACACCAAAGTTCCACGTGTTTTGTCCGCATATCGGGAGTGCTGTCATATCCCAACTGTTTTGTCCTCATGCTGGTAGTATACATATTCCAAGTGTTTTGTCCCCATCTTGTGGGTGCGGTCATGGTTTTGTCACCATATATACTGTTATAGTTTCCGCGTACATGTTGAAGTGCCCCCCCCCCCCCCCCTCCCCCCCCCGATCCCTCTTGTTTGAACGCCCCACCTATAATAACGTCTGCCAGAGTAGTAAACACTACCAGCCAGCTGATATCACCTCAGTATCTTTCTAGCCATCCATGCCGTAGGTCCAATTCATTTCCGCGCCCCCACCCCCCCCCCCCCCCCCCTTTTTTTTGTTTTTCTCTCCCCACCCTTTTGTTCAAACGCCCCACCTACAATCGAAATCGGCCTGAGTAATAAACACTTCTACGCAATTGATATCTCGTCATTATCTTTCAAGCCATCCATGACGTAGCTTTCATTCATTCCCCCCCCTAACGCCCCCTCCTTCCCCACCACCCGCACGATCGCCTAGACCTAGCACCACGCTTATAGCAAGCCCCTACATGTATGCGTAATACGCGCGATCGGAGTATCACACACAAGCTTGCAAATATGAGTTTCGACCAAATCTTCGATCTCACAGCTGGAGTATTTATATTTATATTGTATGTGATCTAAACCTCTTCAAAACCCTTCCCCCCCCCCCCCCTTTTTTTTTCCCGCTCCCTCTTGCTCACACGCCCCACCTAACATCGAAATCTGTCAGAGTAATAAACACTTCCACGCACTTGATATCACCTCATTTTCTTTCTAGAGCCATCCATGCCGCTGCTGCAATTTAGCCCCCCCCCCCCCCCCCAACGCCCCTCCTTCCTCACCACCCGCACGATCGCCTAGACGTAGCACCACGCGTATAGCAAACCCCTACATCTATGCGACATGACCCCCCCCCCCCCCCCCCCCCCACGTCCTTCAAAACTCCGCCCTCTCCTTACCGGATATTCGACTTACAGTATTCACTTGATATATTGATGCATTTCCTTCCACAGCTGTCAGATTTTGTCCCCCTCAGAAACGGGTTTTATAGTTTCCGCGCACAGACTGACCAACACCATCCTGTTGACCCTGATAGCTACACTGTAGTTGCAAGGGGAGTCGCCGACCTATATCCTTAATGAGGACACACAACCCGTAACACGCGCGATCGGAGTATCACACACAAGCTTGCAAAGATGAGTTTCGACAAAATCTTCGATCTCACAGCTGGAGTGTACTTTTATTTTTATAGTACTATCAATAGGAGCGCGGTGCTCAAATGGTGAACCTCTTTACGACTGCATGTACATTTTTGGGGCAAAGTTCTTGCAATTTGTGTGCAGCGGCATTTTTTTGTGGTAATGGGCTTTACCGCTTTTGAAACCCCAAAACTGCCATACAAACGATCGAGATCCAGCAGGGCCTTGACGACCGTTTAAGGTGTGCATGTGCCCCTTCACATCACATAATGATATTTCCACCCGTCTACACCCAGCGCAACCAGTGTCCGTGCTGATGCCTCATAGAGAGGCGAGCTCTGTGGCCACAAATTATGCGACAGAGGTGCATATTGCAAATACAGCAAGGTGATTTGGCCATGCCATCATCAATCATGCAATGTCAACCGCAATGAGCACGCGGACGAAAGGACAAGAATATGCAAGCCTGCACACCAGACTTTTTTCGAAAATAGAAGAAGAAGAAAAGATGAATAAGAACAATAGTGGTAAAAATATTTTGGATCCCATACAAACGCGATGAAAACAGTTGGGATCGTATTCGCCCTGCCCTTATCCACCGTCGAAAATGCGTAGTATCGTATTGACGAACAAATTCTTGGATTATATACAGTACAGAGTGGCAGCCGCCTAAAAGCCGGAAGACCGCCGTTCCTCGGTGGTCGATGCTGTAATCGTGAAGTTATTTCGTCAATCCCCCTCCCCCCTCCGCGCCTCCTTCTCTGTTTTTTTTTTCAGGCAACCGACGCGGCGAAGACAATGCCGTCAACGCCGAGTTCCAGTACAAGTATGACAATGAGGAGGTGAGCCGTGTTTTCGATAGTTGCACCTTTCGGGGGGGCAAACCAAGTGGATAACAAAAGTCTGCAGTAGTTGGAAGTGGTAGAAGGCCTTACATCGTAGGGGGGGGGGGGGGGGGGGGTTACTCGATGTTCATGCATTGCCTTTACCAAAGACCCTCGCACCCCGACAAGGCCGGGCCGGAGCACGTCGGGGTTTCACCGACAACTCAGACATCGCGGGCGCAAAGTGCACGTGGCAGGGGAAGGGAGAGGGGAGAAGACGTCCGTGACCACGGCTTTCCCAGTAGGCCGCTAAGGGTGAAATGAAGCCTCCCACGAGTTATGCTGAGCAAGTTTAGGCGAGGAGATTGCTATGCATTTGCACCAGTGCTGGTATAATTCACGGATCGTACTTGTTTTGTTTTGTAATGCTTCAAATACCTCAGCTGTAATTCCGATCAATTTTTGAGGGTCGATACTCATCTTTGCAATTGCGCGATACTCTACGTGTTATACGTCGTTTGTTACGTACGGCCTATGTCCTTTGATTCCTTCTGTTTCGATCTCCTTTTGCGTTTCTATGTATGTCTCTTTTGTGATTGGGCGGTGGAGTGTGTCCCCTCTCTCTATGCCCGCCGTGTCTTGAGTCGTTGGTTTTTCGCGTTTGATGACCACACCGAACAATCCGTCACTAAAACAACACACTGGTGACCTGAACTGGTGGCCTACAACATCCACCGCCACATCAACCAACACCGATTGCCTACACCAATTGCCTGCACCGATTGCCTACACCGATTGCCTACCTTCGTTTGTTGCGCATGATTACGACACCGACCAACCCAGTGGGTCCCTCTTCGCTCTTTTGGTTCGCTTTCTTGTCTTCTAAACCACACCAACCAACCCCGTTGTTTCGGTTCCACCTGCGTTTCGCGCTCTTGATGACGACACCTCCTATCTCCCACCCAGGACGAAGCCTTCCGCTTGGTGGACACTACCAAGTCTAAGCAGAACCGCTTTGGACCCCGCAATCGCTGGACCAACAACCGCGGACGTGGGCGCGGGCGCGGCGGGCGATTCGGTGGGCGTTTCGGGGAGACCACGCGCGGACAGCCAGCGGCCAGCCAGGGTGGTCAAGCGGGGAAGGACAGGTGATACGATATAGGTTTGTTTTGTTTTCGTGTCTGATATATTATTCCTGGTATGTTGGTGGCGTTGGTGGTGTTGGTGACGTTTTTGTTTGTGGCCGTACCAGTCCAACAATAAATATAAGCTCGATGTTAATAATGCTTGAAAATGTGCGGAACTCCCAAGGTTTTACGTACGGGATGATGCATGAACATCCCCGGGTCATCCAATGGATGCTTGATCTATCTGCATGGTGGTGCGATTAGTAACTATTCGTATGGGTTTTGTGATAAACTGTTGTAGCAATGCCGCATGGCCTCATTTAAACATCGAGATTACATTAGTGTTTCCTACCGAGCTTATATTTGTTGTCGGGCTGGTAGTTGTTTTATGTTGTTGCTGTTGTTGTTGGTTAGCCAGGGCGGACAAGCGGGGAAGGCGGGGTGAAACGAGGTCGCCCGTGGCGGTGCGCGGTCGTGTCCGCGGCATGGGCCAAGGGTAGCGCTGCTGTCTCTGTGGGGTTGGTGTTTTTTATGTCGTTTTTTGGCTTGCGCTGCCGGGGTTGTAACGAAGACCACTGATAGGAACAGCTTACGCTATACCTACAATGGGACCCGAAGGGTGCGCCAGCTAGCGTTGGGCTGCGAAAGCAACTGAGTTAAATCGACACACGACGCGTATGAAAATACGTGGAAGTGTGGTGAGCTAAAGCTTTATTTTTCCCCATCCGCCGGAGGATAAAAAAAAAATAAAAAAATACAAAATTGTTTCTTTATCGTTGTTGCTATTGGCATTTGTGGTTGCGTTGTTTTGTGGTGTTTTTTGTCGTCAGTGTTGCCGTTGTTTTTCCGTCGTTGTTTTTTGCTCTCAAGAGTCCTTACTTCTCTCTTGACCTTGTTGGGCAAGTTGCTTTCTTTTTGTTTTTTTTTCGGTGGCGTTTTAGAGTTTTGTGGCTGCGCTGTTGCCGTCTCGTGTGTGTGGAAGACTCGTCGTGCCACCACCTTTTCCTCTTTGGCGTGTACGTGGCAAGAAAATAGTGGGTTCGCTACAGGCAGCGCCAGACTGAAGAAGGTTCTGGGATATTCACTCCCGACTATATTGAAGATACATGGCGTTTTATTTGTGCGTTCTCGTTCAATCGCGAGTTGGGAGTCGGGAATGCAGAAAATAGCCTTTTTGCTTGTTGTGCGATCTGTATGACCAACATCAATCAACACTTCGGCATCGGTCACGGTGTGGCGCATAAGTAGTCGTGTCATAAAGTTTAATCTAACTTTTTTCCTGCTGAAAAACGTATTCTTCACTAATTCCTAGTGGTTTCCTCCAAGAATCGTGGACGCACCTGTAAAAGAATCAACGCCTCGCGTCTCATCCCCCCCCCCCCTCTCGATGGTGGCCGCACACGGCGAAATAGGACGGGGATAGGATAGGCAAACTTGTCCTATGTAATAAATGGAAAACAAGTACCAGGTAATGAGCGCCCAAATGTTGTAGGTGTCTCTATTAGTGGGAACGGTGCTCCGTCTCGAGAAGGATGCGTGGTCAAGGGTCGAATGACTAAGGCAAGCAACAAATGAGTACACCCCCTCCCACCTGACAAGACGCAAAGCCTCTAGCACTGGGTTAGGGTTGAGTTAGGCGGGTTGCGGTCAAGGTTACGTGAAGTACAACAGGTTCAATTTTAAAGGAGTTAACGCCTTGCGTCTCGTCTCGCGGTTCCCCCCCACACACACCTACCCCCCATCCGTCTGACGAAAGAAAACATCTCCAGCACTGGATTAGGGTTACGACGCGATATGAGGAGGCTTTTTTCCCTCGGGTTTTACGGTTAGGGTTGGGTAAGGTAGCCCAACCCCAACCCTTACACTAGCCAGGGGTGGTTTGGTGGTCTACGTCATGTACATTGTCTAGGTTATGTCTAGGTTACGGACCGGACCCCCTAGTCAGATACAGCCTCACAAGAAAGTCAGCCTTAAGAGTTATAGGCAGATGAGAAATTTGGCGGCTCTCCTCACCGCTGATTATCGCGTTTTCCTCCTCGCAGGACCGGAGGACGATTCATCGGGGTGCCTAAGAACAAGTGGGAGCGCCAGCGCTTGGCAAGGGGTCGGGGGCCATACCGCAGGGACCGCCAGCGCACCGACCGCCAGGCCTCGGTGCAGGTTCAGCCGGGATGGAAGGTAAGGGCTGCAAGGAAAACTTTGCGCGAAAAATTGCCGGGAAAAACAGTCTATAGTCTGACGTAGGTATTCACATATTTGTGTGTGTTTTGGTTTGCAAGGGTCCCGTGTAACGAATCCGTCATAGTGACTGCCAGGGCACCGGCGGCGCACTGCCCGTCCGCCCGCCAGTCGCCTCTGTGCGCTTGCGCCGGGATGGAAAAGTCAGAATAAGGTTGCATGCCTCCGACACGTCTGATCGATATTCCGTTATATGGCTCTTTCAGGCCAAATATACCCACTATATCCGGATATATAAGCAACATTTGAACGTTAATATTCATATCAAATGTTGCTTATATTTTGGTTTATAGTGGTACTAAACTATTGACTCGTTTGGGCTGGTCGGTGTTGTGTTGTGTCGCTAGGCCAGTAGATTGCGCGTTGGCTACTTGTTTTTGTTTTTTTTCGTGTTTTTAGAGCTTTATTTTTGGTGTCATCGTACCTTGTATCGCTCACAGGAAAGCTTGTCTCCCTTCCCCCTGCTCACTTGTGACACGCCCCGGATTTCCAAGATGACCAAATCCCTGAGGGAAAGCTTGTCTCCCTGAACTGTGTGATCTGCACGGTCTATTAATAGATCCTGCTTTTTGGTAGGATCTGTAGCATTAGCATGATCTAGATCTTATTGCTGGATGAGATCTGTATGATCTGTGGGTTTTTAAGGCTTTTTTCCCGGGTGGGGTTTGGACAGTACGGATCCTTCACACATGTGTGCTCGGGTGGCATTTGTATGGTTTAGATATTGCGCATATTAGTACGAGCATATCACGGCTAATTAAATGATCTACTACTACTGTGTTGTATACTAGTACTGTGTTGTAAGTACATTTGTTCTAGATGTTGGTCTGTCCGAAACTTGTCAGTGATTCAATGAGAAACTTCTCGGTACATTGTGAGCTTTGGCTGGCGCCACCGTTGTCCCTTCTTTTTTTTCTAACCCCAACCCGGGCCTGTTCGGTCTGATGCACTTGAGGCTCGCGTATATTTACTGCTGTGTTATTTACTATAAAAAAAATAAAATTCACCACAGATCGAAGATTTTGTCGAAACTCACATTTGCAAGCTGCGTGTAATACTCCGATCGCGCGTGTTACTGTCGAAGATTTCGTCGAAACTCGTATTTGCAAGCCGCGTGTGATACTCCGACCGCCCGTGTTACTGTCGAAGATTTCGTCGAAACTCGTATTTGCAAGCGGCGTGTGATACTCCGATCGCGCGTGTTACTGTCAAAGATTTCGTCGAAACTCGTACTTGCAAGCTGCGTGTGATACTCCAATCGCCCGTGTTACTGGGTGTGTGTCCTCATTTAGGATATAGGTCGGCGACTCCCCTTAGAGCTAGCTTGTACCGGGGTCTTGAGAACGATTGATGCTAACTAATTTGTGCACGCAAACTATAAAACCCGTTTCTGAGGGGGACTAAATGTGACGGTTGTAGAACGCGCCAGTTTATTATGTACTTGAAGTATGTAGCTGCTCTTGTTATTTATATTGTGGTAACCTTCATTGGTTGAGCGTCATGCCCGCCGATTTTTCTGGGCAACTTTCCGTGCGTTCGTATGGCTGTCTACTACCTCGTGGAAGAGTTGGGTCTTGTCCTGTCTCCTCTTCTTTTGTCTCCACTTCTTTTGTCTCCACTTCTTGTGCTGAGGCATTTTCTAGGATGTGTTTTTGAATTGTACCTGGTAGGGTATGCATCGTGGTATGTATCGTGGTATGTACTGGTGTCCCTTGACATGTACTAGGCTTCTCACGATATCGGATCATGGCTCGAGGGTCGGATCGGGCCAGGATGACCCGGCCCGACACGTGATATGTTAATACCTTCCGACCCGGCCCGGCCCGACCAGACCCATGAGGTCTGAACACCTCCTGACCTGTTCCGACTGGACCCGCGAGTTTAAAAAACAACTTCTGACTCGACCCGCGGGCCGGGTTATTACCCGCGGAAAACCCTGTTTTTTCCCGTTTTTTTTCTGTTTTTTTTTGTTGTTGGACGAGGATCCCCAGCCGCATAACTACTGTTGCCTACACGAATACGGTAGACGAGCGCAAGTTGGCCTTCTGAGGCTTTTTTCTCACTCAGAGAGCTGTATACCGGTACCTGTTAGATTCTTGGGGGGCGTTTTTCGAGCGCCTAGCGCATGTAAGACGTAAAGAGAGAAGTGCGGTGTTATCATGTTGTAAGCGTTCAGCATATGATATTCATGCTACGCGCGCGTGTGGTGCAGCATGCTTGCATTGGAGTCCGACGTGAACGCCAACGCCACCCCCGAATTTAGAAACCCGCGTCGGTTCGGCTGTTCGGCTGGTGGGGCTCGCTGGTTCTGTGGTGGTCAGTTTTATTGGGCAGTTTTTCCATCTCCCAAGTCCCGAAACAGTTGTAAACCCATGTGCAACTCCTTTTTTTTTTTCTTAGTCTAACTCCAAGTGTTTTGGCCCCGTGTCGGGAGTGCGGTGCTAAAGAGAGTTAAAAGGGGCTAAAACGCCTAATAGACGTATGAACATACCTGGTACCTACTGTAGTAGAAGTGCAGTACGGTTCCCCCGATAAGGCGGTCCGAGTAAGGCGATGTCCCGGTATAAGGCGGTCAAAATCACTCGGCGCCATTGTGGAATTGCACTAAAGTACTCATAGCCTGGAAGGAATAAGGCGGCCTCCCCTTATAAGGCGGTCATATTATTGCTCTCAATACCACACTATCGCCTTTCTGTGTAAACAATAATATGCCTGTTAATAGGCCTAACTAGTACTTCGAAGTATTATTATTTACCCGGTAGGCCTAATAATATACATACCTAATATATAGGTGCCGCTGTAACTCGGCAACTTTTTACGACTAAGAACTAATCGGTAGCTTCCGGTAGCCAACTGATGGCCAACCGACTTGCCGACTTGAGCCAGGCGAGCGAAGCGAGCGAAATCACGCCCTACGGGCCGAGTGGGCGTCGCCCAAAAAGGAAAAAAAAAAAGGGAAAAATAACAAAAAAATAGTAGAAGTGTGGAAACCCACTGCTGTTATCGGATACGCGGCACCTGCGGGAAACGACTAACTGGTAGTAAAACCCCGACTAATTACCGTTAATAGTTGGCGACTTAAATCGTGCCGACTCGCAGCTCTACTAATAGGCCTATTAATATACCTGGTACCTAATAGGCCTACTGATTTGCTTATCAATTACAGCTCAGATGTCGCTCGTCGGGCCGAGCATACGTTGTTTGTTTCCAAAGGCAGGGTTTGGTTGGGGAAGTCAGCTCTTCAAACGAGGAGAAAGCCTCAGAAACGGACATGCACCCTCCCTCTTCTGTGCCGTGGCAACCACTCCGGTGTACCCGGGGACCAAACCTGGTTGTGCTGTTCATGACCAGAGATACACGGGTTTCATTTCATACGTCCAAGGAACGAAAACATGTCGAAAAGAGTAACTGCCGTACTTGAGGGCTTGGAGTTTGGCTGACCATACTACTATACTATTATACTCGTAGTAGGTCGCCGAGTGTTAATACCTGGTAGGTAATAGTTGGGTACGTCTTACGGTTGTATTGTAACACAATGCAGGTGCGTTATAGGCGTAATAATACATACTGTAGACACGCCTAGGTCACGCAGGATCTACTGACCAGATATTATCTCCCCTTGGCCTAAAGGGGGGTTGGTCAGCATCATTCAGGTGCTAGAGGGATAACTTATTGTTTCATTAGCTCCGAAGCACAAGAAAACAAGCGATCTTGAGAAACTTCATCCCCGGATCCCGATACAAGAATCCAGAAGCGGATAAGTGGAAACCACTATCGTCTTCAGATCCAATTTGACCCTCACATGGGGTCCTCAGCGGACAATCACCAAGAAGATCAGCTGTCGTCTCTTGTCGCCAACACTACACGCTCGCTGGTGCTCTACTGTCCACAGTACCAAGTACGGTGTTTTGTTTTAGTTGCGGGCGGTAACTTAGCAGACTTGTGCGGGTTGGCATCTGACTGGTTCGTTTTGTGGGACGACTGTTCATACCGGTAATGCTTTTGTGTCGGCTGTTAGTAAGTGAGCTAGTTGGCTTGTACGCTGTCGCCCAACTAATTAACTTTTAAAACAGCTGTAAAGTTCCACCCATCTCCCAGCCGTACCGATTACAACTCATTGCGGTTGGCATTGCATGATTGATGGTTGCATTGGCCGAATCACCTTGCTCTATTTGCAATGTGTATCTCTGTCTCGTAGTCTGACCACAGCGCTCGTCTCTATGAGACATTAGCACGGGCATTGGTACACTGACAAGAGCACAATAGTGCTGGATGTAGATGGGTGGAAATTTCAGGTGAACTGTGGAGAGCACACACACCGATTACAGCGTCGGCAACGCCACGTGGCCCTTTTTGCTGTGCTAGGTATGTGTTTTGTTCGGCTTGCAGTTTGAAAAGCTGTATGTGCCACACGGCGACATGACGACACGCACGTGGCATGTTGATACTCGTAGTGCTGCATGTGACCCCCCCCGGCTTGACGAGAAGGTCGCTCAAGGTAAGACTTTTTGTAGACCTCTTGTAAATCCGTGCGAGTTGAGCTGGGAAATGAAAGTGGTGAGCAAACAAGAAAAAACAAAAAAAGCCTCTTACGTGAACGCCCTTGGTACTACCGCACTTGTCGTACTTTTTTGGTCGCGAGACGTGGCCCCCAAAAATTGATAAGCTTGTCCGTTTCTGGTTGTAGTCTTGACAATGATTTCGTTTTTTTCCTCTTTTGGTGGTGGAGGACTTCGAGCTGCCGCAGGTGACCAGGCTTTGCCCTGGACTTGAGGAAGGAATACATGGAATTTTGAATTTTGTGTGTGTTTTGCGGTGTTTTGATAATGTTAAGCGTTATGCTTAGCCTTTTCTGGCGATGTGTTTGCGTCCTCTTCTTTTTTTCACTGCACCGTCGATTTCGTGATAAGCTGCGTTGTTTTTTTTGGTGGCGTGTTTTTATGCAAAGGCTAATGTCTTGGTGATGGTTTCGTGTGTTCATGTGGCTTTTTTTGTGTGGCGTGTTTTTGTGCAGCGGCTAATGTCTTGGTGACGGTTTCGTTTGCTCAGGTGGTGGAGGAGTTCGAGCTGCCGCAGCTGACCAAGCTCCAGACCAACATCCCAAAGGCGGAGGATATCCTATGGTGCGGAAACTTGGAACAGTACGACGACCAGTACGACCGAATCAGCACAAGAAGCGAGAGGCGCCTCCAGGTAGGCGCTACCTGGTACGGTGGCAGTATTCTGGGTTGCTATGACGCGACTCGTGCCTTGATACATGGTGTCTGGCAGCCCTTGTTTTGCAACACTCTTTTCTGAATGACGGGTCTTTGTCCTCCTTCTCGCCCAAAATCGCCGGAATTGCCATTCTTGTTTCGCAAAATGGTTGTTTTGCGCACCTGGACCACGGGTTTTGTTCATCGGATAGCACTTTCGGTTTGCTAAAAGAAAACGGGCTTGGGCGAGGTGTAGGCCTCCTCCTCGTGACGTGAGGAGCTCCAGAAAAAAGTGGAGCTTTAGTAGTGACGGTGACCGCCGGTAGGGACAGGCTCGGGCCGCCGTTACCACGGCAACTGAAGGATCCGCCAGCTAGGCCTGGATTGCGGATACAATGGAGTCAAATTGACACACATGTATGAAAGCACGTGGGAGTGTGTTGAGGTTAAGCTTTGTTTTCACGCAGCTAGGTCTGAATTGCGGATACAATGGAGTTAAAATTGACACACGACATGTATGAAAGCACGTGGAGGTGTGGTGAGGTTAAGCTTTGTTTTTCCCCATTCGCCGGAGGAGAAAGAAAAGAAAAGGACAAAGTGCACCGATACGGTAGCATGGGTCCTGTACTGTGGACTGCTCTACTGTGTTCATCTATGATTCTTTCACGGGCCTTCTCGGAAGAGCGAGCCCGACAAGTATGTCAGCCTGTGCAAACATTGCGGGGAAATAATATGAGGTTGTTGCTACTGGTTCGGGAACTGTTGTGCGTGTGCGTGTGCGTTTTTGTGCGTGTTTTTTTTTGCTGTTGCTACCAGTTTAACTGCGTTGGTGTGTGTTTCTTTCCCATTTCGTGGGTGGGTCAACGACTTGAGTGGGCCTGTGTTTGCTTTTCTTGCTATTTGTACTGGTTCGAGCACGTTTGTGTGTGTCTGTTTTGTTTTTGTGATCGTACGGGTTCAACCATCTGCGTGTGTTTTTTGGGTTGTAGAATTTTCCACGTTTTTCACCGCATTTTATGCGTGTTTGTGTTTGCTTTTGTTGTTCCCCATCTCTACAGCGCTGCGAGAAGAAGGAGTTCTACTACGTGACGACGACCGACGACCCGGTGATCGAAAAGCTGACCGTGGAGGGCAAGGGGAACGTCTTTGCCACCGACACCATCCTCGCGCACCTCATGGCCTCGCCAAGGACTATCTACCCCTGGGACATCGTCGTTCAGAAGGTAGCGTAATGCACTAACTGCACTAAGGTAGAAATTCGTTTGGTCGCGCTGGTCGGTGTTTTTTTGCCGGACTACTTGCACGGCTGTGGCGAAATATCTTCATTTTTTCATTTTCAAGAGTTCTTCCCCTGTTCGCCACCCCCGGGATTTGAAGCCAACCACATTCCGAAGGAGAGCCATGTCCCCTTGAGACGGTGGAAAGACACGGACCAAGTCTGAGCGGCCCTCCTTTGACCCAGCCGCGGAGGCCCTCTCTCCCCGAGAGATGAACCCCTCGAACGAGGGGACGGCCAACCCGTTCCCCTTGATGGTGTTGGCCGCGATGGAGGCGTCCAGGTTGGCGGAGGAGGTGGTAGTTGAACAATCCATGGTGATGGTCGGGCTTTGGTGTTGTGCTTGGAACCTGGGCAGTCGGGCAAGATACGTGAAACTGAGGTGGTGCCCGGGACCACGCAGGGATGCGGAGCGTGGTGCGGGGACAAAGGCTTATGTTGGAAGCTCCGATAAACTGTTGCTTCTCGCTTCTCTCTTCGGGAAATGAGCTGGGTCAAGAATGGCGTGGAAGGGTCCCGTGCTGTCCTCAAAATGAGGCCTCTGCTTTGGTAGGGGATAGGGGATCCTTCGAGAACGATCCCCATCCCGGTTCTGCATAATAAGCGCAGCATTCAATATTGGGTTGACTTGCTGGCTTGTTGGTGCTGCTGTACCTTCCTGTTCGGGTGGTTCGGTGCTGGATTTTACGGTAACGTGCGTTGCACTGCAGTAATTGGATCAATTTTATCTCGAATGGTATTTTCGGTGAAGACGCAGCAAGGCAGTGCACGAGGCTCAAATGCCGAGCAAATCGAGTACTAAAATGCTACAACAGTTGTTGCTATCTCCTTCTCCATGCGATTGTCTACCCTACTACTGTTAATGGACCAGATTGAACCTTGCCTGGTATCGTTTCTTATTAGACGAGATTGACCCATCTTGGTATTATTTTTTCTATCACTGTACCGCTTTCGCTGTTTTTTTATGGTGTTGTCCTACCATTAGCTGTTGCCACTGTTTTAGACATTCGTATACGTGTTGCTAATGTCAGGTGAACGGCAAGTTGTTCCTTGACAAGCGCGAAGCGAGTCAGCTGGACTTCCTCACGGTGAACGAGACAGCCGTAGACCCGCCGACGCCGGGAGACGACCCCGAAAACAACATCAACGCCCCCGACCGACTCAGCCTCGAGGCCACGATGATAAACCAGAACTTCTCACAGCAGATCCTCAAGGCCGGCAACCGCAAGGTATGGTGTTGTTGTTGTTGTCAGACTGGATCCATCGCCACATCTAGTCCGTGCATGCGGGATAGACTCCAATACGCCAGGAGTGGGAGAATACTGGCTGCTGCTTGACGGTCCTATGGTGCTCTGTGTTGCTGCTTGTGTTGTACCTGGTACCATGTTTCTAGTTTCGTTTTGTTTTTTAGTTTTGGGTTCGGTTCGGTTCGGTTTGGCTGGTCTTGGTCATGCAGTGTTGTGTTGTGCTATGATGTGCCGTGCGGCGACTTTGGACTTGGGGAGTTTGTTTGGCCCTTGGACCGAGCCATTGATAAGGGCATCGTGAGCCTGTGAAATGGGAGACTGCCATTGACTTACCGCTACGTACTGTCTCGCGTTTCCCGCCTCCTTCTCTCATTCGTTTGTGTTTCATCGTTTTGATTTTGGTTTTGTTAGGACTTGGAGATGCCCAACCCGTTCTTCGACAAGGAGGACGCGGCGCCGGGCATGACGCCTGCCGCCATCGGTTACCGCTACCGGAAGTTTCAGCTGGGGTGAGTTCTCGTGGTTTCGAGAAGATAGGAATGATGAAACATACTTGAGAGTTAACTGCGTTTTTTTTAACTCGAATCACTTGATTAAGAGGCCCTGCTTCGCTCTCAGAGCTCCCACCTGCAATATACAACACGATCAGTGCTGTCTTTTGATGCTGTTGTTGGATTGTTCAACCTTCTTCGTTGTGGCGGGTTGGTCCGATCAGCCAAGTTTTTAGTGTATACTTCGAAGTACCTGGTGTAGATTTATAGAGGGATGTGAGAAATTGAAATGTGTCCTATTTTTTCGTTGTCTTTGTTGTCTTCTTTCGGTAGTAAAGGCCGATTTTTTTCGATGGCGGCGGGGCGATTCCAATCGGCGATAAGCGTTTTGTGTGGGAAGACTAGTACTTGAGACGCGAGCCACGGTAGAGGTCGTCCAACCATTTTGTTTTTCTGAGGGCTCTTCACTCACGCGAACCACGGTAGAGGTCCTCCAACCATTTTGTTTTTCTGAGGGCTCTTCACTCGAGGAGCTCTTTTGCCTCACACGAAAACGCCTTCGGCTTTTCAAGAAAAGGAAACGTGCAACCCGGTCAACGTAATCCACGGCTTAGGCATACCAACACATGATACGGCAGCCGTACAAATGAGCGGCCGGTGCATCGCGCAACATGCAAAGATGAGTGTCAGCCCTTCGATGTGTCGAACTCACAGCTGACTGACGTTTTTTCTTTCTCTACTTTTCTTTTTTCTTCATCCCATGTATTATCCTTGCACTGCTCTCGCCCTCCCTCCCAGTAGTAACTCAGACCCAGGGTCACATAGCGGACCCTTCTCCCCCCTCCCCACTACGGTACGTTCTTCGTTTTTATCGCGAGAACATTTCAGCATTTTATTGCCTCGTCGACTTGCGTCGAATTGGGCCTACCCGCGCTGCTATTAATAGGCGCTCTCAACAACAGTTGATCCTTTTTTTTTCTCGCATTTCTGCAAATAAATTGAAAATCTCACCACGGTGGCAATCAAACTCAAGGGCCAACGCTAGTAGCATTCGAGGGTAACCACTAGATCACCGGGGCAACCGGTATGTATTTTAATATTTCATGTAGAAGAGCACTCTTGCAAAACGAAGTAGTTTCCGACGATTTTCTTATTTTGATTACATGAAACGAGCCTTGTCATTAAGAAAACACAAAATGGCCTAAACATTCTACCTCTTATCATCATATCATAGCATCATAGCGCGCGTCCTTACGATTGTTGTTGGTTTCGCTCTTTTTGTTGTTGTCTTTGAAGGCCGAATTACTCCCTGGTCGCGCGGTGCGAGGTGCACGGGACGGCGGTTAAGCCGGGGATGAAGGCCGGCGAGAAGCAGTACATGTCCGCCTTCGCTTTGAACGAGTGGGACTCGAAGCTGTCCGGCGGGGTGGAGTGGCGCCAGAAGATCGACACCCAGGTCAGCTGTTTTTTTATGATGACACTGATGTATGTTCTGTAACATTATTTCAAATTCGTCCGCTGTGGATTCGATCGATTGGGCGTTCGATACTTCGTCGCGCGGTTCGTTTTAACTGTTTTGCTCTGTTGTCGCGGGTTCCTTCGAACACACGCCGGTTTCAAATTTCGTGTGGGAAGCGAGTGTTTTTTACGACTTTGCTATTGGACGCTTTCGTGCTCGCCGAACACGTTTTTTTGTCCTTCTACCGGTAAGGCATATTAATGTCGCAGGGAGGCATGTTTTTGGGTTCTGTTTGCACGGGCCTCACTATCTCGCGACAACATGAACCTCCCTAGCGGTTGTATCATGCCTCTGATTCGATGCCTTGAGCTTTTTCTTTTCGACGTGTTTCTTTTGAACATGAACCCCATCCTTTAATAGAGGTGCGCTTTTTTTTCCTGGGGGTGGTCACTGAAGGAGCTCTATACCTCACCCAAAAGCTGATCCGAAGAGAATGCATAAAAAACGTTCCTCCGGAAGCCACCCCATGACCTGTACATATGTAATTCCACTTTTTCGCTGAAATGTTTCTCAAAGACGGAGTTGGGGTTTCATTATGTTCTAGGAAATAATTAAACCAGGGTAGAACAGAATGAGACCCCAACCCCATGGTTGATATTCCCTAGAACAGAATGAAACCCCGACCTCGTCTTTAAGAAACATTGCAGCGAAAAAGTGGAAAACTCTACCGCCTCTATCGTAGTACAACCGTAGTACAACCGTAGCCCAATCGTAGCCCAATCGTACCACACGTTCGTAGGGGGCGCGCCCTGTTGTCCACATGCCTTCCACATGCCTCAGTCGCTCGCGACAAAAGGCCTAACCCTTTTGCCCCTCTTTCTTTGCCGGTTTGCTTTCGGCTTCTTTCCTTTCTGGCAGAGGGGAGCCATCCTGGCAACGGAGTTGAAGAACAACTCCGCCAAGCTGGCTAAGTGGACCGCGCAATCCATCTTGTCTGGTGCCGACCAGATGAAGATAGGGTAAGCACTCCTTTAAAATGTAGATACATTAGTAAAAATCGTACAGATCACAATCTCTTAATAGATAACCTGGATGTCATATCGGTGTCGTTATCATGCATTGCGCAAGATCTGCGTGGTACATATGGATCGGGGAAGTAGCTCATGTAGATGTTACGGGTCCCATCCGGCAACATAATCTAGACCATGCATATCATTATAGCCAGGGGTTTATTGCCCTGAAAGACATGCTGCCAGATCTTGATATGGGAACTGATCTGTCCAATATATAAAACGCTAGAGTTTGGAGTACTAAGCAATCTTCTGCATCTCTTGGCAGTATAGTCGCGCATTTTAGCAGCTTTGTTTATGCTTGCTCACATTTTCAATGGGGCACTTCCTCGTAGCGTGTATGCCCCACTGTTGCTGCCCGAGATTGCCTCGGTTTATGAAGATGCGGGGTGCAAGCCGTGTGCTCGAGGCCTGTGGTGCTGTGTTATTCGTTGCACTCGCGATCCTGGCGCTGTTTTGACGATGTTTGGTGGTGTGGGGCCGGCATGCGTGCGTATCGCATCGTCCTATGATTGAACGAAGGCTGTTCTGTTTTTTTTCGTTGGCACTGGGAGCCTTGTTGACTTCCCCCTTCCCCACTCTCAATATGTTGACTGCAGAAGTGTGAGCACGTCACGCCTACCTTGACCACCCCCTCCCCCTACCCCCCTCCCTGCCCTCTCAATGTGTTGACTTTTGTGAGCACTGGCAGCCTACTCGGCCCCCTCCCCTCCACCTTCTCAAGTTGTTGACCTTTTTCGTCCTCGTTGTTTTTTCTTTCCCTGCGGCGGCTGCAGACTTGTTTCACGAGTGAGCAAGACCAACGCTTACGAGCACGTCGTCTTGGGCACGCAGAGCTACAAGCCCAGGGAATTTGCGACTCAGGTAAAAAATTGAGAATAGGTTTTGGCGTTATACGCTACCTTACTGTATGTGCAGTGGGGTATGCCCGATTTAAGAGACCCTCGGAACACGCCAATATTATGTCTGCGCCGCTTTTGTGTCGACATCGTGTACCACTCTGTCGTAAACATAACCACCGTATGTAGTACAGACCGGTGCTTACATTTCTGAACAAAGTAGCAGGTTTTGGTGTGTAGGCGTCACAATCATGGTCCATTTTTGTACTGGTTTTTGTTTTTGGTGTAGGCGTGACAAGCCGACTTTGCCGCTCTTAACCCTTTTGAGAACTGGTACGTTTTTTTTAGAATAATTCCTTGGAAGTTGTGTGCGAAAATTTTGAAGTGTTGAGAGTTGAGCCCGTTTCATGTTATCTTGAGTTAATTTAAGCTTAGCAAGGGTCCCCTAGTAAGGCGGTGGTGTGGTATATAGAGCAATAATATGACCGCCTTATAGGGGGAGGCCGCCTTATTCATTCCAGGTAATGAGTACTTTAGTGCACTTCCACAATGGCGCCGAGCGATTTTGACCGCCTTATACCGGGATATCGCCATACTCGGACCACCATATGAGGAAAACCCCACTGCAGAGCGGACGTTTCTTAAACCGAGTACCTATCCCGTATCCCCGTTGTACTTTTTAGTAATTACGGTTGTGTGGCCCAGGTACAGCAATCAGCACTACAGTATGTAGCTGGTTATCATGTATTCCAAATGTCGTGGTTGTCCATGCATCCGTATTTTTGGTTGCGTTTGTTGGCTCATGATTTTATTTTGTGTTGGATTTTAAAGTTTGCAATACTTCCCGCCTGTCGACATCGTTGTGCTGTTATGCTGTGTGCAGATCACGGTGCGACACGTAAGTTCGTTATTAGTGTTTTTTTTGTTTTCAGATTTTTTTGTTTTCAGATTTTTTTGTTTTCAGATTTTTTTGTTTTGCAGTCTCTTACTCTTGCTGACATTTTGCTGTGTGCAGATCATTTTTAACACACGTGAGTGCCATGTCTTTTTGTGTGGCAGTTATTATACAATGCTTCTGCCTGCCTGTTTCACGCAGATTGCAAAGCTAAGTGAATGTCGACCACTCAATCGGTTGAACTCACATACGGGACTTTGGAGTCGTTTTACATAAGAGATTGACATATTGGCATGCTTTGCTGTCCTGCAGTGGTTGTTTATGCCGATAACTTCGATCTCGCGTGAGCTTTGTTGTTGTTTTATTAATAACAGTATTTGCCGTCCTGTTGTGTTTGTGTGTCCAGATGACTTTGAGCTCGCTTGAGTTTTGATGTTTTGTTAGTAACAATGTTATGTTGCTGTCCTGCTGCGTTTGTGGGTGAGCAGATAACTTTGAGCTCGAACAACATGTGGGGCATCATCCACATGATCGTGGAGCTTCTCATGAAGCACGACGACGGGAAGTACGTCATGATGAAGGTCAGTCCAGCGCGTATCGTGACGACGAACAAACTAAAGTGTAGCGTGGTGACAGGCGTCTTATTATTATGAGCTGCCTCCCGTCCAGCAAGAAACTGTGAGCGTCTTGTGTCTTTTGTGCCTGGTGCCTATTGTGGTCTCTAGACAAGCCTCACGACCCATAACGAGCGATCATCGTTCCAAATCACACCACATGACTGGTTTTGTTGGGTTTTTTTCGCAATGTGCAGGGCCGGAACACACAGCTGGTGTGCGTGTACAGCGCGCCCGCCGGCCCCTTCGGAACCTATTGGTGCATCCATCACGACAAGTTTTTCGATCTCAACGTTTAATTTTTTGTGCTTGCTTTTGCAGGACCCGAACAAACAAGTGGTGCGCGTGTACAGCGTGCCCGCCAACACCTTCGAAAGCGACGACGACGAAGACGATGACGACGAGGAGGAGGAAGAGGAGGAGGAGGGGGGGCAGGACCAGTACGAAGCCAAGAACTAATCGAAACCATCCCAGGATTGAGAATAACGCCTCGTCGCTTTGGAACTCCGCCTACGCTTTTCGGAACACGCTACTTGAAGTTTGTGTCAATTGCTTTTTGCAGTAGAGGAGTACAAGGAATTCACCTTTTCAAAACTGCAGCCGTTTTTTTGGGAACAGAGTGTCATCGGAATTTGTGGTTACTGCTTGGAATTCGTGGCTACTGCCTGGAGTTCGTGAGTACTACCTGGAATTTGTGTGGGATAATTTTGCAGATCTTCAAGGGATTAACGTGACTCAAGAGATGAAGAGCTCTTTTGGGGTTGACGGTCGATCGATGGATGATCACGTGGGCGCTGCTCTTTGTAGTGGCGCAGCTTTCGACTTGGGAAAGCTCCGAGCTTTTTACCTTTGGTGGCATGTGTGCACCCAGTGGCATGTGTGCACCCGGTGGCGTATTTGCACCTGGTGGCATGTGAAGGTGTCGGAGACTGCGCTGGGAGCGCTGCTAGCGGGGGTGACGGGTATTTTGAAGCAACAATTGAACGTGAAGTTTGTTATACCTATATATACTTTTTTTTCATTTTTTTTTCGCACACTTTTTACTTTCCAGCTTCTGGACAAACCCGTGGTCACAGGTGTCGTCCCTTCTCCCCCCCGGTTCTTGCCTTCAATTTTTATCGCGCATAGGGTTCAGCAATCCCACTGCTCGTCGATTCTTCATCGAGTGTTGCTAACTCACGCTCTCGCGCTTTCCGCAAGTCAATTTGTGCACAAGAAAAAGTCCCAACGAATTTATACGAGTATGCACTCGGCGGGACTCGAACTCACGAAACTGACCTATACCAGGCTGGAGGATAACCTGATACGCCACCGGGGCGACCGGCTACATACCTATATATACCTTCACGGGAATAATTTTTCAGAACAAGAACATGATGATTTGTTTGTGTGTTGTATTTTTTGCCTCCGCGCATGTTCGTGGGTTCGCGACACATTGCTGGCGGCTGATGTTTGCTCTGCTTCGGGGCAGGGTATCGATTACTGTCGGCGGGCTGGCGCATGAACCAACGGCGACGGATATCTGCGTTGGCGCATATAATCAACGCTGTTAATATAGTCTATAGCTGCTGTACTATTAATAATAGCTTTTCTTTGTCGGTCCGCGGTGGGATCATGGATCGTTTCTTTCGTCTAATGCATACCTCTCTTGCTGCTATTCCTGCTGCTATTGTGCTGATGCATCACTCCCAGACAGCAAATCGACTTTAGACATTACGTTGCCAATGTGCACCGTACTCGTGCCTACACTCTTGTTTATGTCCTGTTTTTGTGTCCCACCAGACCGCCAGAGATCTTCTGGTGCTTTGCATTGCGCGCGATCGGTGGTAAAACCTTCAGCTTGTTGACTCGGCACGCTCTTCAAAATTTGAACGAGATTGATCACTCCCAGCTCCCAAAGGCAGAAAGAAAGGTGATCCGAAGAATAAAAGCATCCACTTGTCCAGCACCCCGGCACCCAATGTGTGTGCTATAGGATCTGGTTCTTTTGGGTGTACTTCCGGATTCGGTTGGTGCCAAATGAAAAAGATGTCCGCTCTACCCGCAAAACAATTTGTCAATTGGCGCCGTGACGTGCTCGGAACCCGACCGTCCATGGAGCCTGCTTTTGCACGGGCAGCGCTACTCCTGGCCAACCTCTGGATCGCAGGGCAAGCTTTGCACGCTCCTCGAGCGAGCGAGAGAGATGGGGCACACACTCAACAACGGCAGGCAATCCACACCTAAAAATCTGAAACTGCGCCCTGTTAAAAAAAGCCTTTTCAGGGCGATGGAGATCCTGCGATCTGCTTCCTCGGAGGTTTTCAGGTTTTCGCGTTTTTAGCCCTCTGTACGCACACGCTTGAACATGGGGGTGCACGAGGGTGATCCGGACACGCAACAGGGGCAGCAAGACTCAGAGAAACTTCGGCGCCAACAAGCGCACTTGAACTTTGCCGCTTCGCACCAGGCACGCCATACTGCACGCCAGGAACACAGTTCGAGGTGTGATCCGGGGTTCAAATTCTTTGAAATTTATTTGTTTATCGTTGATGAACGATGAACGCTATGTGATACCTTACCTGCCCGCGGCGTCACCTATTAGACTGCTGCTGCTGCTTTCGTGCTATAGGCTGTAATTGGGTGCTTGTAGTGGGATCGGTGGCTGCCTCGAAACGCGCACAGTAGTGATCGCGTCGCTTGTCCTCTGGCATGCTTCCTCGTTCCTCACCAACCATCGCAACGTCCAGTTGACAAGGCTATGTACCATCAGCGATTTTTAAA